>JALJCO010003800.1:0-564125 GCA_023101725.1 Atherinomorus stipes
GCTCATAACTTTCTTTCTGAACATCCGATCTTGAAAATTCCAAATGTAGCTGGTAGCTAGTGTCCAAAATAAGAAGGGCAAAAGGGTTTGAAGCAGCTCCGGGGTCGTTCCTGGGTAGCAGGAGCGAAACTTCCCCAATCGCAATATCTCGGCGAGAAACGCTTAACGGGGCGTTTTCAACACAGGAGCGTGTTAACCGTGCCTGAGTGACTTGAGTGAGGATGAATTCATGTCTGGGACTCAGACACTATTAGAAACCTGCAAAAAGTTTGGCCTCTGTTGCTTTTTGCAACCGCAGGAGACGCGGTGTGACTTGCAACACTCAGGCCGCTTGTGAGCACCCGTAAAGCGGACAAGTTTCTGCGCGAGAGCCGGTGAAAAAGCAGAGCTCATAACTTTCTTTCTGAACATCCGATCTTGAAAATTCCAAATGTAGCTGGTAGCTAGTGTCCAAAATAAGAAGGGCAAAAGGGTTTGAAGCAGCTCCGGGGTCGTTCCTGGGTAGCAGGAGCGAAACTTCCCCAATCGCAATATCTCGGCGAGAAACGCTTAACGGGGCGTTTTCAACACAGGAGCGTGTTAACCGTGCCTGAGTGACTTGAGTGAGGATGAATTCATGTCTGGGACTCAGACACTATTAGAAACCTGCAAAAAGTTTGGCCTCTGTTGCTTTTTGCAACCGCAGGAGACGCGGTGTGACTTGCAACACTCAGGCCGCTTGTGAGCACCCGTAAAGCGGACAAGTTTCTGCGCGAGAGCCGGTGAAAAAGCAGAGCTCATAACTTTCTTTCTGAACATCCGATCTTGAAAATTCCAAATGTAGCTGGTAGCTAGTGTCCAAAATAAGAAGGGCAAAAGGGTTTGAAGCAGCTCCGGGGTCGTTCCTGGGTAGCAGGAGCGAAACTTCCCCAATCGCAATATCTCGGCGAGAAACGCTTAACGGGGCGTTTTCAACACAGGAGCGTGTTAACCGTGCCTGAGTGACTTGAGTGAGGATGAATTCATGTCTGGGACTCAGACACTATTAGAAACCTGCAAAAAGTTTGGCCTCTGTTGCTTTTTGCAACCGCAGGAGACGCGGTGTGACTTGCAACACTCAGGCCGCTTGTGAGCACCCGTAAAGCGGACAAGTTTCTGCGCGAGAGCCGGTGAAAAAGCAGAGCTCATAACTTTCTTTCTGAACATCCGATCTTGAAAATTCCAAATGTAGCTGGTAGCTAGTGTCCAAAATAAGAAGGGCAAAAGGGTTTGAAGCAGCTCCGGGGTCGTTCCTGGGTAGCAGGAGCGAAACTTCCCCAATCGCAATATCTCGGCGAGAAACGCTTAACGGGTGTTTTCAACACAGGAGCGTGTTAACCGTGCCTGAGTGACTTGAGTGAGGATGAATTCATGTCTGGGACTCAGACACTATTAGAAACCTGCAAAAAGTTTGGCCTCTGTTGCTTTTTGCAACCGCAGGAGACGCGGTGTGACTTGCAACACTCAGGCCGCTTGTGAGCACCCGTAAAGCGGACAAGTTTCTGCGCGAGAGCCGGTGAAAAAGCAGAGCTCATAACTTTCTTTCTGAACATCCGATCTTGAAAATTCCAAATGTAGCTGGTAGCTAGTGTCCAAAAAAGAAGGGAAAAGGGGGGAAAAGGTCGGGGTCAATATCTCGGCGAGAAACGCTTAACGGGGCGTTTTCAACACAGGAGCGTGTTAACCGTGCCTGAGTGACTTGAGTGAGGATGAATTCATGTCTGGGACTCAGACACTATTAGAAACCTGCAAAAAGTTTGGCCTCTGTTGCTTTTTGCAACCGTAGGAGACGCTGGAGATTTCTTCGTGTCTTACTATCTGGTGTTTGTTTTTTCTGGGCTTGGTAAAGGAAACATACGAGATTCCAACAATGACAAAAAAAGTCCAAGTAGGACAAGTCCGGTAGTAATTCCATCCTTCGCTCCTTGGACTGTTGAGAGTTTCGCTCACCAATGCTCCAATGCTCACCTTGGACCTTTATTGTGATATTTTTATAATCACTACCACAATTTGAGTCAATTTCAGCGGTGATATTTTTTTCTGTTATGGCATGTAAGATGGTCAGGGACACATAGGTCTGTTTATCCCAATCACATGTGTAATTGTCGTCACTGTTACACAGATCAATTCCATGTGAGTCACTCCAGTTAAAATGTAGGCCTTGACAGTCAGATTCAACAAATGTGATGTTGCAGTTAATCGCAACAGTCTCTCCAGTCATGACTTCCACTATTGGGCGACAGCTCAGTTTCACAACTGAAAGACAAAAAAAAATAATAATAATAATGATTATG
The DNA here is from genome assembly GCA_023101725.1 of Atherinomorus stipes. Taxonomy (NCBI): domain Eukaryota; kingdom Metazoa; phylum Chordata; class Actinopteri; order Atheriniformes; family Atherinidae; genus Atherinomorus; species Atherinomorus stipes. Next base: position 2,313 of record JALJCO010003800.1, read on the forward strand.
ATTATTAATTTCTGTTTAGAGTGAGTCTAGACGCATGTGGAAAATATTAACGTGGTTCAGTCAGTCTGAAAATACCTTCATCTGCTGAGACACTGAGGTGAAGCATGAAGAGCAGACTCAGACTCATCCAAAGGCAGGACATCCTGGACGCTTTGCTGTCTTCAGACTGGAGGAGAGAGGATAAAATAATAAATGTGCTGATTCAGCAATTATGAACATGTGAACAAAGATTCCTCATCAGGAGGAAGATGAAAGTCAGAAACTCAGCAAATGGAGACAGACTGAATTTTGGGAAACGATTGATGTGGTTCTGATCTTCTTCTTCTTTCCTCTTTATTCTGCATGCCTGTTAAAATTCTGCTATCAGCAATGGAACAAAACAGGAAACGAAAACCTCATTCCAGCTCAGTTTAGAACCCGAGCCAGAAGCTGCAGGTACTGACAGCGTAGCATTCAGACGTCAATCATCAGCTCGTAAACAGAAAATCCGCCGGTGGTGAAGCTAATCTGCAACGAGGCGAAACAAAAGAATCCTCTTTTCTTCTGCAGGCGTTAAATTTCATCTTCATCAGTTTCACCAGAAATAAGACCTGAAAATCCCAACAGAGACGTATGATGGGATGCTGCACAGCCTCCAGAGAATGAACTCAACTCAATCCCATTTTATTTGGATGAGATGTAGATTACAGAATGTGATTATGGTGGTTGTAAACAGCATGACAGGTCTGCAACCACAGCAACAGCTAAACAAGCTGAATATCTAACTGGAAGTAACTTCAAGAGGATCCGGGATCAGTTCCAGTCAGACCAGTTCGAGTACTGGCTCCGGTCTTCCTGGAGATGAGGGAGCTCAGAATCAGTCCACAGACAGAGGAGGACGTTCTGACTGATCACCGCTTACAGACCGGATCTGCAGGTAAGCATGCTGCACCTGCAGATGCAACGCAACTTTTCCCGGCTGCAAATAGTCTGTAATCTCAGCCGGAGCCACTTTCCCACCTCACTGATCTGCAGGAGACTAAGCTGCATCCTGCACAAGGTTCACGCAGTGAAACGGATTATTAATCCCTAAATCTTTATACACAAGATCAAACTTATTCTGTCTCAGACCCTCAAAGATTAACAATCAATTCATTCAAATGCAGAAAGACTGAAACTGAGGTCGAACTCCTGCAGACACGAATCAGAGCAACAGTAATTATGTGCTTTCCTAACGACTCCGGATCGAAAATCATTAATTACGCGCAGCATGACATTTAAATTTCTAGTTTTCATTCAAAATATTTGAAAAAAGAAAGAGAAAGATTAGCAGAAATGAGGAGAGAAATCTCACTGCAACATGATGATCACGATCATCAAGAAAATGCTGCTTTTTGCAGAAATGATAAAACATTGATGACTGGTTCAAATATTCTAACATGCAGATAAAATGCAAACAATGAGTTAGTTAATTTTACATTTTCATTTTGTCAAATGACCATAAAAGACACAAATGTTAAAACCAACTGCAGCAAACTACAATCTAGAGAATAATCTGATCAAAGCTGAGCTGCAACCTGAGACTCATCACCTGTTAAAGAAAGAAGATAAAAGCAGAACGTGCAGAAAGTGAAGCGACAAACCTGAAGGAGAGCTCGCTCGGCAGGTGCTGGAAGGATTCTGGGAAAAGCAGCACCGGTAATGAGCATGAATGGGGTGTGCTGTGGAATTTACTGTAGTAAAGTGAAACGTATCAGTACGTGTCATAAAAAGGAGAGAGAGAGAGAGAGAGAGAGAGAGAGAGAGAGAGAGAGAGAGAAGGGGCGGTTCCAGAGATGTTGCTTCATTCTGAGCCAAAGGAAAGGTCAGTAAAAACAAAAGCTAACAGTGATGCTAACGTGTTGGTTTCTGCTCCATCACGATCGTGTAAATAGATTTATGGGTCTGATGAAGATGATGTTTCTGATAAGACCTGAAATTCACATGAAACCAAATTTAAAACTTTCCAGCAACAACAAAGGCTCCTGCAGATGATGTGAATCCTGGATTAATGACACGCTTGTCTGGTTACTGCTGGTTGTTGGTGATTACCTCACCAGCAGGTCACAGCCTGCTTTATGTGATGGTGGGATTTTCCTGCTCCCATCGCTGACCTCGGTGTGTGAATACACATGAAAGACTGGGCTGCTATGAAATGACTACATGTGTTTCCTGGTTTACATCCTATCAGTCATGTTTACTGCTTATGCTCCTTCTAAAGGGAGGTCGCCCTTTGAATGGATACAACACCCACACAATGATGGTCCTTCATTTTCTACACTCATGCTTTTTAATTTCAAATGCAGCTGGAGATCTGGGGGGGGGTCATTATCCACCAACTTTCATGGAGTTCACCGGTGCTCGAAACAAAAAGGTCCATAAAAACTTGTCAATATTCCTCCTGCTCATCCAATGTAATCCAAGTGTCCTGAGTGGGTAGCGTCCATAATTTACTCCAAACTACATCATTTAGTATATTTCTAGAGCCTAAAAACAGTAGAATATCACACTTCCCTGATGCGCATCCATGCGAGTTCACGACGTCTCTCGGCTGGGAACATCTTGGGGGTCCCCTGGATGAGCTGGCACATGTGGCCAGGGAGAGGGAAGTCTGGGCTTCCCTGCTTCGGCTGCAAGAATGGATGGATGGAACAATGACAGAACGCATTCCCTACAGACTTGTAGTCAAGAAGACCGCCTAAACCAAGACCAAGACTAGTTCAGATCGAGACCAAATAAAAAAAAAAAAAACACTTTTTGCCATTTTCCATCAGTTGTAGAACATACTGTAAGCATCATACTGGGTTCAGCTGCTGAGTATAAAAATGAGATTTTCCTGTTTGGTACTTGAAGGTGTGTATAATGAAATGTATATTAAAAAAAAAAAAAAGAAAACACACTTTACTTTATACTTTGTACACCTATATACTTTATCAGCCATAGGTTAAAAATCCCTTTAAGACCACTCAGCCAGTCCGAGACATTGCGAGGCCAAGAGACCAAAGACCCAAGACTGCGGAGGCCTTGACAAGACCACGAAAAAGCAGTCTTGAGACTGCAGAAGACCAAGACCGGTCTTGAGAATTACAAGTCTAATTCCCCAGCCCCTACCCCTAACCACCACAACTGATTGCCTAAACGTACCTCTTGCCCTAATCATCACCTAAACTCTGAAACCAAATCTTGACCCTCAAACAGGTTTTTCTGAGGCTCTTAGTGAGGACGGCCAAAATGCCGACTTTAATGGTTAAATATGCAAAACGGTTCTCACAATGTTCCTGTCCTTCTACCTGTATGTCTTGTGTCTTATTATCCGTCTGTATTGATCTGTGTGGTTTGCTCCACATTTAGCATATTTCAGGTGAACCCCCCCCCCCCCCCCCCCATTTTAAATTTATTTTTAAATCATTTTTCTTTGTTTATGCACTTATAAACTACATAGAAAGTAATTGAACACTTCTATTATCCATTTTCAAACCGTTTATTCTAATTTGATGTTCATGTATTAATATAAAGTTGAGGTTGTTGCTGAAGCTGGAACAGAAATGAGCTTTTAGGGCTGTTGTGAGAAGAAATGATGTTTAAAATTGAAATATTTTTCTTTCATTACAGATAATCATGGGTCAATTATCTGCCGAAGTTTCAGAAGCGAAACTGAATAAGACCCGACCGCTGTGTCAAAACTGACTTGTCAGGTACTTTGCAGGCAACATCTGTGACAGACATATTTTTCACCGTGAATCACAGATTTTAGGTTACATTCATAATGAAGAAACTACAAACATAAAATCATATTTTTTTAAAGGCTCGCGTCAGATTTTGACCTTTTTTTTTTTTTTCTTTTTAGGCACAACTTTAGATCCATATACACATGTATGTTTACTTGTAGACAGACGATTTGTCAGTTTTCTTTCCGCATAGTTGCAGATTTATTCCTGCTGCATGTTGACAGAGGTTTTAAAAGACAAGATTGCAGGAATGAGCCCTGTCCTGCAGATAGGGGTTAAAAAAATCTTTTAGTTTCAACTCAGTGGCCTGAAATAGTAGCTTATGCAAAACTACAATGGAAAACTGGAGAGCTTCCAGCTTTGCACAAAGGTTATCAGAGGAAACAGTTTCTGTTGCTGCTGTAAGGAAGCTGCACATCTTCATGCTGAACGGAAAGTTTCTATTTAGATAAAAGAAAAATGCCGTACGTTCCTGTGTGGGTGGATGAAGCTCGTTTGTTATGAAGATTTTCAGGACCACAGAGAAAAGTCCTGAATGTGTTCAGAAGTTACAGATGAAAATGTGTTTGTGTGTCAGTCTTGAGCTCCATCTGTGTGAATTATCTGGCTTGATTTAATAATATGATGCAATCTGAGGACATTAAAGTACTTTATCAGCCATATTTAAGCGGCATTAAATTCTAAATACCTCATCAGCAGCTCACAGAGCAACTGGCTTTACTTGATGTGTCACTTTTCTTTTCAGTCACCAGTTTAAATAAACAAAAAAGTCAGTCAGTCTTGTTCTTTAGGGTGATGACTGCTGGCAGGAAAGAATTTCTGTATCTCTCCGTCCTACAGCAAACCTGACGCAGCCTCCCACTGAACACACTCTGTTGAATCTTCACCTTGTTGTGGAGAGGGATGGGAAGTGTCCTCCATCATCTTCATCAGCTTGTGCAGCATTCTTTTTTGAACGATCAGCTCCAGCGGCTCCAGAGTTATTCCCAGCACAGAATCAGCTTTCTTGATCAGCTTGTTTAGTTTATTTATTTTAATTTAATTTAATTTTATTTATTTTAGTACACACACCCAATTAATTATTTTTCATTGGGTGATTTTTTTCTTTCTTTTTTTTTTTAATGGTAAGAACAAAAGAAAAAAAAAAAAGAAAAGCTTTAGATTTTTAAAGGGACTTGAGGCAGGAATTTGAAAAAAAACAAGCATGAATGTCCGCCTTTTTTCATACTAATGGGTGATGAAGCGCTAAATACCAAAAATAACGTTTCCACCCATGTTTCTCTCCGTTGCCTTGAACAGGCTGTGTACTGCAAAATGCTCTGCAATTCGGTGTCCGAATTTCCCGCGCTGCCCTGCGGACGTGACGTCAAATGACCTACATCCGCAGTTTTGATGCAGGAAAAGACGGTCACGTTAAATAAAAACACCGTAAGCGATAGTTATGGATTCTTCTGCCGTCAGAATACGATCTAGATCAACTGAAAGACACTAAAAAGTGTAAACTACGAAGAAAAAGCTTAGTAAACAACATTATAGTTTTCCAGCTCTGCCATGCGGACGTGACGTCACATGACGCTACATCCGCTGTTTTGATATAGGACGAAGCCGGTCACGGTGAATTCAAGCACTGTAAGGGATTGTTATGGATTATTTTGCCGTCAGCAAATGATCCAGATCAACTGAAAGACACTAAAAAGTGTAACTACGGTGAAAAAGGTGAGTAAACAACATTATAGCTTCAGTTTGTGCTCCTGTGACGGCTTGGCTCGTGGCTGCAGTTACCTGAAGCGCCAGTTGCGGCAGTCGCGAGTTTTGTTTCTTAATCTTGCCTCAAGTCCCTTTAACTAAAGATTAGCATGTGATCAAACTGGTATTTAAATTTAAAAAGTAATGTCAGCTATAAAAAAAAGAAAGGTTTATTTTAGGATGACAAAACTAAAAGGGGCAACTTAGAAGAACCAGGAACATGATGAGGAGACACAGGGAAACTATGAGGATGACAACAGCAGCAGGAACAGACGAACTGGTTAAGAACAACTGAAAAGCGGGAGTTAAATACACAGAGGGACTAACGAATAACGAGCAACAGCTGGACAGATTACAAATGAAAACCAGAGCTGTGTTCAAAATCATCCACTCATTCCCTATTCCCTACATGATGTAGTCCACTGTATCATGTACGCTATGTAGGGAACGGCAGGAGGAGATTTCGGACACTACATGGGGTGACGTCAGCAGATGCGCCAGGTATTGCTGCGACATGCAGTAGCAGTAATGTTGTATAAAGTACCCAGAAGCCATACTTGAGTAAAAGTACCTTACTGGAAAATTACTCAAGTAAAGGGAAAGTCGCCTGCTAGAATATTACTTGAGTAAAATTTAAAAAGTAGCTTGTATTTACAGTGCTTAAGTATCAAAAGTAAAAAGTACTACTGATAAAACGCAATCAGAAATTTGAGTTTAACATTTCCTTTATTCCTGTTTTAGCTTTTAAGTTTTTTTCATTTGCAAAGTGTAAAGGAGCTTCAATACCTCCTTACATAACCCGACCATATACAGAAATATCTGAGACTCCGACACGATGATGCCACAATTAATTTAAGATTTACCGGCTGGCCGCTGCTTTCATCTACTGCACAACGGGGTAAACCAATGATAACGTCTTGCGGTCTATTTCTCCAACATCATTGGCTACTAGTCCCACTACAACAAAACAAAGGTTGTCAATTGGCTCTCACGTTCCTTCTTATTTTGTAACAAGTAACGAGAATGCTCAGGTAAATGTAACAGAGTAAAAGTACTGATTTTTTTTCAGAAAATGTAGTGAAGTAAAAGTACAAGTGATCAGAAATAGAAGTAAAGTATTGAAAAATACTACTTAAGTAAAGTAACTAAGTACTTTTACTTCGTTACTATACAACACTGTGTAGCGGTAGCTAACAGTTATGAACAATAGACAGCTTTCCTTCTACAAAGAAATATCATTATTGTTAAAAGCTACACAACAACGCCACTAAAACTTTTATATACGTAAGAGCCGTCCGTTCCTCTCCCAGTTCCTGCAGCTGCAACTTTTTTCTTCTTCTGCATCACAAAACACGGCCGCATTGCATTGTGGTATACAGGAGTAAAATGTAGGGTACATTGATTGTACACTAACATTTGCAGTGCATTGTGGGTATTTTGTAGTGGACGATGTGGATGAAAAGTAGTGAACAGAAGTCGAACAACACTACAAAATGGCGTGCTCACGATATAGTGCACTACATCTATGATAGGGAGCAATTTTGAACACAGCTGTGGTGGGAAAGGGAACAGGAAGTAAACTGGAACCAAATACAGACAAAAATTTTTAAAAAGCAGGAAACACGACTTAAATACAGACATGACCAAACTATGAAACCCCACACATCTGTTTTTCCAACAGTGTTCGGGAGAGGTTGTTGTTTTCTTCTAATGACCCAAAAAGGTAGTAAATTTGTCTCCAGTATCCTGTCAACCTTTCAGGAGATCTGAAACAGAAATGTTGAAGGTCTTCCAGAGAAACTCTTCCTTACAAAAGGAAGAGTTAGGATGACACAAGCAAAATGGTGGCAAAAAGTTAAAGGGGAAAAAGTCGTTAATGAGTTAAGAGCATGTTGATGCGAGGTATTCGAGCCACTGAAGAAAAATAAATAAATAAAATTGTGAGAAAAAGTCAGAATTCTGATTTAAATCTCAAATTCTGACATTTTCAGAACATTAAGCCCCCCCCGCCAAGATGTTTTTTTTCCCCCACCAATTTCTGAAAAAGTCAGAATTCTGAGGAAAAAAAAAAAAAGAGTCAAATTCTGATTTTAATCTCAGAATTTGGACTTTTTTTCAGAACATAAAAGAGGGAGATTTTCTTTTTTAAAATTTCTTAAAAAGTCACAATTTTGAGAAAAAGTCAAAAGTCAGATTTTTTTTTTTTTTTTTTTTTTTACCAGAAAAATTAAGAAAAAAAAACAAAAATTGGAAGATTTTTTAAAAATGGAAAAAAGTCAGAAGTCTGAGATTAAATTCTGAAATTATTTTTCAGAAGGTTTTTTTTTTCTTAAGTGGTCCCAATAGGGGATTATCACGCTTACCGGAAGTTCCCGGATTTTGGACACTTCCTCTTGGAGAAGGTCCCGCCTGCGGCTTGGAGGACGAGGCGGAGTCGGACATTAGGCGGGGTCGGACGTCCTACTCCACCCACATTACCGTTTTAAGCCGTCTATTATAACCCTTCCCCCTATCCCTAAGCCCTAACCCTAACCTCATAAACTGATCACGCCCATCGGATGTCCAGCGCCGCCTATTATCCGTCTCCTGCAAGCCGCAGGCGGGGGTACTTGTCCTCTTCCGGGCCATGTTAACGACAGCCGTTCCTGCTGTTATACTGTTTAAATCGGATAAACTCCAAACATACTTAAGTTTTCATTCTAGACTGAAGTGATACTGGATCAAAAGCTGGATCAAAGCGATCGATTTGCCGCGGTGAAGGGCCGAACTTTATAATAAAACACACGTTTGTTTGTCGCCGGTGGGGCACAACACCGGCACTTCACAGCATGCTAGCATTAGCCAGCTAGCGTTTACTGACGTGCTTAACATTGTGCGTCTTAAAACACACAAACATCTGAAAATCGGGTCTGTACCCCCCCGTTTCCAGTGGAACAACTGGGGACTGCCAAGAAAGGAGACGCTTTCAGATGCTTGTGTGTTTTCAGCTGCACAAAGTTAGGCACGTCATCAAACTGGCTAATGCTTACAGGCTAACACAACTGTATAGTCTGCCGGCCACAAACAAGCGTGTATCGTTTTATTATAAAGTTCGGTCCTCCACTGCGGCGAATCGGTCGTTTTGATCCACTTCTTCCTTAGCATCACTCAGTCTGGAATGAAAACTTGGCATTGGCGTTTATCCGATTTACAAAGTTTAACAGAGTAGTAGCTGGCGGACTACTGTTAGCTGGTTAGCATTAGCCAGCTTGATGACGTGCCTAACTTTGTGTGGCTGAAAACACACAAGCATCTGAAAGCGTCTCCTTTCTTGGCAGTCCCCAGTTGTTCCACTGGAAACGGGGGGGTACAGACCCGATTTTCAGATGTTTGTGTGTTTTAAGACGCACAAAGTTAAGCACGTCGATATTCGCTAGCTGGCTAATGCTAGCATGCTGTGAAGTGCCCCACCGGCTACAAACAAACATGCTACGTTGTTTTATTATAAAGTTCGGCCCTTCACTCTGGTGAATCGCTTTGATCCACTTCTTCCTTAGTATCACTTCAGTCTGGAATCCGTGAAAATTTCAGTAGGGTTGGCGTTTATTCACGTTATCTACGAAGTAAAGCAGGGACATTGAACTGGACCGGAAGTGGGCCGTCTAACTGTTTAAAACCGGAAGTTCGGAACACGGAAGCGTGATAATCCCCTATCCTCTTATGCTGATGATGTGGCTGAGGGTGGGACTGGTTTCCTGCCATGAGGAGTCAGAGTACAGACTGTCCACCAACACAGCCAGCATTGACAAGAAGCCACATCAGCACCTGTTTTTTCACCTCACCAACAGGGACCTCCACTTCAGTCTCCACGAAATTGTGTTTTCTTGTCTTCTCAGTCGCCCTGATCAAGCTTTAAATACATTCGATCAGCTGGTTTATATGCAGAAATATCCATAAGGTCATTGCGTTGACCGTTTATGGTAGAATGGGGGTGTGTAAGGGGTAGGGCTGGGCGACATGGACCAAATATCATATCACGATCGATGACGATACATGATATATAGCGTTTTTTTTTACCTTAATTTGTCTGAAAGTTTCATTTCATATCAAACAGCTGTTAGTATTGAAACATGTTTAACGTAAAGGTATCGCTCCACTGCAGTGATGGAACTGACAAAATGGGTAGAGATGTTTGATAAATCAAAGTAACTAAAGATAGTTGGCTGTTTTTTTAAGATTTCTTTGTAAGTCTTGGGGAGGATTGTCTTCCAGACAGTTTAGATAATAGGGATGGGAAAAATGTTGATACACTGAAATATTGCAATATTTTCATATGCTGATACCATATCTATATCTTAAAATGCGGGATTGATCTATTTTACTAATGACATCTCGCTAGATATCGTTTTGTTTCAAAATCTCATGAGATTTAACGAAATTCTGCGAGATTTCATCATTCTGTTACGTAATCTCACAGTATTTTGTGAAATCTCATGAGATTTCGTAACAAAACTATAAAATTTTGCAAGATTTCATTCGTAAAATAGATTGATACCACGTTTTTGTATATAGATATGGTATCAGTATATGAGAATATCGCTATATTTCAGTGTTTCAATATTTTTTTCCCACCTTTAAATAATCAGGTGACCCCTTTCAGTCGAGGTGCAGCCGGGTCATTATAAAAAATAAAGCAAAAAAATTTGCACAACTAATACTGCGATATAGCGATATGCGTAAATATACCTCTCTCATGTAAATATCATATTGTGATGTCATATCAGTATATCGCACAGCCCTAGAAGGGGGAGGGGCCAAACTCACTTGCACAAACTTACAGGGAGTGTCATTTATAAAGGGGAAATTGCTCGGATCTGTTTTATAAATCTGAATATTTTGGGGTTTTGGTGCAAGTACTTGAGGCCCCTGTTTTGTATTGTAACATCTGATGTATTGATCAGTGATGGATGTGATCAGTGATGGAAGCTGACCTAAGATCGAGGAACATCCATTACTGACCAATACATTGGACTTTACGTCTATCAAGTCTAATAAAGGCTGAAATGGTAAATGGATTGTACTCAAAGCGCTTTTTCAGTCATACTGACCGCTCAAAGCACTTTACACTACGTCACGTTCACCCAGTCACACACACATTCATACCCCCGATACTTCGTTTTGTTTTTCTCGATTCTTGTAAAAATGATCTGAAATGATTCTTGTTATGCCGAGAAAATTCACTCGTTTTGTCGAGAAAATGGCAAAAAAAAAAAAAAAAAAAAGAATAGTAGCGGAAAACGACCGCTCTCAGCTTCTGTAGATATCGTGTTTTTCGGACTGAAATTTTTTAGTTATGAAATCTCGTGAGATCTCGTTCCGTTATGAAATCTCACAAGCTCTTGTTCCATTAGCACCACTCCAGCATGTAGCCTACAGAAATCCCTGTTATCCTGGAAGAACTTCATTTCCCAGCATTCCTTTCAGAGTCATGTGACTACAGTGAAGCTTCTGCTGCTACAGACTGACTTGCTTTGAAGCTGCTTATAATATGTCTGGTTTTAAGTTGTTGGTTAAGTTGCCACGTTGTCAGAAACATTAGAATTAGCCACATGTTGGCTAATTCCTGCTAGTATCTGATATCTGGAAGCCAGATGTCCAAAATGAACTCCTCTGGCTGAGTTTAGAAAGTTTTGGGACCTTTGCTCTCAGAGCAGAATATAGTTGTATTTCTTAAAATATGAGATACAACCTCACAGTTTTCTGCATATATCTGTATTGATATTGGATATTGGAAGTTAAGAGTTGACAATATCAGATATCAGTAAAAAAGCCAATATTAAACATCCCTAGTTTGTGTGTGTTTGTATGATCTGAGGATATTTAAGCCACCTGCAGGTCTTCCTGTAGGGGATTGCTTGTTTTGTTTTCCAACAGAGACCTTGGTTGTTTAGGGATTGCTGTACAGATGTACCAGTGAACTGTGTAAGTGGATTCATGTTTTCTCTCCTCTCTCTCTTCCTCTTCCTCACTCCTTTCTCTCTGTTTCACTTTCTATCATTACCTCTGTTAACTTTCATTTCTCCCGTGTCAGGCCCAGCAGTATGAAATGGAATGGTGTAATAGACAAATGTTTAAATAAAGAAATAAAATGAATAAACATGATATCAAGTGGAGCCTTATGTTCATAAAGCTCCGCTTGGTAAAGCAAAACTGTTCAACAGAATAAAGCAATCAGATTTCCATTCTGCTTGCTTCGATGCTGGACAGGACAAGTTAAATAAAAAAAAAAAAAAAAAAAAAAAAAACATCCCTAGTTTGATCAAAGTCAATCTGTCACACTTGTCTTCACTTTTATCATGTCTGTTATTTTCCTGTTTGTTTTTTTCAATCCAAATCGTTTAAAAGCTAAATATCTTTATTAATTCTCAGACAAATGTACAACCTTTGCTTGTTTCATGTGAAGCATCAATAGTTTATAATGAAGGGAAACACACTGGCACTGGTTTGTCAGACTTTAGTGCCGTACATGAGACATGATGTAAAATAAACGTAAAAATAACTTATTAAAAAACACGAGTTTGTGGCATTGGAAGAAAGAAGACTAAACAAATGAAATCCACTTATGGCCCTTCATGGATCAGGCAAACACCCCCCTGCAGGTGTTTGACGGGACATCAGCGGGTCGTCCAGGGAGGACAGAGGACAGAACTTCAGCTGGTTTCAGACTGGATGATGGACGTCCATCTGTTTGGGAATTCCAGGTGTAATAAAGCTGCTTGTGTTATCTCAGCAGCTTGCTGCTGTTCTGTCCATGATTGCGACGTATGCCGTGATGTCCCAGAGCTGCTGGACAATCATGTGACTTCATCTCATTATTAATAAATCATTACACAGCTGATTTCCAATTCTGCAGCTGTAAACGTGAGCAGAGTTTCTGTGGACGCTTCAGGTTGAGGGGAAATAAAAGCAGCAGCCATTTGTTAAAGACAGACGGCGCCCTCTGGTGGCTTGATGGCGAATGAGCGCCGTCTGTGTGTCCAGTTTGTCCTTTACTGGAGCAGAATGGAGGTGGTGGAAGCAGGAAACAGTTGTTTCTTCTCACCACTGCATGTGGGGGGGCTGGCCGTGGCTCTGGCTCTGATCTCTGTACTCAGTGTGCAGCAGCTTGACGGCCTGCGAGTCCTGACCCTGCAGCCAGTCTTCATACAGAGTTTTCTCTGCATAGCTGCAGCTCAAAACAATCAGACCAGACCAAGTTGAGCCTTTTTTAGAGGAACACAGCATCACAGGAACAGGGGATTCCGTCCAACTGTCCCAGACAAACAAACTCTGCAAGCCCACGCTCCTGACAGACTGCAGTTCCCTCCTCTGGTCCCCCATCACCGGCCAGCTGGCCGTCTCATCCTCTGCTGTCCCGGTTCATCCTGCAGGCAGCAAGGAAGCAGACGATGATGATGATACACGGCAAGTCAGTGTGGGCTCCCTCTGCTGGAGACTGATTTCCAATGCGAGACAAGAGGCAGGACTAACGGTAACAAAGAGAACCGGAGACAACCAATCAGAGAAACACGGAAGAACTGTTGCAGGTTTAAGGACATTTACTTATTACCAGGAAAAGTATGGTCTAAGGGAACCCTTTCAATATGTCGATTCAGGCAGGAAAAGAAATTAGCACAAACAGTCAACAACTTGAAGACAAAGGCTGCCTTCATTTCCTCTTGTTTTGGTTATTGGACTTTAAAAACAAACAAACAAAAAACCAACTTCTACAGCAGTAATGGAAGCTGCACACAGAGACCAGATCCTCCAACTCCTGCAGACCTGAATATTACGTCACTCAGGATAGAAAAAAATCTAATCAAGACTTTTTTTTTTTTTAAATGAGACTGTCTAATAGCATGACATTACTATATTTACTTCTGGAAAAAACAAAACAAACGGAAGACAGAGAATGGCAGACAACTTGGTCTGTTGTTAAGAAGCCAAACTAGAAATCACAAAAATCATCAAAATCAAAAAAACGCAATTTAAATGAATCAACACCCAAAAAATGGTTAAAAATCAAATCAGGAGAAATTTACATCATCCCAGTCCTACTGGAAAAACTGGACTCTTTAAACACATGCCTTCAACAGGGGCTTCCAATGTGCATCGAGTGTGAAAACTTGTTATCAGATCTCAGTAAGTAAATCTCATAATTATGAGATAGCTAAGTCATAATTATGAGATACAGCATGTTATTTTTTTTCATCAGAGTGGCGGAAATGGGCTTCCATAAGGAAGAGCAGACGTCCACCAGCCAGAAAATCAGGAAATCGATTCCCGGCTTCTCCAGAGACAGTACAGTATGCTGAAATGTTCCTGTTCCAGAAACTGATCCCACGGTGCCTTCTGATGCATCTAGCTTCTGATGGATAAAAGCTCCGAGTGTATAAGTGCTGCATAAGTTAGTGTGTGACTGGGTGAATGTAATATTGTGCAAAACCGCTTTAACAAAGGATTTAAAGTGCTAAAAGGGTCAGGGTATGGGTCCGGATATTAAGGTATAATTTGTTTTTCTGACAAAAACAAAAAACAACAAAGTGCCCCTTTGGTCATACATGGACCTGACTTCAAAGTAGAAACTTTCTTAGATTCTCCAGAGTTTTGATGAGGATAAAAACTTCAGCACTTTTTCAGATTTATGATAAAATCCTCATGAAGTCCCCAGGACAGTGATTATAAGCCGGTTACTTAAATAGTTTGAATTTAAAAACAAAAACACATGGTTGATGTTCCAGCATCTGATAGCAAACATAAACTGTGACTACAGTCATAGACAAGGTTGTACTGAAACATGAATTTCCCCTCAGGGATCAATAAAGTATCTTTGGTTGATTGATTGACAGTGAGAAAATAAAATTATAATAATCTGCTCAAAAACATCTCTATCTATCTATTTACATTTATATGTGTATAGTCAGTCAGTCATTTTCTGTACCGCTTATCCAGTTCAGGGTCACGGGGGTTGCTGGAGTGTATCTATGGTGTCAGTCGGCAAAAAACAAACAAACGACCATTATTCTTTGCGTCATTACATTTGCGGGAAGTTCTGTACTTCCTCACAAACGTAATAGTTATCACATTTGTGGGAAATCGTGCGTTACGTTTGTAGATTACATTTGCAGGATTATTACTTTAAAAGCTGAATATTTTTATTACGTTTGTGGATTATTATGTTTGCGGGATAATAAATTTTTTTTTATAAAAAAAAAAAAAAAAAAGGAGAATGGGGAAATATTAAAATCCGGGGGTGAATAAAGGAGAATATTCATTCATTTCATTTCATGATTACTTTGGCGGGCGTTACAAGTTGATGGATGAAACTCCTCTGCAGGATGAAAGTCAGATGAAATCCTTCATTCATCCTCATTTCCAGCCTGAGCCAGAAATTTCTGTTTGATGGAGAGAAAAATGGCCACTGCTGATTTTGTCCTTCCAGAAACTCGCTAACAACTGCAGCAACGAAGATAAAGATGTGAAACAGCTGTCTGGAAGCTTCTTCTCCGTCCTGCTGTGTGCGTCTGTCTGACATCAGTCTGATGATGCATCTGTGTGGTTTTGTAGCCACATGCGTGTCCTCTGGGTGGGACAGCGAAGTTTACTGGACCAGGAAGGAGATAAACCCACTACACTATGTGGAAGTTGTTTTAGACATTGGTATGGAAGCAGACTCTCCTTTCCAGGCATTTTTCAAACCATTTGCACCTGTGCTTTGTGACCGCTGTTGCCAGGCAGGTAAAGTCCTCACAGGGGGACCCAGGGGATGATCAGCAGGGTCAGTGGCTCTCACATCACCTCAGTCAGTCTTGGAAATGTCCTCATGTCTTTAAAACAGCTCAGAAACTCATTCCAGTTATTTAGAGCCGAAGAAGGCAAGTTTATTACTAAATGTACAACAAATCAAAGTGCTTTACATAAAAATGACAATCATTACAGCAAAAAGACGAATAAAAAGTAAAAGAATTAAAATCACTTTTTTTTCCCCAATAAAAGCTGCGCAGATTTGGACTCCTGAATAAAACTTTATTTAAATGCAGCTGAGAAGAAGTCCAGGCATCAAGCTTCACTTAATTACGTTTCCAGGTTTACTGGCATGAGGCTGGTTTGGGGGGAATTTTTTGGCTACATACAGGAAAAATGGAATTCCTGCAATAATGATGAAAATGAAAAGAGAAACTCTGATGATTGTTGTATACGTTCGTGCCTCTGGGTCCGGCTGTGCTGATGGAGAAGGTGGGACACTTTCACCTGTCAGATGACAGAAGCTCATTTTAAAGGAAAACTTTCTTCTTTTTCAACTTGGACCTTATTTCTAGGAGTTTATAAGTGCATTTACTCACCGGTAAAGTTTCTGCATCACTTTGAGTCCTTCGGTAGATATTACGTTGAGTCGCCCTGTGGTGTGCATCCAGTGATAATGGCAGAGACGGGACAGCCTCTATATAAGACATTATCTGCAGCAAAACTCCTTGATTTTTGCCAATACTTTAAAGGAGCCCTATCATGAAAAATGGACTTTTAAGAGCTTTTCAGCATGTCAGTGTGTTATTTCCTCATCAAGAAATGATTTAAATCGTTATTTTTCTTCATTCATGCATATTTGAGTAATCTACATGAATTTTTTTTTTTTTTTTTTTTTTTTACTTGTCCTGTCCAGCATCGAAGCAAGCAGAATGGAAATCTGATTGCTTTATTCTACATGAATATTTAAACCAAGCGCTACCTCCCTTTTTTTTTTTTTTTTTTTTTTTTTTTACTTTATTAAGAGCTTTGTTACAATGTCAGACCATGCCATGTAAAATATTTCAGAATGTGTTTAACAGTGTGATTCAGGCAAAAAAGACAATTTCGCTCCATTACAATAATAAAGTAAATATTCACATAGAACAAGTGAATAACCATGGGGTACACATTAAATACACATCAAAAGTTAAGAGGATGGGTTTTCAAAAAGTCCAGAGTTCAAATAGCTTTCTGATTAGAGAGACCTTTAAGAGTGTTGAGGTATAAGGAAAAATCATTTTTAAAATACTGAATACTAGGAATAGTATGAGCCCATTTACATTTATGAATGTGGTACTTAGCAAATAAAATGAAAAGATTTAATAGAAACATTTTTTTCCTTTCCAACACAGTGCCATCATAGAAGAAGATAATGTCTTTCTTAGATAAAGAAATCTTTGAATGACAACAATCAAAAAAGAGGAGTTCAATATTCATCCAAAAAAAATTTCACATGAACACATTCCACAAAAAGGTGTAAAAGGCTTTCTGGACAGGTGTTACAAAATGTACACAGTTCAGATATATCATTCCTATACTTCTTAAGAAATTGGTTAGTAGGATAAATACGATGAATTATTTTAAAGTGGATTTCTTTAACTTTATTTGTGCAACAGTATCTATTCGAGAAACTCCATGCCCCTTTCCAATTAATATTGGCAAAAGAGGCATTCCAGATAAATGTACATCGTGGGAGAGTAGGTGTAATGATTAATTGTCTAAGAAACTTATTGTTACACTTTTTATCTTTAATATTAATTCCATTGAGAATAATTGTAGAGTCAATGTTTGTAAAGAGACTAGTGTTATTGTTCCCTTGTAGTATTTTGGTATAAGAAATAGGAATAGCATCAAAGATTACACAATATTCACGAACAGGAACTGGAATACCAAATTTCTCTAAGAATTCTACATAGGAAAGGAGAGTACCATTTTCATTTATTAAATCTGAAATAAATAAAATCTTATTTCTAACCCAGTTGTCATAGAAAATTGATTTATTTTTATACTTGATATACTTATTATTCCAAATGAGATGTTTATGGGGAGAGAAGTTGTGTTTGTACATGAGTAGCCAGTGTAAAAGTATTTGTTTATGGAATGATGAAAGGTGAATAGGAAGTTTGCTAACATCAAACTCACATTTCAAGAGGAACTCTATCCCGCCTACCTTTTCAAAGACTAAGTTTGGTAACAAAAACCATATTTTGTTTTTATTTTTAAGAAAGCTTTGTAGCCAGTTAATTTTGAGAATAGTATTGGTTGTTTGGAAATCTAGTACATTAAGGCCCCCTTTGTCACATGGGTTACATACTTGGCTTTTGTTGAGATAATGAGGTTTGTTTTTCCAGATGAAGTTTAAGAGGGAGGAGTCAATCTTTTTAATAAAGTGGAATGGAATATCAAGAACCTTAGCGGAATATATCAAACGAGAAAGGCCTTCGGTTTTGGAGAGAAGAACTCTTCCTTTAATGGACAGGTCTCTCATGAGCCAAGAGTTAAACTTATTTGTAATTTTTGGAATTAAAGGGGGAAGTTTTTTTTTAAATCTGTCATCTGAGTCGTGACATATATTAATTCCTAGGTAAGTAACATTGTATTTAACTGGAATACCATCTATTTCCAAAGGAAGTGTATAATTACGTTTGATTGGGAATAAGGTGCATTTTTTTAAGTTTAGATTTAAACCCGTAGAGCCTGAAAAGATCTTTAGAGCATGTAAAACCTTTCTAATTTCATGTTGGTCTTTTAGAAAGATTGCAGTGTCGTCTGCTAATTGGCAACATTTTAATTCTGTATTTTGTATACTGATTCCTTTAAAGGAATATGTATTCAACAGGGAGGCCAATATTTGCATTATTAAGAGAAATAAGAAAGGAGCAGCGGGGTCTCCCTGTTTAATACCTCTAGAGATATTAAATCTATCAGAGGAGCCATAGGGAAGTTTTACAGAACTGTTGCAATCATAATAAAGTGTCTTAACAGCCTTTTTAAAGAAGTTGCCAAAGCCAAATAAATCTAGAGCTTCAAATAAAGTATCATGACTAACCGTGTCAAATGCCTTATATATGTCAATAAAAAAAACCAAACTATCTTCCATTATGAATTCACTGTAGTCTATTAAGTCTAGAATTAAACGTATGTTGTTGCTGATATGTCTGCCACGCATAAAGCCTGACTGAGTTTCATCAATAATGGAATCTAAACATGGCTTCAGTCTTTCAGCCAGAATGTGAGAAAATAATTTAGCATCGTTATTAATTAAAGTGATTGGACGCCAATTTTCTAGTGATAGAGGGTCTTTATCAGATTTAGGAATTAATGTGATGATGCCTTGTCTCAGTGACGGAGGTAACTTGCCATTTTCGACTGATTCTTTGAATACATGTAGCAGAAACTCAGCAATAACATCCTGGAATGTTTTATAGAATTCCCCTGTAAGACCGCCATTTCCAGGAGATTTATTATCCTTTAATTTTTGAAGGGCTATTTTAATTTCTTCAAGAGATATGGAACTATCGCATGTCTTTCTTTGCTCTTCATTAATAGTTCTAATATTGCTTTTAATATTGCAGAACAAATCTGCAGGATCCTTTATATCAGTTTGTTTTGAGTAAAGGTTTTGATAAAATTTAGCTGTAAAATTGGAAATAATCTTTGGATCCTCTGTGATTTGATCTGCAATCTTAAGTCTATGTATATTATTGGAAGAGAAGTTTCGTTTTTCTAATTGGTGGAAATATTTGGTGTTTTGTTCCCCTTGTTCCATTCATTTTCTCCTCGAGCGAATGAAAGATCCTTTAGCTAGATTTTGATAGATGTAATCTAATTTGGCATGTAGAATATCTATTTTATTTTTTTCCAATGCGGAAGGGTTATCTTGATTATATATCTGGATCAATTCTTTAGTGATTTTTTTTCTCTTTCTTGCTTTTTAGCTTTGGCAATTTCTTTACTTCTATCTATGGCAAATTTCCTAATCAAATATTTAGTAAATTCCCATTGTTTGCCAAAACATTGGTTGTTAGTAGCAGATTTCAGATTTTCTTTTATAATTTCTTCAACTTTCATAACAAACAATTTGTCAGTCAAAAGTTGATTATTCAATTTCCAATAATTAGGATGGAATCTAGTTGGGCCAGTACCTACATTTAATGATAAAGAAATTAGGTTGTGATCAGTGAGTATAGCAGGTTCAATTTTAGTTTGTTCAACTTTGTCAATTAATGAGTTTGAGACAAACCAGAAGTCTATTCTAGACATTAATGAACAGTTCGCATTCTGCCAAGTAAACTGGGTAAGAGCAGGATTTTTAACTCTCCATATATCATAGCAATTTAAATTCAGTCTTATATTCTTAAACTCCTCATAGGACCCATTGTTTGGTCTTTGTGGGAAACAATCTTTAGAAGGGTCTGCAATGGAGTTCCAGTCACCACCAAGAATTAAATTGGCACCTGCAAATGTGTTTAGATATGATGAAATTTTTTCTTCAAAGTTCTCAAAAAGCACTTTATTCTTAGCACTATTATTATAACCATAAATGTTACCAAGAATAAAGAAATCATTACAAAATTCTAATACCAAAATTATCCATCTACCTGAAGGGTGTAAATGACTTTTAAGAACTTTCCCTTTAAAGGAACCTTTCAGGATAGCAACTCCAGCAGAGTTCTTACTTCCGTAGGCCAACCAGATATTATCACCCCATTGATTTTTCCAAAAATTAAAGTCTGTATTAAGAGCATGAGTTTCTTGTAAAAAATAAAAATCAGCTTTTAAATCTTTAAAGAACAAAAAAATTGCTTTCCTCTTGACAAGATCTCTGATACCCCGAACATTTAAAGAACAAAAAGATAAAGACATTTTTTTTTTCAAAAAAGAAAAAAAAGTAGGGAAAGGTTGAAAGGATTAGAGGTGGATTTTCTTAACCTTAACAAAACCAACAGGAGTTACTCAAAGTAAGGATGAGAAGTACTCTAGTTAATAAGGTAACTTCACTATAATTATCCTTAACTGAGACCATGTAACCCTCTTTAAAGAGAGAAAAAATAACACTTAAAATTGCAAACAGAATTTCACCTCTACCAAGAACATATATCCCTTCTCAATTTTATTGTTCACATCAGATCTAGTAACAGCACTACTAGATACTTATTTGAGGATTTTAAGCTTTAACCTCTTTTCCTTCAATAATAGCTTTGCAGCCCGTAAAGAAGGCCTTTTTCCCTTGCTTTCGAGCTTCGTCAATTTGTGGCCAGAGTTTGGCGTGCGTTTCCTTGTCTTTGGTGGTCAGATCTTCTCCGAATCTTAACTTCTTCGAGGACAAAAAGTCTGATCCCTTGGCTGCCTTCCAGACCAGATCCCTTGTCGTTCTGGAGATGAATCTTGTGATTACCGGACGAATTTTCCCTGCTTCTTTACGACCAATCCTGTGGCTCACATCAATGTTAAGATGAACATCTTCTCCCGGGTGTGGTACAATAGCCTTGCAGATGGAAGCCACTCTCTCTTTAACGTTCTCTCCCTCCTGTTCTGGCAGACCATATAATCTCAAGTTCCATCTTCTCTGATATCGTTCCATGTCATTCAGTTTTTCTTCCAGAGTCTGCAGCTTTTCTTGATGTCTGTTAGATATTTGGTTCAGGGATGACACGTCGCCTTTGATAGTTTGTACTTCCTTGTAAAGAAATTCAGAAGACTCTTTCAACGCTTCTATGGTATCAGTGTTTTTTTTAATCAGGCCAGCCAGATTTTCAGTGTTCTCCTTCATTTTTTTCCACAAGGATGCTGACAATGTTCTCTTGAAGTTCCGAGAGAGAAGGCTCTGGTTTGCTTTTTTTTCTTAACAGGTGTGTTTGGTTCAGAGTCCGTAAGGGCATAAGTTTTAACAGAATCGGCCATAGAGTAAGTATGCATGTCATTAGCTTGAACAATCTCCATTTCTCCTTCAAAGTTGCATTCCGGGCTGGATATGGGAAGACTGGGCTTATTCTTTTTGCCTTGAGATCTATTTCTTTTATCAGACATGACCCACCTCGTAGAATAAGCGTCACGTTGCTCCACTTAGCTTGAAAGTTCGGAGAAGGGCTCAGACCAGCGGTAAGAGGTCGATGTAATGAAGAATTGAGGTTCCTGAGAGAGGTTGTAACTAGGTATTAAACGTATAGTCCATCGAAATAAAGAGGCAAAAAGGTGAAAAGGTAAGAAAATCGCAGACTGTTTCTTAGCACTAGAGAAACACGTCTGTCCAAGACGCCATCTTGGCCGCCTCAGCGCTACCTCCCTGCAAACGGCTGACTACCCACTGCGTTACGTATGAACGTGGCACCAATCACGAAAATCCAAATGCGCACGCTCAGTTTCGTAGCAAGACGCCCTCTGTTGAACAGAAACTCGGAGAATCATATACACACTCTCTGAGGAAGAAACTAACACCTGCAGGAAGATTTCCTCAGAGACAAGCAGCCATCAGCTAACAGACGTTTGCTCCAGAGTTCAGGAGAATTTTCTTCCTTTTTTTTTTCTTTTTTTTAAGCTCTAGAGGACAGCAAGTTGGGGAAAATGCAGTTACGTTCAGCGTGGTTATGTTCAGCGTGGGAGTTTATTTGTTGTACTGGATGAATCGACTTGCCAGAAGTGGTTGGATCTTAACTTCAGGAGCAGGGAAAAAAAACCTCAACTTTGTGTGTGAACTTCACTCCTGACAACTTCATGAATCTCTGGCAGTAAAGTGTTTTTTTCTCTGGGATTACTTCTGAAACCTGACGCAGTTCCTACTATAAAAACGCGCATGGACAGACAACAACACTGGTGAGTCAACACATCTCTCAGCTCAATGCTAACTGTTAGCCTATGATTTGTTCGCTAATTTACTTACTTGTCAGGGGTCTCTGTGGTACTTCTGTGGTACTTCTGTGGTACAGCGTGTACTTCAAACTCCATATCAGACTCTGGGTCGAGCGCATACAGCTCCATAACACGCTGGTCTGTTTTATCCCGTCGATCGGATTAATTATCCATCAATGTTTACTACTAACATCCACATGAGAGCTGCCGGTGCCGGTGCTACAGACAATTCTGTGACCCTTCAGAATAAGTGTCTCTTCCGGGGCGACGTCATGAAATGGGCGTAAAACATGCTGCAATTGGTCGAGAGCTCCGCGGTTCAGTACAGTCAGCCATCTTACTTCCGTGTTGGAAATTAGATGCATCGAAAAACTAATATTTAACACCAAATTAGTTTCTATGGTAACGATGGGAACATATCTAGCTTATAAATGCCTGTATTTGACTTTTGGAACATTTGAAAAGCATGATACAGCTTCTTTAAGGGAATAAATGTGTACTTTTGTCTTGTGAGTCCAGATTTAGCTTTCCATTAGTTATCAGGGTGTCCTACACACTTTTCAGGGCTGCATGTTCACGATGCGAGCTTCCGTTGTACAGCTGAGAAGAGCAGCAAAAACACAATTTGCAAAACTCTGAACTCACAGGACATAGTACTCATTTGTTCATTCATTCTACTTAAAGTATTGGTGAGAATCAAGAAGTTTTGCTGCAGATAATGTCTAATAGAGCGACTTCCCCGTCTCCGCCATTTTACAGGATGCACGCTGAAGGGCGAGTTAACGTAATATCTTCCAAAGGACTCAAAGAGATGCAGAAACTTTACCGGTGAGTAAATGCACGTATAAACTCCTAGAAATAAAGGTTGAAAAAAAGAAAGTTATCCTTTAAATATAATTTCTCTTGTTTGTCCAAATAAAATAAAGATTTTAGATACTATAAGTTACTCACCTTGCAACTTTATCCTGGTACTGCTGGTATCCATACCACAATTTAGCACAATTTCAGCAGTGACATTTTCTCCCGTCATGGCATGCAGGACAGCCAGGGACACATAGGTCCTGTTATCCCAGTCACATTTGTAGTTGTCATTTCTACACAGATCAGTTCCTTGTGTATCTGTCCAGCTAAAATATGCGCCTTGACACTGACGGGATTCGATGGATTGTATGCTGCAGTTTATCATAACAGGGTCTCCAGCTCTGACTTCCACTATTGAGGGACAGATCAGTGTCACATCTGAAAAACAGAAAAAGCAAGAAACATTCATCATTATTCTCTGTAACTCCTAGTGAGTTTAGAGTGAGTCTAGACGCATGTAGAGAACATTAACGTGGTTCGGTCAGTGTGAAAATACCTATATCTGCTGAGACACTGAGGTGAAGCATGAAGAACAGACTCAGACTCATCCAAAGGCAGGACATCCTGGACGCTTTGCTGTCTTCACGACTGGAGGACAGAGGATAAAATAATAAATGTGCTGATTCAGCAATAATGAACATGTGAACTCAAAGATTCCTTATCAGGAGGAAGATGAAAGTCAGAAACTCAGCAAATGAAGACAGACTTGGGAAATGATTAATGTGGTTCTGATCATCCTCTTCCTTCGTGTTTATTCGTTGATCTGCAGGAGACTAAGCTGCATCCTGCACAAGGTTCACACAGTGAAACAGATTATTAATCCCTAAACCCTCATAAGATCAAAGTTATTCTGTCTCAGACCCTCAAAGATTAATAATCAATTCATTAAAATGCAGAAAGACTGAAACTGAGGTCGAACTCCTGCAGACACGAATCAGAGCAACAGTAATTATGTGCTTTCCTAACGACTCCGGGTCGATAATCATTAAATTACGCGCAGCATGACATTTAAATTTCTATTTTTCATTTAAAATATTTGAAAAAAAGAAAGAGAAAGATTGAAAGAAATAAGGAGACGAGTAAACATCACTGCAACATGATGAGGTACAGTCAATAAATCAGACTCTGCTCATATTGATGACTGGTTCAAATATTCTAATATGCATATAAAATGCAAACAATGAGTTAGTTAATTTTACATTTTCATTTTGTCAAATGACCATAAAAGACACAAATGTTAAAACCAACTGCAGCAAACTACAATCTAGAGAATAATCTGATCAAAGCTGAGCTGCAACCTGAGACTCATCACCTGTTAAAGAAAGAAGATAAAAGCAGAACGTGCAGAAAGTGAAGCGACAAACCTGAAGGAGAGCTCGCTCGTCAGGTGCTGGAAGGATTCTGGGAAAAGCTGCACAGGTAATGAGCATGAATGGGGTGTGCTGGGGAATTTACCGTAGTAAAGTGAAACATGTCATAAAAAGGAGAGAAAGTGAGAGAGAGAGAGAGAGGGGGGGGGGCGGGTTCCAGAGATGTTGCTTCATTCTGGGCCAAAGGAAATGTGAGTAAAAACAACAGCTAACAGTGATGCTAACGTGTTGGTGCCTACTCGATCACGATCGTGTAAATAGATTTTTATGGGTCTGATGAAGACGATGTTTCTGATAAGACCTGAAATTCACATTAGTTGACGCCTGGCTGGCTTCACTTTTAGCTCTGCAGACATGACCGGATACTACATCCATTTTTTTTTAAACAGTCTTTGATTGCAACATGGAGACTGTATTTGGAAACCCGCAATGGCGGCCTGTATTAGCTTGTAGATGCCAACATAATGCCATTGGCGAACCTGCCAAATATAACTTTTAATTCTGACCAAAGTCATGAATGACATATGTCTGAATACTGACACTGGAAAAATGTCGGTGTTGGTTTTACTGGATCTCAGCGCTGCATTTGATACGGTTGACCACATTATATTACTCCAACGACTGGAGAAGTGGGTGGGTCTCTCTAGTTCTGTACTAAACTGGTTCAAAACATACTTGGAGAACAGGAAGTACTTTGTGTCAGTAGGCAATTTTACATCTGAGCAGACAAAAATGACCTGTGGAGTTCCCCAGGGCTCTATCCTGGGGCCTCTTCTGTTTAACATCTACATGCTCCCACTGGCTCAGGTTATAAAGAACAACAATATTAGTTACCATAGCTACGCAGATGACACACAGCTATATATTACAGTATCACCAGGAGACCGGGGCCCTGAAAAGGGTCTTGGTAAATGTATTGATGAGATTAATGACTGGACGTGCCTCAACTTTCTTCAGCTGAACAAAAACAAAACTGAGGTGATTGTTTTTGGAGCCAAAGAGAAACGACAGCAGGTTGTCACAGAACTTCAGTCTATACACCTAAAAACCACCAATCAGGCCAGAAATCTGGGTGTAGTGATGGATTCAGACCTAAACTTTGAAAAACACATCAAAACGATTACTAAATCAGCCTACTATCACCTGAAGAACATCTCAAGGATAAAAGATCTGATGTCTCAGGAAAATCTGGTAAAACTAGTCCATGCATTCATCTTCAGTCGGCTTGACTACTGTAACAGCGTCTTTACTGGTCTACCTAAAAAATCAGTTAAACAGCTGCAGTTCATTCAGAACTCTGCTGCCCGAGTTCTCACTAAGACCAGAAAAGTGAACCACATCAGTCCAGTTCTCAGGTCTTTACACTGGCTGCCGGTCCATCCGAGAATAGACTTTGAAGTTCGGCTGTTGGTCTATAAAGCTCTAAATGGTTTAGGCCCAAAATACATCAGTGACCTCTTGACCCAGTAAGAACCCACTAGACTCCTCAGGTCATCTGGATCCGGTCTTTTATCAGTTCCCAGAGTCAGAACCAGACATGGAGAAGCTGCGTTCAGCTTCTATGCTCCACATGTCTGGAACAAACTCCCAGAAAGCCTCAGATCAGCTGAAACACTTAGGCCCCGTCCCAATACCCACCCTAAACCCTACACCCTTGTATGAAGTGCGCACTTGGCAGAAGTGCACATTAAGGGTTGGAGTGTGCAGGTTGCAAGTGCGGGAAAAAGGCAGAATTGGGACAGTGATGGTTCCTCCATTTTGCACCACGTCATTTCATGTCATTGCTGCCAAACTCAGCTTCATCTCTGTTCCTGATGAAGAGGCGTCATTTTTAAAACATAAACTGAATAAAGTTAATTTCATCTGTTCTTGTAAAATAGATGTTATGAAATCCACACAAGTTTAATTAATAAATAAATGACTTACTGAGCTAATTTATGTAAGATGTCTGTAGAATTTCACCAGTACAGGTTAAATAACTGTTACATTCTAAACAAATGTATAATAATGATTAAATTGTCGCTCTGTGACTGTTATCGTTAGCATAGAATGTCCATAAATGTCCACATGTCCATAAAAACATGTATAAGTTCTTTGAGTTACATTGGGAACTGAGACCAGTATTAATCACATGAGTTGTAAGGCTTACAGAAGTATGGCTGCATAATTATTTTTATCCTTAATTTAATTGTAAATAGATGCTTTGGTATTGTATACTTATTTAGTTTTTGCTTTTTTCTATCAAAATGTTTGCTTAGTATTGTATTTTAATTTTGTTAACATGTTTTTGTTGATTGTATGTTTAAAATTTATGTTGATGAAATGAAATGAAAAATACTTTATTCATCCCAGAAGGGAAATTCAGTATTGTAAAAGCTCACTTTTTTTTTATTTTATTTTTAAATAAACAAAAAAGTCAGTCAGTCTTGTTCTTTAGGGTGATGGCTGCTGGCAGCTTACTGGACCCCAGGAAGAATATTCTTCACTGGTGAAGACAAATGGGGATCCATAATAAACTAAACTAAACTAAACTATGTCAGGTAAACCGGTTTCCCTTGTTAAAGACGCTGCGTCTCCACTGGACTTACCTGTAAATAAGGTTTTTAAATTAAAAAATTAATTTAGCTACTTTTATGAGTAAACTGATATCTTTCATTATTCAAATGCTTTGAATTTTAATATTAAAAGTATATTCCGAAGTAACATGGCAAACATCAGTAATTATTTCACCTACAGCACAAAAGATTAAATATTTCAATCTTTACATCTGAAATGGCTTTTTTTTTTTACCACAGGCAGGAGCTCATCACCAAACATGGACGTGTTCCACCTTTATGGTTCAAAACGTCACATGCAACAATGAATTATGGGCAATATGCTTCGGTGAAGTCTGCATAGATGCGGACTTCACTGAAGTGTGGATTGAGGGCGCAAAAGGGGCGTGACGGACTTCCGCCCTCGAGCAGCCCTGGAGAACCGGGACACACTACGCACTTAAACCCCTCAACGGGAGCGCGCATTCTAGGGGCGCAAGGGTGGAAGTGCGGGTATTGGGACGGGGCCTTAGTTTATTTAAATCCAGGTTGAAGACCCACCTGCTTTCAGCTGCATTTACGTAGATTTTATTCAAAAGTTAAAATCCGCACATCTCCATACAAAAGAAAAGAAAAAGTCCAGAGTGCTCAGAAGGTTCATCAAAAAAAAGTGTGGTGAAGGTGCTCTTTGGTAAGAGAAAACAAGGTCATCAAAAAAAGCAAAAGTCCAAGGCACTCTTCTTAGAATATAAAAAGCCTTTATTGTGGGATGGCTAAAACATTAAAACAAGTTGGTTACAGCCTACGCGTATTGGCCTAAGCCTTCATCAGGGTGTAACACTCAGCACAAACATTCCACTTAAATAGCATGATTAGATTCACCTGCATAGGTAGAACAAGAACAACATGGTTTAGCAGATCAAGACCAGTAGATGGCAATACAGAGTAAAGTTACAAAACACAGTTACAAAAATAGTTACAAAAAAGGACTAAAATCAATATCTTCATTCAGTCCTGGATAAATAGTAGCTTTCATATGATAAATATGTTCTGAGGAGGAACTCCTATTGTTTTACAATTTCTTGAATACCAACAACAGAAACATAAAACTTTGCATTGAATATTCTCAAAATTGCATACATTTTTTGGATTTGACCACTTCTAAAGATGAGTATGGTAAACTTCACACTTCAGTGTTTCGAAAAACCACAGATAAAAATACAATTTTGAGAGTTGATAGTTTCCACCCTAAGTGGTTGAAGGACAATATACCCTTTGGACAATTTCAACGTCTGAGACGTATTTGTGATTCTGACCCTGAATTTGAGAAACAGGCACAAATTATGTCAAATAGATTTACACAAAGAGGCTATGAGGCTGGAACTGTTCAGAGTGCTTATAATAAAGCCCAATATACTCCTCGTATGGAACTCTTAAGGACCAAAAACCCTAAATCTTCTAAGCCTGAGCATGTTTACCTGGTCACACGTTTTAGCTCTTGTGCTAATGCTTTGAAAAAGATTGTGCAATCCAATTAGAAGATAGTCAACAGACCCTCTGTTAAGAGAGGTCTTTCCTGTCCCACCCAAAATTACTTTCAGCAGGGCACCTACTTTACGTGACAGACTGGTGACCAGTCATTTATCTGCACCAGTCTCAAAAACTTGGCTTCATCAACCAGTTAAGGGAACCTATAAATGTGGCTCGTGCACACACTGTGCTAATATCAAAGAATGCAAACAATTTAGTGACTTCAAAACCAACAAGGTTTATTATATTAAGTCATTCATTAATTGCAACACCATATTTGTGGTCTATCGATTGTCTTGCACCTGTGGTTGTTTTTATATAGGCCGCACCAAGCGCCGTTTAAAGGATAGGGTTTCAGAGCATAAATATGCAATTAGAAAAGCAAACTTTGATTACCCAATGGCTAAACACTTTTTTGAAGCCCATAACAGCAATCCAAGTTCACTTATGGTTGAAGGCCTAGAAAGCATCCAAAGAAATATCAGAGGTGGTGACAGACTTAAATTACTTTTACAGAGGGGAGACCTTTTATATTTATCATATGAAAGCTACTATTTATCCAGGACTTAATGAAGATATTGATTTTAGTCCTTTTTTGTAACTATTTTTGTAACTGTGTTTTGTAACTTTATTCTGTATTGCCATCTACTGGTCTTGATCTGCTAAACCATGTTGTTCTTGTTCTACCTATGCAGGTGAATCTAATCATCCTATTTAAGTGGAATGTTTGTGCAGAGTGTTACACCCTGATGAAGGCTTAGGCCGATACGCGTAGGCTGTAACCAACTTGTTTTAATGTTTTAGCCATCCCACAATAAAGGCTTTTTATATTCTAAGAAGAGTGCCTTGGACTTTTGCTTTTTTTTGATGACCGCACATCTCCATATTCTCTCTTTTTAATCTTAAATGCCTTTAAGTTTGAATCATGCTTCTAATTTTTTATTTTTTTTTCCCTTTTGTGCTATACAAATGTGCTATACAAATAAACTTGCCTTGCCTATTCTTTTCACTATTTGATTCACAAAATGTGTACCATCATCACTATAAATTTTCTCTGGAATTCCATACCGTGGTATGATGTCTTTGCACAATGCTTTTGCAACTTAGTGCATCTGGTGTTTTGGTAGGGAACAGTTCTATCCATTTGGAAAAGGCATCTATGATTACTAGACAATATTTCTTTCCCTCGCTTGAACTCACTTCTATGATGTCCATGTGGATTACTTGGAATGGATACTGAGGTGAGGGAAATTTACCTCTTTGTGGTCTCATGTTACCTTGAGCATTATGTTTAGCGCAAATGAGGGAATACTTCGAAGATCTCCTCAATCCCACCAACACGTCTTCCGAGGAGGAAGCAGAGTTTGGGGACTCAGGGGTGGACTCTTCTGTCACGGGGGCTGAGGTCGCCGAGGTAGTCAAAAAGCTCTTCGATGGCCGGGCCCCTGGGGTGGATGAGATCCGCCCGGAGTTTCTTAAGGCTCTGGATGCTGTGGGGCTGTCTTGGCTGACACGCCTCTGCAGCATCGCGTGGACATCGGGGGCAGTGCCTCTGGACTGGCAGACTGGGGTGGTGGTCCCCCTCTTCAAAAAGGGGGATTGGAGGGTGTGTTCCAACCTCAGGGGGATCACACTTCTCAGCCTCCCTGGTAAAGTCTATTCAGGGGTACTGGAGAGGAGGGTCCGTCGGATAGTCGAACCTCGGATCGAGGAGGAGCAGTGTGGTTTTCGTCCTGGTCGTGGAACAGTGGACCAGCTCTACACCCTCTTCAGGATCCTGGAGGGGGCATGGGAGTTCGCCCAACCAGTCTACATGTGCTTTGTGGACTTGGAGAAGGCGTTCGATCGTGTCCCCCGGGGATTCTCGTGGGGGGTGCTCCGGGAGTACCGGACCCCCTTGTTCGAGCTGTCCGGTCCCTGTATGACCGGTGCCAGAGCTTGGTCCGCATTTCCGGCTGTAGGTCGAATCCATTCCCGGTGAGAATTGGACTCCGCCAAGGCTGCCCTTTATCGCCGATCCTGTTCATAACCTTTATGGACAGGATTTCTAGGCGCAGCCGAGGTGTTGAGGGGATCCGGTTTGGTGGCCTCAGGATCGGGTCTCTGCTGTTTGCAGATGACGTGGTTCTGTTGGCGTCATCGGGCCGTGATCTCCAGCTCTCGCTGGAGCGATTTGCAGCTGAGTGTGAAGCGGCCGGGATGAGAATCAGCACCTCCAAATCCGAGACCATTGTCCTCACCCGGAAAAGGATGGAGTGTCCTCTCCGGGTCGGGAGTGAGGTCCTGCCCCAGGTGGAGGGGTTTAAGTATCTCGGGGTGTTGTTCACGAGTGAGGGAAAAATGGAACGGGAGATGGACAGACGGATCGGTGTGGCGTCTGCAGTGATGCGGACTCTGCATCGGTCCGTCGTGGTGAAGAAGGAGCTGAGCCAGAAGGTGAAGCTCTCGATTTACCGGTCCATCTACGTTCCTACCCTCACCTATGGCCATGAGCTGTGGGTCATGACCGAAAGAACGAGATCGCGGGTACAAGCGGCAGAAATGAGTTTCTTCCGCAGGGTGGCCGGGCTCTCCCTTAGAGATAGGGTGAGGAGCTCGGTCATCCGGGAGGGACTCAAAGTAGAACCGCTGCTCCTCCGTATGGAGAGGAGCCAGATGAGGTGGCTCGGGCATCTGGTCAGGATGCCTCCTGGACGCCTCCCTGGTGAGGTGTTCCAGGCACATCCCACCGGGACCAGACCCCGGGGGAGACCCAGGACACGCTGGAGGGACTACGTCTCCCGGCTGGACTGGGAACGCCTCGGGATCCCCCTGGATGAGCTGGCGGCTGTGGCCGGGGTGAGGGAAGTCTGGGCATCCCTGCTTAGGCAGCTGCCCCTGCGACCCAATCCCGGATAAGCAGAAGAAGACGGTACGGTAGAGACGGTGCAAATGAGACAGGCTCTATTGCATATAAGTTGAATCCATAGGTTGTATATTGTTATTGTACCTGTCCTACCATCCCTCCTGTTGAGACATGCGTTGTACCATGGCTCAATATATCAGCCCATTTATATAGGTTTTTTGGTAGGATAGGTTTCCCTTGAGGTACTACATAGAGATCATTTATTATTTTAGCTCCTTTCTTAAGCCATTGATCTTTTTCTTTCTGCATGCTTTGGGCCTGCATTTGTTTGAGGATGTCTGTGGTTGTTTGTTGAGCTGTCAGGGACATCACCTCTAGTTTCCCTTCTGCAGCTTCCTTTGCGGTTTTGTCAGCAAAGGCGTTACCTAACGACACAGCGTCTTTGTTTCCTGTGTGTGCAGCACATTTACAGATAGCTAGTTTTGCAGGAAGTCTGACAGCTTTTAATAGTTCTGTGAGAAGTGCAGCGTGAGTTACTGATATACCCGATGATGTTGTCATGCCCTGATTTTGCCAATATTGTGCAAAAGTATGTACTGTAGTATATTCATATTGGTTATCTGTGTATACTGTTGCTGATTTGTTTTTCATTTATTTACATACTTATTTACATACTTCAGTTAAGGCCACTTATTCAGCTGCTTGGGCAGCGTAATGTGAAGGTAACTGTCCTGCTTTCAGGACTTTGTCTGCAGTTACTACTGCATATCCTGTCAGTGTTTTCCCCTGCTTGTTTTTCTTTGATGAGCCATCTACATAGATGGCTGTTCCTCCTGTTCCACCTGACTCTTGACAGTCATGCTGTGCACCATCTTCAGGCAGTGGTAGCAGCATAGCTGGGTTTAAAGTTGTACACCTCTCTATTTTTAGGTGTGGTTGTGATAATAAGATAGACATGCACGATAAATGTCGTGCTGGTGAGAGAGAAGTCATGTTGGTCTGCAGAAGGGGTGCAGAAACGGGATGTGGGACTTAGAGGGTTAAAGGGTGAAATAGCACTACTCCAGCGCTGGATTCTACAGCCATTGATGCTGCAATTACCGCTCTTACACAATGTGGTAATACACAGGCCACACTGTCCAGTTTAGTAGAAAAGTAGGCTATAGGTTTCAGTTTTCCCCATGTTGCTGTGTGAGCACTGACGTCATATACAGGGAGTGCAGAATTATTAGGCAAATGAGGATTTTGACCACATCATCCTCTTTATGCAAAAGCATAAAAAAGCACATTTTTAGGCAGTTTCTTTGCCTTGCTGAAGTAGGAGCTGTGAAGAGGAAAGAAAGAACTTTTTAAATGAACAATGCCTGTTATTCTAAGGCGCCAGACTGACTGTTGTTTTATTTAATTTATGTATATATACAGATTGGAACATGAATTTGCTGCTTAGATCAGCTGAACAGACCATAATTTCAGTCTGGGTTATTCGGGGAGTTATTTTAATTTGTGGTTATCTAAATTATTATGGTTACTGAACTTCAGTAAAGTCCCTACATCTGCAGTTGTGGGCAGTCAATGGAACGGACCCTGTCATGGTGCAGCCGGTGTCCTACGACGCCTCCACAGCATCACTTCTCTCTGAACCTTCTGGGCGGCTGTAAATCCTGATGGTTTATCTTCCCGTTCAGGGCGCTTTCCTTTGGAAGGCTGCCTCCTGCTGACACTCTCAATGTGTTCGCGGTACTTAAGCAGCCTGAGCTAAACGCTAGTTGTTAGTAAACGGAAGTAACGGTGTGGATGGTCCTCTCGTGTCACGAGTGCATGTTAGTGTGTCTGAGTGTGTACATGCGCGACTTTCATACCTGCAAACACCAGAGCAGCATAAAGAAGAAATCCACAATATGAAGATTTAAAAACATGAATTCCGCCATTTGGCGGATAGCCCTCTGAGATTTGCTCAAACAGAAAATTTACTCCTCGCATTTGGCGCCTGGCAGTGTTAATTTAGGACCCTGCATACACACATGTGAATACATTAAATAAAACAACAGTCAGTCTGGCACCTTAAATTGTTCATTTAAAAGGAGCTTTTTTTCTTTCCTCTTTACAACTCCTACTTCATTTCATAACAGGTGGGGTTTTTGAGGTCTTTTTTTTTATAATCATATCAAATTAATGAGAACATTCTTCCTTCAAAAATAACTAACTTTGCAAAAGCACAACAAAATTACGACGTATTGCCGGCATGGTTACCTTTGCATGGGTTTCGAGATGATGATCTGCAGCTGTGGTGTCAGGTTGGTTGTTTCTGCTGGTAATAGTCCTCCACGCGGTTTACACGTCTTGTTTTGTGTCCCGTCATTCCGTCATAAGTGAAACGTGTCCGTGTGTCAGCTCTTCTTATTCTCCCCAGACTGGACGTTTTTAAGATCACTTTAATCATGAAATGTAAGACATGTGAGAACTGTTTATCATCTCCCGGGTAACCAAACGTGAGCAGGCCAGCCTTGCTGCACAAGTTTGTGTTCTCATTGGATGTTTTTGCAATTACAACCCGCCTTTCAACACAAACAATTCTTCTGATTGGATGTAATTGCTGTCAGGTATTATATCTAGTTTTTGTTCGTTGACGAAAATATCATTAACTTTCGCTATAGTTTTTGATCGCTGTGCAGTGTTTCCCACAGGATTTTAGGAGACTGTGGTGGGAGGGTCTCAGATTCTCCCTCCGCATTTTCAAGCCCAGCGCATCCCTTTAGTGCATTTTGTTCGCTGTTTACAAACGTTGGTAAATAAGAATTTACTGATATTTTATGTTATATATTAATAGATACTTTTTTTTATTTATATTCATATACACCAACACATCCTCAACTACACTGAGCAACTTCCTCTTTCTCTTAAGCCCCGTTTCCACCAGCGGGTCTGGGTCGGGTCGGGCCGGATCGGTCCACGTTTTTTTGCATCTCCACAGATAAAAACTGGGACGGGTACCCTTATATCCGACCCGACCCGGCCTACTTTTTTGGCACCCTTCGGTAGGGGTACTGATCTTACCGATCCGGACCAAAGAGGTGGAGCTAATACACAGCAATCAGCTGATTCATTGAAAAATCCGCCACTTCCCGCGTGACCCAGTGTAAAAACAAAGCCGGGGTGACTCCTTTCTGTTTCTGTCACGTGTGGTGCCGGTGTTTTGGTTAAACGGCGTTACACGGCGATGATGTCACACAATCACGTAGCAGCGCTGTCCAGCTAATTCTCCGCCTCCAGAATAAGGGTACAGGTTGCTGTGGGGACACAGCGTGAAATCAACACATCCGTACCCAAACCCACCCGATCCGGCCTGGCCCGGCCCGACCTGACCCAGACCCGCGGGTGGAAACGAGGCTTTAGTGTTGTCACGATACCTGAAATTCAGAAGTCAATACCAATACCAGTTAATTTTCCATGGTACTTGATACCAAATTGATACCATGGTCCTCCCCCTAAATAAGTCTGCAATATTAAACCTTTATTAAACCTTTGCAATATTAAACCCAAAACCTTTATTAAATTATTTACGTCTTTACAAGGTAAAAAAAAAAACTGAACAGATCAATAAAATCTTCCTGCAGTGGCATTTTGCCTTCAAGTAATTACAACAAACGTGCTTTTGTAACTATAATGAATAAAGTTTTATCAATCACGAACAAATAAATAGAAAACTATATAAATACAATAATAAAATAGGTCTGTAATGGCATGAAGCCTTCATGTATTTGAAAGAAAACAAACATTGTGTTCAATGCTTTTTATCAGCCATGAAAATGCCAACAGACACAGATCTAAACATTTGTATGAAGCCTCATGAACAAAGTTTCAACAAACACAACGGGAAGTTATAGGATAAAAGATAACAGCACACACGTGTGAGAACATCCACTTGGAGTGAAGCAGTGTTGGACTGTCTGTTGATTCATAGTCATAATGATGATGGATCACCCTCCAGAAAAATTATAAATAATTATCTATGAGTTTAATATATGATCTTCAAAGCCTTATTACCAATTCAAGCGCGCTGAATTAGTAGCGCCGCAGTTTTATTTTAAACTCCTCAACTCACGTGTTCTCATCGTGGAAAAATGCGGGATGTCTGACAGCTGGCGTGGGATGATGCGTGGAGGTTGGAGCGGAGCACTCCGGCCGCATGTGGGCGGCTGGGATTAGGCACGGAGGCCCGACAATCCTAAATGATTCTGGAGGAAACATTTATGGCTCCTTGTTGCTCTTTATTACCAACGAGATGAGGCGGAGCAGCAGCCCCGCTGTGCTCTGAGGAGACGTCTGAACTGAACTGTTTGGCGGATGAACCCCAGCTCATCCCTCCGGTACCATGAAAATATAGCTGGTACCGACAGTATAATGCTGGTAGCGACGGTACTGAAGTACAGAGTGCTGTGACAACACCCTTTCTCTGCTGTCAAACTCACCTGCTGTCCCTCTTTCGGGGGGGGGGGCTGCTCGGGTGAACAGCATAATGCATAACGGCAGAGGGATGAGATAAATGGCGCGGTCAGCATCGGGAGAACTAGCAGGGAATCAGCACCATGGGGCGCATAAAGTTCGACTCGGTTCGGCTGGTTAGAAGTTGACTGGCTTGATGACATCATCAACATGGCCTCCTGCTCCATCATCCAGCTTGATAGCGCCTCTCTGTGTGGACGCAGACGTCCCGCTCCGCTCACGTATGTAGCTCTGCTGTCATTGCAATCTGATCTGATGGGTCGCGCCAAAATACATTTAGAAAAGACCGACGTCTATGAACGTGACCTGTGCGTGCCAGTGTCCATGTGCTCTGCTGCTCTCGCTTGCTCAAAGGCAGGAGGAGAGTACGCTTTAGCTGTACACTGCAGAACTATGACCGGCTGGTTTGACTTTTTTTTCTGTTTTTTTTAAACATATAGGGTCATAGGAGACAGTCTCATTAATTAATGGGAAACACTGCTGTGTGTTGGTTTTCGTCTAATTTTCGTTTAGTTTTCATCGAGAAAAATAGGTCGTTGACGAAGACTATGACGAAAATTTTTCGTCAACGTAATTAACACTGTCCATATTAACTATATCAATAATTACGTTCACTCATCTTGTTGAAACAATCGCATCTGTGCTCACTGCATAGTGACATATTGATGTCTGACTGTTATAAAAGTTACAAGGGAAAAGTAACAGACACACCATCGTCATTCATGACAGGTTTGTTTACCTATAACGTGTGACCACTGCCTACCATATGAATGTTAGATTAACGTCCTCTGATGCTCTGAATCAAAGAGCTCGTGGGAGCTGCTGCAGGCTGCGCTGCGTACCGGTGTGCTCTTGTGAGGTGAAGTGCCAATACAAGGCGCGCGCGGCACACGAATGCCACAGGTTTGGACCAGACCAAGTTTCGAGAGGGGGGAGCCTAGTAACGACATGCAGCGTCCCCTTTTTATTAGGTCTTGCATACATTGTAGTTGATGAGAAATTATTTAATCAAATCCAAAATAGTAAAAAACAGAAAAAAGAAACCTCCAAAAAGATCCGGGGCTTTTGAAGAATCATTCATTCCAGGCCTAAGTTCCCTAAGTCCCCCCCCCCCCCCCCACACACACACACACACACACACACACACACACACACTCCGCCAATGGAGTCAGCTTTATCAACTTTTGCTCATAGTCTCTGTCAGGAGCAGGGGTACCTTTGTACAACATAGTAACATGCAGACCATCTGGTGACATTACATCTTCTGGTCTAGATATTGAGTGTCTGCCTTCCTGTATCAATGCTGATCCTGTTCTCTCGGGGTCCTTATTTGGTATATCTAGAGAATAATACACATAGGGGATTCCTTTCCCATAAGGAAATGAATGCCCGGAACGAGGACGTTTCCACACACCAAGTTTGGACACCATACGTAATAACGTATTTGTAGGACAAATCATTCAGACAGTGATGTTGCAGTAACGGTGCACTATTAGTGCGCCACTTCTGGCAGAAAAAGGAGGAACTTTTTCATGCCCGCATCTGCCAAGGTATCAGATAGATCAACTGACTGCTCATCAATGTCATGGTTTATCCTATTTCCAACAGTGGCCCTTTTCCCCTGTGCCCGGGTAACGACACAAGATGGGAAAACCTCAGGAAAATCAGCTTCCAACTGGCGGGTTTCAGGAGAGTCCACTGGATACTCCGAGACGACTGGCACAACCTTCACTCCAGCTACAAAATTCCCCATAATAAGATCTATGGATTTAAAGGGGAGGTTTGGGGCCTCAGCCACAGTAATGTCACCTGTCACTAATTCCGACTTCAGGTACAACTGATATAAAGGCAACGTCTCATATCCTCCTCCCACTCGTTGTACAACTTTAAACTGCCCAGTGAAACTGGAGCTGGGAAGTTCTACCACTCCTTTCCTAATTAAAGTCTGCTTAGCACCAGTGTCCCTTAAAATAGTTACAGGCACTCCCAGTCCCTCACTGGAACCTGAAAGCATACCGTTAGATAGGAACCCCTCATATCCCTTCAGTTTATTCATTGATGACTCCACTGTCACAAGCCCCACAGGTTTAGGAGCACTGCGTTTATTAGCCAAACCAGGGCACTGATTTTTCTCGTGACCCAGCATATTGCATCAAAAACACCGGAACTCAACTGAGGAATTTTGACCTTTGTGATGGGTGTGAACTAAACTTCCAGGCCGAAACTGCCCTGGAACCCCCCGGTCAGCCACTGGAAAATGTCCAGGCCCACCCAGTGCCTGCCTATGATGGCCAGCCTCACCCCCTTCTTCATAGACTCTCCTCCTTTCAACCCTAGTCTTACCACCATGTGCAGCTTCAAAACTATCTGCCAGTTCTGCTGCCCTCCTAGAACTTTCTATCTCACGCTCACCAAGATAAATCTCCACATCCTTAGGGACACTCATTTTGAACTGTTCCAACAACATCAGATCTTTTAACTTCTGATAATCAAAGGCTTTACATGAATTGATCCAGCGGTCAAAAACTATCCCCTGCCTATTCCACAGATCTAAATATGACTCGCCCTGCTGCCTTCTCAGCTCACAAAACTGCCTCCGATAAGCTTCTGGAGCACAACCATATGCCTCCAGTACAGCTTTTCTAACGTCATCGTATTCTAATCCAATCCTACCATCTAGCGCTGCCACCGCCCTCTGCGCTTTACCAGTCAGGGAACTTTGGACTAACAACGCCCATTTTTCTTCCGGCCAATCACACTCTGCCGCAACCTTCTCAAACATTTCAAAAAAGATATCAACAGCCTGCTCGTCAAAGAGCCTGTTCAGACCAAAACCATGCTCTCCTTTACGTCCTGTGGCCATAGCTTTCTCAACTTCCAACTTCGCCATTCTTTCTATATGATGTCGCTCTCTCTCTTTATCTTCGCACAGCTCTTTCTCCCTCTTCTCAAGTTGCTTCTGCCGCTCCCTCTGTTCTGCGAAATCTCTCTTCTCTTTCTACTCTGCCCACACTTCTTCTAGGCGCAGAACTTCAAACGTTGAGCTATCGCCTGTTTAGCCAAACCATCATCCAAAGAAACCTCTTCTTCTTTCGCGAACTCAATCATCTCATCCTTCTTAAGCCATCTATATTGCTCGCGAGTCATTTCCATTATCGAAGGTCCGCCATTCCCAACGTCCGCAGCCATTACTTCAGTTCAACCTCACTTTACTGCCAAAGATTTTAACCCTCCTTACTAAGTCAGTAACCCTGCTTAGTTACAAACCATTAGACACACACTGACAAAAGAATTAGGAGAGAAAAGAAAAAAAAGATCCCCACCAACAGACACAAACCATACAAACAGGGGAAACGAAACAGCCTGTCACTGCGGCCCGCTTTTAGCCTACTTCTTAATGTGAAGTCCCAGTGAAGAAAACCTCCACTGCCTTAACGATCAAAGGTAGGGGGGCCACCTCAACCCCCCTTCGACAGTCTGACGTATGATGTGCTGGGGTTCCGGGCTGCGAGGTTAGCAGTCATAAACTTTCCCAGAACAAGCTGGGACCCTGTTTAGAAGGTTTTACTATCCCTGTCTTGATATGTAACAGAAGGAGAAATGTAGCTCTGTCAGAACACAGAGAGCTCCACTCTATAAGGTTTTTATCAAAAGTAAACATACAGCCTGTTCCAAAACATGATGATACTTTGAGAATGCTTAAGTTAGCTTTACTAAATGTTCGATCTTTAGCAGGAAAATCATTTTTAATCAATGATTTTATCACTGAACATAGCCTTGACTTTATGTTTTTAACTGAGACTTGGTTACATGAAAACTGTCATTCAGCTCTTATTGAGGCCACGCCCCCTAACTTCAGTTTCATCAGTGAAGCCAGAGTGAACAGGAGAGGTGGGGGGTCGCTATCTTATTTAGGGACTCATTCCAGTGTAAACAGTTATCTCTTGGGGATTTCCCTTCTTTTGAATATGTGGCTTTACAGCTGACGGCCTCATCCAGAGTCATGTTTTTAAATATTTATCGGCCACCCAAATACTGTGCAGATTTTAATGATGATTTTACTGAACTGTTGTCTGTGATCTGTGCGGACTTTGACCATCTTGTTGTCACTGGTGATTTTAACATCCATTATGATTGTCATCAGGACAAAGGGACTAAAGACCTGATTAACACTCTGGACAACTTCGGGTTGACCCAGCATGTCACAGAGCCCACACACAATAGAGGACACACCTTAGATCTACTGATCTCGAAGGGTCTGGACATTTCTAAGGTCACGGTGTGTGATGTGGGGCTGTCGGATCACTGCTGTGTTTTCTTTGAGAGTACCATCTCAGTGCACACAAATGTCTCAAAGGAGGTGATAACAAAACGGTGTATAACTGAAAATACCAGTGAGATTTTTAACCAGGTCTTCTCTCTAACACCTGCCCTGTCAGGGCTTCAGTCAATGAGCTGGTCACTAGCTTTAATGCTAACATGCTGAGTGTCATGGATTCTATTGCTCCTATTAAGGTGAAGGTTATCTCTGGAAGGAAAAAGTCTCCATGGAGAAATTCCACACTGGTGAAAACTGGAAAGAGAGAGTGTCGGAAAGCTGAGCGCAGATGGAGAAAAACAAAACTACAGGTTCATTATGACATCTATAAAGACAAACTTCACTTTTATAATTTACAGCTGAGGAATGCAAGGAATTCGTATTTTTCTGACATCATCACTAAAAACGGTCATAATGCTCGGGCCTTATTTGCTACAGTCGACAGGCTAACAAACCCTCCTGTCTCAGTAGCACCTGAATTTTATTCCACCAAAGCCTGCAATGACTTTGCCAAATTTTTCACAGACAAAATCCAAATTATTAGACAAGCCGTTGGTTCTTTAACAGCAGGTTCAGGTCTTGTACTGTGTCCACCAAGTCTAAACACCATGACACAGTTTTATCCCATTACTAGCAAAGAACTGGAGGACATCGTGCATCAACTGAACTCCTCCTCTTGCTGTTTGGACATCCTGCCCACTGGTTTTTTAAAAAAGGTCTCAAAGACCTTGGAGTCAGATCTGCTTCAGATTGTGAACTCCTCTCTAACGTCAGGTGTTTTCCCAGAGTCACTGAAAACAGCTGTGA
Source organism: Atherinomorus stipes (assembly GCA_023101725.1). Taxonomy (NCBI): domain Eukaryota; kingdom Metazoa; phylum Chordata; class Actinopteri; order Atheriniformes; family Atherinidae; genus Atherinomorus; species Atherinomorus stipes. The sequence goes on from JALJCO010003800.1 coordinate 43,226, forward strand.
TCAAACCTCTGCTAAAAAAGGATAATCTAGACAAGACACAGATGAGCAGCTACAGGCCGATCTCCAATCTTCCATTTTTAAGTAAGATCATTGAAAAAGCAGCCTTTCACCAGCTAAATGACTTTTTAAGAGAAAACAACCGTTATGATGTCTTCCAGTCAGGTTTTAGACAGCACCACAGCACCGAGACTGCTCTGACCAAAGTCATGAATGACATATGTCTGAATACTGACACTGGTTAAATGTCAGTGTTGGTTTTACTGGATCTCAGCGCTGCATTTGATACAGTTGACCACATTATATTACTCCACCGACTGGAGAAGTGGGTGGGTCTCTCTAGTTCTGTACTAAACTGGTTCAAAACATACTTGGAGAACAGGAAGTACTTTGTGTCAGTAGGCAATTTTACATCTGAGCAGACAAAAATGACCTGTGGAGTTCCCCAGGGCTCTATCCTGGGGCCTCTTCTGTTCAACATCTACATGCTCCCACTGGCTCAGGTTATAACGAACAACAATATTAGTTACCATAGCTACGCAGATGACACACAGCTATATATTACAGTGTCACCAGGAGACCGGGGCCCTGTACAGGCTCTTGGTAAATGTATTGATGAGATTAATGACTGGATGTGCCTCAACTTTCTTCAGCTGAACAAAAACAAAACTGAGGTGATTGTTTTTGGAGCCAAAGAGAAACGACAGCAGGTTGTCACAGAACTTCAGTCCATCCACATAAAAACCACCAATCAGGCCAGAAATCTGGGTGTAGTGATGGACTCAGACCTAAACTTTGAAAAACACATCAAAGCGATCACTAAATCAGCCTACTATCACCTGAAGAACATCTCAAGGATAAAAGATCTGATGTCTCAGGAAAATCTGGAAAAACTAGTCCATGCATTCATCTTCAGTCGGCTTGACTACTGTAACAGCGTCTTTACTGGTCTACCTAAAAAATCAGTTAAACAGCTGCAGCTCATTCAGAACTCTGCTGCCCGAGTTCTCACAAAGACCAGAAAAGTGGACCACATCAGTCCAGTTCTCAGGTCTTTACACTGGCTGCCGGTCCATCAGAGAATAGACTTTAAAGTTCTGCTGCTGGTCTATAAAGCTCTGAATGGTTTAGGCCCAAAATACATCAGTGACCTCTTGACCCAGTATGAACCTGCTAGACCCCTCAGGTCATCTGGATCCGGCCTTTTATCAGTTCCCAGAGTCAGAACCAGACATGGAGAAGCTGCGTTCAGCTTCTATGCTCCACATGTCTGGAACAAACTCCCAGAAAGTCTCAGATCAGCTGAAACACTTAGTTTATTTAAATCCAGGCTGAAGACCCACCTGTTCTCAGCTGCATTTACGTAATTTTATTCAAAAGTTAAAATCCGCACGTCTCTGTATTCTCTCTTTTTAATCTTAAATGCTTTTAATTCTGAATCATGCTTCTAATTGTTTTTTATCTCCCTTTTGCTTATAATGTTTTATGTAAAGCACTTTGAATTGTTCTGTACATGAAATGTGCTATACAAATAAACTTGCCTTGCCTTGCCTTAATTAGAGAAAAGTATAAATATATCTATCTATCTGCTTCTGAACAGATCCTGAACGTAAGCCCCCAAATATATGTCACGACACCCCCCCCCTCCCCCAAAAATTTTTCCCGGCCTTTTTTTCCGCCGTGGGGGGGGCTCCAGGGGGCGCCCCTGTATATATATATAAAGGGTGGGCGGGGGGAAAGGGGGGGGGGGGTTCCTTGGGCCCCTTTTTTTCCATTTTTTTTTTCAGTTTCCTCTGGCGTCTCTGTTTTTCTCCCATTTTTCTCCCACCGCCTTTTTTTGGGTCCCCGTGTGTGGTGGCCCCCCGTTTGGTTGATTTTTTTTTTATATAAAATAAAAAAAAAAAAAAAATATAATAAACATCGGGGTTTGTAAGAAAAATGGGTGTTTAAGATACCTTCTAAACATTTAACCTCCTGTAACCTTCTTTACCCATTTTCCCAGCGGGACCTTTTGCATCAGAAATGAAAACCAAACAAGGCGGAATAAAAGTTAACAATTTATTACAGAATCAGAGGCAATACATTACAGAGCTCTGGGTTCAGAATTCTTGCCCTGTCACCAACAGAGTGCTGGAGCCAGTTTGGAAATTCTGACACCTCTAACAGTCCCTCAAAACCCTTTTTATATGATGTCGGTAGATTCTTGGAGAGTCAGCGGCTCCTCCCCCTGCTACAGAACAGCTGAACACACATCCTGGCATCCTCTGGCTCCTTGATCCCTGAGAGTTTAAAAGAGTGGAAAAATACAGAAAAAGAAGGGGGAGAACAAGAAAACAACAAAACCCCTAATACTTTGCGCGTGTCTCCTGTGTCCGGTTTCACATGAGACGCCAAGTATAAACAACCCTTTCCTCCTGCAAGATGTTCTCAGGGTCTACAGGTCATAAACTGCCTAAATGATTTGCTACACTAGGTAATAAATGCTAAATAGCCCAGTGAACCACCTCTGGTGTGTTTCTACAGCTGCCACAAAAACACAGGAGAGGGGTGTCCTGGTTCTAACCCCTCAGAATGAACTCTACAATCTTCATCTGATGTATAAGTCATTTTGCATGAAAACATGGAGGATAATATTCTACAAATCCCCCTTTTCACGTAGGTTTCCTACGTGAACTCAAAAAATGGCCTAAATAACCTGTTATACCACCATGGCCTCATCCTCCTTAGCAGAAGAGTCAAGGGAAAGACCCTGTGTCTTCCAGCTGGACGGCATGTGATGATACAGCTTCCACCTTGAAAGGGCCCGTCCAGCGCGGCTCAGTCCACTTCTGTTTAATTACCTTGAGGCACACCCAATCAGAGGGTCTTACACCCTTTCCTGAATTGGACTCCTTGATACAGTGATGATGCTGTTGAATCTGTGAAGACAAAGAAGCTACCAGTGCAGTTAGTTTTATTACACAACCTGTAATCTGGGATTTAGCACCATTCTGAATCAAAATACCTACCATCTGCCCTTCATCAACTTTCATACTGACCCTCATCACATCCACTTCAGCCCTCTGAGCAGAAGGCTCTTCCTGTCTTGACAACCTGACACATACCATTTCCCCCTTTTCACAATGCATACCCTGCCTCCGACCATCTTCTGGGTGTCGAGTACTCTTCAAATCTACCCTCAGTTTCACAGACCTGCCTATCTCCTCTCTCACACTGCAGCTTAGAACCACTAATCTTAAACCACAAGTATGAATATCATCACCATGCTGGCCCATCATAGCCTCTGTTGGAAGGACCAAAAACGCCAAAATAAAGTTTCAAAATCTAATTAAAAATACCAGGAGACAAAGCAAACATATATAATATTATTGATAAACACGAAAAATGAATGAAAAAATATCTCTTAGTTCTTCCTCCAGAGATAAACAGAAAGAGTTTTGTCAAATCAATCATGGCAAAAATTTATACTGAGGTGGTAAAACACCTAGTAAAATATAAGGATTTACAACTGGCAGCAAGGTAGAAACAATATCATTAATTAGTTAAAAATCATGAACTATTATGAACTCATCTGTACCAGGCTTAGTTACAAAATTAATTGGGATACTCCAAATGAGTCTCTTCTAACCTATTTCAGTTAATACTGGGCTCTCCATGTGAGAATTATAGTTTTAAAATCAAATGTTATGGGAAGAATCTTACACAACCCCCACATCAGTGGGTCCCTGGGACCAATGAGATAAAGGCAAAACATTTAATAATTATTCAAAATCGGGATGATCAGACATCTGTCAACCATGATACCTGCAAATCTCCTGCTGTTCAAGAATAACCACATCTGTAATGTGATGATTAAACTTATACACTCTCTCAAAGGGAGAACACTGTACCTGTCATAATAATATTTATAACCAATCTGTGACATCAAGAAGTCTTTCAGTCATATGACCCAAATCTTTAGCCTCATGACCAGGATGTAAGGCCAACGAGACATGTGGAGCTGCCTAATCTGCCAGCTCATACCATTCTTGTTGTTCTGGCTGCAGCTTAATCACAACTATCACACCTTCCTTCCCCACCAGCATGCATGGCGAGTCAATAAAGCCATAAAGTACCCTCTAATTTATCAGAAAAAGCCTCAGCATATACTAATTTGGGCGTACTCGTATCATTTAAAGTTACATGGAGAGGTTCAGGAGGAGCAAACAGCTCAAGAAAAACAGCCAGTTTTCACAGCAAAAATTGGGTAAAAATTCTGCCTCTTTGTGTTGTTTCAGGCTCCCAAAAAATCTCTGCTGATGCTTATTGATGCGGATAAAGCATTCTCAGGAGACAATAACATTTGTGGAGAGCATGGCAAAAGATTAGAGTTACACTCTAATATCAGTCCACTTGGGAAACGCACTTTCAGTCCTTTTGTGCAACACAGCACTTCAGCTCCAGTCTTTGTGAGCACATCTCTGCCGAGAAGATTCACTGGGCACTGTGGCGAGTACATATTTGAGCACATAAACTCTGAGTCCCAAAAATTGACCTCTGTGGTCTTGTGTGTGACATGCTGAGGAGGCTGCTGGTTCTGTGGAAGTGGAACTTGAGGCCTTTTTGCTGGACTTTGCTGGAGGAATGGACAGTCTCTGCATTAGTGTCCGATTTGCTCACATTGAAAACAGGCAGAGTATTGCTGTAATGGCCTACATCCCTCTCACCCTCTGCTCCTTCCCCTGAATCCTCCCCTGTACTGAGGCTGTTGATGAACATTAAGATAAAAGATGCTGGTAGGAAAATGGATGGCTGAAGAGGTCGTGACCCAGGTGCATGCCCAGAAATAGGTAGTAAATCAGCAGGAACAATTTGAACCATCATGGTCTGAACAGATGAACTGTCCTCCACAGTTTATCTCTGAGATTTATTCCTAGATGCATTTCTTACTCTCAGCCTCTTTTTTAACAGATGCTGATTCTTCTTTAATGCCTCCTTAACAGGCCCTGAAAGTCCAGCCTGAACAGCTGACCAAAAAAGAAAATTAGCTTCTCCTTTATTTTCAAAATTAAGGCCAGTTTGGTCCTCCCACAGCTGCTTGGCCCTGACAATAAAATCTTCTGGAATCTCATGTGATTTAGGCTCAAACTGTAATGCCTGGTCACCTGAAACATTACTCCAATTACCCTCATCCAAGCTCTGTGCCAATTCTTCCCCAGTTTCATCACTCACTGATTGTGACACCATACTTTCTGAACAGTCACTCCTCATCCCACGAGGGGAGTCACATGCCATCCAGGGGGGCCCTAGTCACTTGTCCACTCAAGTTTTTATGACCCTGGCTCATAAAAACTTTCTGTCCCCTAAGTTGCTGCGTGTGTTGTGTCAAATCTCTTTGTTCTTGCAAAATCTCTGTTGCATTCTGAGCAAAAATCAGTTCTGTTTCCAAAACTGTGTTTTGCAGCTCATCAATATTTTTGGTTAAATCTGCAGCTCTCCTTTTCAAATCAGTCATTTGTTTAATAATTTCCTCCCACAATTCCCCAAAATTAATTGGATTACTCATGATTCAGTTATTTGAATACAACACGTGCTGATTTCAGGTTGAATGGACGCAATGCCCTGTGTACAAAACCTGGTGTGGAAGCTTCTACAGTTCTTCGATTAAGAACTGCGCCATTCACCACTGGGGGTCCTAACCCGGTTTTTACACAGTTTTAATTCAACCCAAAAAGAGACACCACAAAAAAAGAAAAAAGGAGAAAAAAGTCCAACCCAGAAAATCCCACACAACTCTCCAGAGATTAGCAACCAGTTGCCAATTTAACACCTCATATGGAGAATGACCCAGCCCTCACATTCATAGCCCAAATAATTTTCTTCTTTAAAGTGGGACTTCAACCCACGCCCAAATCCAGCTGAAAAACCTAAACCTATCTAAATCAGACTTTAACTGAAAATATCAACCTTATACCTTATACCAAATGGACTTCAACCAAAAACCAAGGTCAGAATCTAACTGACGTTTACCCAAGACCAACGGACTTCAACCGTGTCTAAATCGGACTTCAACCGATCATATCAACCTTATACCTTATACCAATTTACCTTATGACAAATGGACTTCAACCAAAAGTCAAGGTCAGTCTAACTGACCTTCTGTTTTATGACAGTCAGACTTAAACTGAGCTGTCAGGCTGTATTACTCCCGATCTGTTTAAACTACAGACATGTGTTTTTCAATGACAACAATCAATTTGGATAAAAGGCCGAATATGCAGAATTTATCAAGGGTTTCTGCTTACCGACTTTATGTGGCCACGTCAGTTGTTGTCAGAGAAGTCTGCATGCCTCCAATGCTGTCCCAATCGGACCATTAAATCATTCTTTCAAAGAGAAACAGGTTAAAATTTGCAATAAAAACAATCCAAATTGTACTACTCACCATGTGGTTTTCACTCTGATGCCCGCATTCTCCACCAATTTGTAAGAAAAATGGGTGTTTAAGATACCTTCTAAACATTTAACCTCCTGTAACCTTCTTTACCCATTTTCCCAGCAGGACCTTTTGCATCAGAAATGAAAACCAAACAAGGCGGAATAAAAGTTAACAATTTATTACAGAATCAGAGGCAATACATTACAGAGCTCTGGGTTCAGAATTCTTGCCCTGTCACCAACAGAGTGCTGGAGCCAGTTTGGAAATTCTGACACCCTAACAGTCCCTCAAAACCCTTTTTATATGATGTCGGTAGATTCTTGGAGAGTCAGCGGCTCCTCCCCCTGCTACAGAACAGCTGGACACACATATCCTGGCATCCTCTGGCTCCTGATCCCTGAGAGTTTAAAAGAGTGGAAAAATACAGAAAAAGAAGGGGGAGGACAACAAACAACAAAACCCCTAATACTTTGCGCGTGTCTCCTGTGTCCGGTTTCACATGAGACGCCAAGTATAAACAACCCTTTCCTCCTGCAAGATGTTCTCAGGGTCTACAGGTCATAAACTGCCTAAATGATTTGCTACACTAGGTAATAAATGCTAAATAGCCCAGTGAACCACCTCTGGTGTGTTTCTACAGCTGCCACAAAAACACAGGAGAGGGGGGTCCTGGTTCTAACCTCAGCATGAACTCTACAATCTTCATCTGATGTATAAGTCATTTTGCATGAAAACATGGAGGATAATATTCTACAGGTTATGGAGAGGGGGAAAAGGAGTCCTCACTGCCAGCTTCCATCAACACACCTGGCTGGCATTTATCAATTACCACCCGCACCGGATCCCGCCCCCCTACAGCCTGACGGCCAAAACCTTAAGCGAGGGCCGTACTGTGACAATAGTTAGTACTTTCTCTACTGTCAGGTATATATTCTCTGCATGTAGTCCTACATGCACCAGCATCACACAAAACAACTTTACTCGGGTCTTTTGACTCAACATATTTCCAGTCTTCACGTTAATTCTTCTTTTGGTGTAGGTTTACTGTTGCCATTACCCATTTTATTGTTTTGGATTAGTGTGTACACCTAGGGTATATCTAAACACTGATATTGTTCAACAGGACGGTGACTTGAATCTCCTATTGTGGTAAGTCTAACTTAAACTCTTTCGAGTGGAAACTTCTTGCCTCTGCATCCACAATAGTCCACCGTTTATTTCCTGTTGTTTTACATGGAGTGTTTACCTAGTGGTAATTCAGTCCCCAGTCACACTTTTCACATTCACTCATTTTAATTCAGTTCTCAGCTAGGGATGATAATTGATAAGAAATTATCGATGTCAATGCCATTATTGATGCAGCTTATCGATTCGATTCCTTATCGATTTTCTTATCAATGTCTGATACTTTGTTGTATATGAAAAGAAACAATGTATAGCTTGTAACAAAAGCTTACTTTTATTCAATGTGCTCTACATTTGAGTATCAGCAGATACTCAATGTCACAGAAAAACAGGGGGAAACTAACAAAAACATCTAGAACAAAAAGAAGCTTTATCTGGATATAAGTGCAGCCACTGAACTCTGATGTGGTGTTTCATGTGTGTTTCACCCCCCGCCACACAAGAATGACCTCTGAACTCTGAAAAATTTACAAGAAAATCAACTATTTTTTTCCAAGAAAATTTGCATGTCTGCCTTCTCTGGATCAAGTCTGCTCCTCTGAATGTCATCCTCAAAATGATTAATACCGTCCAATTAAAAAAAGAAAAAAAAAATCAGCTGTCAGTAAAGTAACTTAAAACTGAAAAAAGTAATAACAACTAAAAAATCCATGAAAATCCTGACATTGATTTTGAATTGTGGTTCAACAGAATATATATATATATATATATATATATATATATATATATATATATATATATATATATATATATATATATATATATATATATATATATATATATATATATATATATATAAGCAAACAAGCATGATGGGGCTCTGAAGCTAAAATTTTGTTGAGCAACATTCTGAGGCAATCATTGCAATCAGGTGTTTTCTCTAATGTTCAAGGAGACTTATACACCTGTTGACAGGTATTTTAGTCCAAATTTCACAGGAAAGGTGCTTTAATGTGTCCTGGACAGTTTTGTTTCTTTATCATCATCATCATCATCATCATCATCATTATTTTCAACCACAATTCCTAAGCAATATTTCGTGTCACTAAATTACAACTTTGTAAATTGTTTTTTATTACTAGTTTATTTATTTTCTTGTTATTTGAATTACTATTGTTCACTTAGCCTTTTCTTTAATTGGAAAGTATGAATAATTTCGAGGACGACTGTTAAGCATTCAATCCAAATAACTTAACCTTAAAGGAGCTGTATCATGCTTTTCAAATGTTCCAAAAGTCAAATATAGGCATTTATAAGCTAGATATGTTCCCATCGTTACTATAGAAACTAATTTGGTGTTAAATATTAGTTTTTCGGTGCATCTAATTTCCAACACGGAAGTAAGATGGCTGACTGTACTGAACCGCGGAGCTCTCGACCAATTGCAGCATGTTTTACGCCCATTTCATGACGTCGCCCCGGAAGAGACACTTATTCTGAAGGGTCACAGAATTGTCTGGAGCACCGGCACCGGCAGCTCTCATGTGGATGTTAGTAGTAAACATTGATGGATAATTCCTCCGATCGACGGGATAAAACAGACCAGCCTGTTATGGAGCTGTATGCGCTCGACCCAGAGTCTGATATGGAGTTTGAAGTATACGCAGTACCACAGAAGTACCACAGAGACCCCTGACAAGCAAGTAATTTAGCGAACAAATCATAGCCTAACAGTTAGCGCTGAGCTAAGCAGCACTCACATGGATCTTGTAAACATTGATGGATAATCGGACTCCGATCGACGGGATCAAACGGAGGAGCCTGTTATGGAGCTGTATGTGCTCGACCCAGAGTCTGATATGGAGTTTGAAGTACACGCAGTACCACAGAAGTACCACAGAGACCCCTGACAAGTAAGTAAATTAGCGAACAAATCATAGGCTAACAGTTAGCGCTGAGCTCAGCAGCACTCACATGGATCTTGTAAACATTGATGGATAATCGGACTCCGATCGACGGGATCAAACGGAGGAACCTGTTATGGAGCTGTATGTGCTCGACCCAGAGTCTGATATGGAGTTTGAAGTACACGCAGTACCACAGAAGTACCACAGAGACCCCTGACAAGTAAGTAAATTAGCGAACAAATCATAGGCTAACAGTTAGCATTGAGCTGAGAGATGTGTTGACTCATCAGTGTTGTTGTCTGTCCATGCGCGTTTTTATAGTAGGAACTGCGTCAGGTTTCAGAAGTAATCCCAGAGAAAAAAACACTTTACTGCCCGAGATTGATGACGTTGTCAGGAGTGAAGTTCACATACTAAGTTGAGGTTATTTTTCCCTGCTCCTGAAGTTAAAATCCAACCACTTCTGGCAAGTCGATTCATCCAGTAGGTACAACAAATACACTCCCACGCTGAACATAACCACGCTGAACGTAACTGCATTTTCCCCAACTTGCTGTCCTCTAGAGCTTAAAAAAAAAAGAAAAAAAAAGGAAGAAAATTCTCCTGAACTCTTGAGCAAACGTCTGTTAGCTGATGGCTGCTTGTCTCTGAGGAAATCTTCCTGCAGGTGTTAGTTTCTTCCTCAGAGAGTGTGTATATGATTCTCTGAGTTTCTGTTCAACAGAGGGCGTCTTGCTACGATACTGAGCGTGCGCATTTGGACTTTCGTGATTGGTGCCACGTTCATACGTAACGGGGTGGGTAGTCAGCCGTTTGCAGGGAGGTAGCGCTTGGTTTAAATATTCATGTAGATTACTCAAATATGCATGAATGAAGAAAAATAACGATTTAAATCATTTCTTGATAAGGAAATAACACACTGACATGCTGAAAAGCTCTTAAAAGTCCATTTTTCATGATAGGGCTCCTTTAAGTTCATAAAGCCTGATAGTGACATTTAATGTCAGAAAAATGCTAATTAACCTACTTGTATTCGTCTGTGTTTACCAAACTGAAAGGGAGAAGACATTTAACCATCATTCGCGTCAGGAGGCGAGTGATGTTTGTCTCATCCTCACTCATTTTGCTGCGCTCAGCGTTGAACTTTGCTATGGAGAAAGGGTTAGGCGCAGAGAAAGCTCTGCTGCCACTGCCTTTGTCACTCTGGCTGCTGCTGTCATCATCGGAAACAGCATCGTTCTTACTTCATTTTGCATCTTTAAGCACCAACGTTAACTTACATCAATAACGTTAGCTACTGCTTCTAGACAGACCAACACAATCTGGAGTGGTGTACAACGCTACGTTATCCGACACTAATAAAAAGGCTTACGTTAATGGAGTACCGTAGATAACTACGGAGCAAGCTCGTTAGCCAAGTTAAATAGAGCTAGCTGCTGTACCTGATGGAAAATGCTATGGAAGTCATTCGGCAAACAATAGCTATTAAGTAACTAACCAACCTGAAAATGAAAGCATGTCGCCTGATCCTGTACGAGCTGTGACGCTGCTGGAAGCTGAAGGGGGACGTTTTGACTGTCGCTCGCCTTGTTTCCACGTCTCGAAGACACGACAGGCGTCTCGCACATTGAGGTTGTGAACTGCATCTAAATGTTTTAACATGTTGCTTGTATTGCCTCCTTACAGGAGAGCACAGCATCACAGTGGTTGCTTACAGCCTTTTCTTCATCTTTCTTTGAGAAGTGAAGCCATGCCCTCCACCGCTTCTTCCGCTCCATCTTGTCTTTGGGAATTCGCCGACAGAAATTGCGGAAATCACGTCAAGGCATCGATAACGGGAACCGGGTCTCAAAACGGGGTTCGATTCCGGGAAATTGATCCATTTCTTATCGATGGCCCCGAGGAACCGGGTTTCGATTATCATGCCTATTCTCAGCAGGGGAGTCTGCCCTCCCACACGGAATGTAACTATTTGATATAGAGGACTCCGTCGTCCTTTACGGAATTTAGCTGCTTTTCTGACAACCTTTTGTCTTCTTTTACCCACCAGTGTCTAGAATATTCAGGGTTTATATTTCTCAGCAGGGGAGTCCGCCCTCCCACCCGGAATTGAACTATTTGATATAGAGGACACCGTCGTCCTTTACGGAATTTAACTGCTTTTACGACACCCTTTTTTAATCAGAAATCAACTCACCAATTTGTGTCTCTTCCTCTCAGACTGCCGCCAACCCTGGACCCCAGCTGGCGAGCCGACTTTCCAGTCCCGGAAAGGGTCTTATGAACTCTAAGAGTTCGCCGTGGCCACGGTCTTTCTGGAGTCTGCTCAGCCCGCTGGAATCCTTAGGTATATTGACATCCGGCTCGAAGGACCAAGTTAATGTCAGGTTCATACAACCTAGAACATCAGTAAACACACAAAGGAAGAGGACACAAGTGATAGATTTCTTAACTCGTGAGGAGAGCAGACAAGAAGCGTGTTCAGTTACAAGCCTCCTATCTCCTCTGAAACACGTTCTGCTGCTTCCTCTTTTTATTTCCTTAGGGAGGTCCCTAGTTACATGACCCACGTAGTTAATTTGAATAACATTCTGTTCGATCTTGTTCGTGACAGTTATCATGTGTGCAGGCAGGTGGTGGTGGCTGCTGCTGATAGACAAGTTTTAGCTGAGTGCTTCTCCTGTTCGCTTGTGTGAGCTTCCTGTTAAAGGGATATTGTGTAAGTTCTCCTGTTATTTATTCACAAAAACTGATTATTTGGTTCAAAAGTGTTTTTTCATTAATCAGTAATCACTCCCATCACGGCTGCACGGTGGCGTGGTGGTTAGCACTGCAGCCTCACAGTAAGAAGGTCGCTGGTTAGATTCCCAGCTGGGGAGGGGGTTCGAACAATTCCAACCGTGGCTTTCCTGTGTGGAGTTTGCATGTTCTCCCCGTGTGTGCGTGGGTTCTCTCCGGGTTCTCTGGCTTCCTCCCACAGTCCAAAGACATGCATGTTAGGTTAATTGATCACTATAAATTGCCCCTAGGAATGATTGTGAGCGTGAATGATTGTCTGTCTCTCTGTGTTGGCCCTGTAACAGACTGGCGACCTGTCCAGGGTGTACCCCGCCTCTCGCCTGATAATAGCTGGGATAGGCTCCAGCAACCCCCGCGACCCTGAACTGGATAAGCGGTACAGAAAATGACTGACTGACTGACACTCCCATCAACAAACTGAAGTGCTCCTCTAAGTTCTAAATTCACCGTTCGTATCATTCATTTATACATCGAGCAGGTCGGCTCGGTGGAGGCTGCCATGTTGTATCGCCATGTTTTTACGTTCAGGAGAAGCGTGACAGTAGGAAAACACAGAAACTCACCGGACACACCGGAGTTTTCAGCTCAGTTCGAGGTAAAGTCTTTGAAAAGTCATGCTGCAGCGGGGAGAAACCAGCGTCTCACTGATGCTGCGTTCACGTGTAGTCAGGCAGACGGCCATTGGTAACAAACCAGATGTCATTTTAATCAATGAAGCCGAGCGAAAGATGGTAAAACATGGGTCAGGGAAAACAATACGACATCGCCATGACAACAAATCAGATGTGGACTGATGTCACTGTAACTGACGGACCACGTCTTCACATGGAGATTGGTGATAACTTTACATGCATCGGCTGTCGTCGGTCTGCCCGGTTTCACGCGAATGCAGCATGAAAAGTACGAGGAAGCTGCTCGCGATTACACAATGTTCCTTTAAAGCAATCGCTAAAGGTTCAACCGCCAACGCAAACAATAGTGGTGATAAGGGGCAGCCTTGTCTGGTCCCACAACACACTTGTAAGAAGGAGGATAAGTTATTTTTAGTGCGAATTGCTGCTAAAGGAAAAGAATAGAAAACATGAATCCAGGACACAAACTTAATGCCGAATCCAAATTTTTTTTAGAGTATAAAAGAGGTAATCCCACTCCACCCGATCAAACGCTTTCTCAGCATCAAGTGATAGAAGCACCTCAGGGGCCTCGGGTGGAGTGGGACTATAAAGAATATTTATTAATCGGCGTATATTATAATATGACTTGCATTAGCAAAACTAAGGGACAGTCTACTGACTGAGCACTTATACAACTTTAAGGTATAGATTACTTATTAGAAATGACGGGGATCAGCTGCTGTCTCCTCCGTGTAGCCCAGTGGGGCCTGCAGGACGGTTGCCGGCACATCTTCTCCTCTGACTGCACATCAAAACTCTCCAGCTTTCCGGGCGATGTGCAGCACTGCACAGGACAGGAGTGTATTGTAAATTTTCTCCGAGTCTAAAGCAGTGTCTCATCCCGCTGGGTCCGATACCCACCTGCCTTCATGCAGCCCGCAGCAGCGCTCCACCTGGGCACCTGCACGTGTATGCGCACTGATGCCCACCTGCGCTCCTATGTGGCAGGTTTACCAGCGGGGTGAGTAGATGCACGAAGAGTGCAAAGCACTTGTCTCCTAGAACTATATGTTAATGGTCTTAATAATTTGTTGAGATAAATGGAGGAATTAAATTCAGTCACAGCTATTTTTGTAATTTTGGGAATACTTTCTACATTCCATTTTTCCTTTTTCTTTTTCTTTGCAAATGGGTTCATTCTTAGTGCTGATATGTGAATACTTGTGTTTAAATTACAGTTTGCGGTTTGATTAATAAATATTTTCATGTTCTGCTGTGCTGTGCTGCAAACCCTCACTGACTCAAACTTGTGTACACGAACTCAGAGCTGTCGTAAAATTTGTTCGTATACTACGATCACGTTCAAATTGATAAATGCCGAGTCTTGCGTGGAAATGGCCGTACGCACAGATTTTCGTCGTACGATCGTTTGATAAATGAGGGCCAGTGTGCTAACGACACGCATCCTGTCTCTCAGCAGGAAATATCACTGGTGGAACCAGGAGACTGGGTGCGAGTACAATGCGTTAAAAAGAAACATTGGCATTCTCCCAAGTGGGAAGGACCTTATCAAGGATTGCTAGCCACACCCACGGCTGTTAACTCACTGGCTGCCATTCACGTGTTTCCACGTTAATTCAAATCCGAACGTTAACTGCCAATCACGTGTTCCCACGTTATTAAGGGTTTTAATCGGCGGAGCTATTTTAATCTCTGGCGGAGCTTGTCAGAGAGTACCAAGGGCTCATGTTAATTTTTTCGGTAGTTTTCATCTAATCCAGCAGATGGCGGTGTCAGACAAGCTTAAAAAAAACCTACCAGGAAGTGATGCAATTCTATGATGCTTCCTGTGTTGTTAGCGGTTGTTAGAGCTAACCGGCTGAAGTGTGCTGGATCCTGTTGCAAGCGTGAGAGAACATGGCGACCGGTCGTAATCGAAGCAGTTTAGGATGTGGATGAAGGAGGAAAGTTTGTGGAAAAAGGGATCAGTGACAGACAGGCACGATCGATCGAAGACACGGTTGAAATTCAGCAGTGAAGTGCGGCAGCTGAAAGTGAAAGTAAGTCAACAGCACGCCGTTGTTTCCCGCGGGGGAGGGGGGTTGCGTGCGCACCTAATCTGCAGTAGCGGGAGGAGGGAGAGATAATCTGGATAATGTGGAAGCTGAGCGGGGCGGAGTACCAGTTGAGCTTCCCATGCTGAACCGCTCTCAGGCAGCTTTGGAGCCCATGGTGGGGCTCGACTGACACTTGCATCAGCTTGAGCTGGAGGCACAAAGCTCTGGCACCCTCCACCTACGCTGGTGGTTTTGAAGATGCACCATCTGTGTCCACTGCCTTTTGGTGTGAGCAAATGTGTTGCTCTGGTGCCTGTCTTTTTGGGAGTCTGAGGTTTGAATGAATGCATCGCTGATGCTTTGTGTTGTCCACTAGTTTTGGCCTCTGTTGCAGCACCGTCTGGGGTGGAACTAGAGGTGGTAGCAACAGTCCCTTTTGAGAATTTTGTAGCATAATCATTTGAATTTGTTCTGATAAATTAAGTCTTTGCAAGGCGCCGTAGGATTTCTTTGGTTTTTTTTTGTGGACAGCTGTTGTGGTGCTTTGGTCCCCTTTGTTGTGTTGGCTTACGTCTTTTTGTGGTGTCTGGTTGTCCAGCCTTTGTCTTTTGTCATAGGCCTTTGTTTCTGTGTTTTATAGGTCTTCTTTTCACCAGACCATTGTTTTGGACAGGCCTTTGTGTCTGTGTGATCTTTGTCTTACCCTGGTTTTGAACCTCGGTTTGACAGGACTTTTGTGTGTTGGACCTTCGCTTGAGCAAAACTTTGTGTGCCCCTCTGTCTTACCAGCTCTGTGGAGCTTCGGTTCAGTAAGACTAGTTTCCCCCTCTGTTTTACCAGGTCTGCCCAGCAGATCTTCGTTTAGGTAAAACTCGTTCCCTCCGTTTTGCTAGGTCCACCCTGTAGGTCTTTGTTTCAGCAAAACTTGCCCCCTCCGTTTTGCCGGATCTACTTTGAATGTAGATCTTTAGTTTTGGCAAACCTTTTGTTCCCCTCTGTTTTGCCAGTTCTGTTGTGAACAGATCTTCGGTTGGGCAAAACTTTCTTGTTCCCTTTGTTTTGCTAGAC
Organism: Atherinomorus stipes; assembly: GCA_023101725.1. NCBI lineage: Eukaryota > Metazoa > Chordata > Actinopteri > Atheriniformes > Atherinidae > Atherinomorus > Atherinomorus stipes. The sequence goes on from JALJCO010003800.1 coordinate 59,211, forward strand.
CTGCATTTCTGTATGCGTTTGTGTTTCATGTTTTTTTCGTGTTCTGTCATTTTTGTGGGTTTTGGTTTGTTTACAAAATCCCTGCACAGGGTTTTGTGATTTAAGGGGGGGAGTGTTACGGCCGCCTGTTAACCCCTTGTCTTTCATTTTTACATGCATATCATACTGCTTCACCCCACCTGTCTGACCTGCCTGGCATCACACCACCACCATCTCCTCCCTCCCCTCCACCTAATGACTCATTGGACACACCTGGAACTGCTTCCCACAGCTACAAAAGAACCCAGCACACCCTCAGTCATTGGCAACTGCTTGGCCTGGCAACAGTTGTCCTTAGTTTATGTTTTTGGTGACTTTAGTTTTGAGGAATTTTGTCTTTAGTTTTGATTTCCAGGTGTTTGGTTAATAATTTAATTGTTGGATCCCCTTTTCTTTGTAATTTGCACTAATAGTTTGGAGTTGGGATAGCTAGGACTTGTCTTGTTGAGTTTGTTTATGTTGCTGCTCGTTCCCTTTTTGGTTCCTAAACTAGGTTTGTTTACCCATTTGGTTCCCCTTTTAGTGTTAGGCTTTGTCTCTTTAAATTTGTTCCTTTGAGCAGCATCGCTAACCCCATCTCCTTTTTCAGTTACAATTTTTCCAGGTTTTGTGTTTGCCTTAATCACCTCTGAACAATAAAACATCTTCACTTCACCTTTCAACATCTTGAAACCAGTCTTTTGTTTGCGTTCCTACCCCCTAGCAGAGCTGGGACATAACAAAATCCGATGAGACAACTGAAACCTACGTATGCTACAATGCAACTAAGTTCATCAGCACTGTTCTGATCCCAATGAGAACATTTTCTATAGGGGGATACACTGGGGACCAGGGGTATGACTACAAATTTTATCTTGATGCTGTGGGATATAAACAGATAGGCCATAACTGGGGATGGGTGTTCGCAACAACAGCCTCCGACTGGACCTCTGGGACCAATGGGTGGGAATTACAAGCACAAAATTGGTCAAAAATCCTACGTCTCACCAGGCAAAAAATTAATGGACAGGCCCAGCTTGTTCTAAGATCTAATACAACCACAAAGCCTTTACTAAAGAACCCCCCATCATTCCCCTATTACCCAAATCCTCCATGCTATAGTTTGGGGCTTTGTATTTACAAATCAGGAACTGACCCCTGCACCTTCTTATTCATCTGTCCTAACATAACAAACAGAAATTTCACTGCAATAGGGGGATTGTCTCCAGGACCAAAGTCCACCTCCAAAGTGCAGATGACCATTGTAAACAGCGAACTAGGAACTGATGACTGGTTTCAGGTGACTAGGGGTATATCTGGCCAAAATAACCAGTTGTTATTTTGGCCAGATATACCCTTAGTCCCCTATACCCCTTAGGCTTAAACAAGACTGTTATCTGCTTAGGGCCTAGACCTGTATTCCAAGATATCCCAGCTGTTATAACTCCTGATTGTATAGTTGAAGTAATGAATAGGACTAACCTAGGTAACTCGTGTATGGAACGGGATGCTGTCTTCCCTTTAACTGGACCTGAGAGAAACAAACCGATATTTTCTAAACAAGTAGCTAAAGGCAATTTTTCCTGTGTGCAACTACCAGGTACTGGAGAAAAGCTTGGCAGGTTAAATAGTACGACATGGTGCAGAAATGTAACTACAGCCCCAGCAGGCTTTAATCCACTATCCCGTAGCGACATCTGGTGGTGGTGTGGCGATGATAGACTTTTTGATAGGTTGCAAAAAAAAAAAAAAAAAAAAAAACAGCTCGGGAGTTTGTGCTTTGGTTACCTTGCTCCTTCCAGTTTCAATTTACCCTATGTCCGTAAATACCCGGTTCAATGCACTAAGCAGTTTTCATCCTCAAGAATGGCAGAGGCACAAATGCTCTGCTTCCTGGATAGCTGATGATGATCCTACATATATAGATGCTATCGGCATGCCTCGCGGCATCCCGAATCAATATAAACTGACTGACCAAATAGCAGCAGGGTTTGAGTTGTCTGTCTGCTGGTGGTGCACTGTTAACAAAAATGTGGACAGGATTAACTACATCCATTACAACGTTTAGAAATTGGAAAACTGGACTCAGAATGGCTTTGAAGCTGTACACAGTCAGCTGTCTGCCACGTCAATCACGGCATTCCAAAAACAGGGTCGCACTGGATATGCTTCTTACAGAAAAAAGGAGGTGTGTGTGCAATATTTGGGGAACAATGCTGTTCCTTCATCCCAAACAATAATACTGCTGATAGCAGCCTGACAAAGACCATCAAAGGCCTTTGCACCCTCAATGGCAAGATGAAAGAGCATTCCGGCATTGACACCTCCATGTGGGAGTCATGGATGGATGCCTTTGGCAAGTATCACACTCTGGTCACTTCAGTGTAACATCTCTCGCTGTGTTTGCAGCAATTCTGACCTTGTGTGGACGTTGCTGCATTCCCTGCCTGCGTTCCCTTGTTGACCATCTCATTACCACAGCTCTAGCGCCACCTGTGCCGAACCAACACCAAGACTACGTTCACACTGCAGGTAAATGCGACCTGAATCCAATCTTTTCGCTCAAATGTGACCCATATCCGATCTGCCTCTGACTGTGTGAACAGCTTAAGTCGCATTGAATCTGACATAGGCCGCGTGCGCTCAGTAGGCTAATCAGCTGATCACTGTGATATATGAGTTTATTTCTACCGCAGCTGAAGTGCTTGGTGACATATCTGTGAAGAGATATGATTCCCTCAGAACATCTGATCCGAAACATCCTCATCCACCATCCTGCTCCGACGCTGCATCCACACACTCCTCTGCAGCTACACACTCCTACACATGTAGCAGCAACTGTTCAACACACAGATGTCATCACAAATGCGTTTGTCTTCTTCCTCCTTCGTCACAAAACCCGCTCATTTGCCGACTGCCGCCACAAATGGCTTTAAACGTGAGTCCGCAATGCCGGTAACCTCCATGTTTGTTTGCATTGGTTTCCATGACCACCGTTTTTGTGCGTGATGTCATTCATGTTTAACTGAGCATGCGTGTCACTTCAGAAGCATGAGCTGTTCATATTGCAGTCAGCGACAGGCCACATTTAGAAATGTAATGTGAACACCCATACAAAAAGATCGGATCTGACAAAAAAATCGGAATTGAACATTAAGACCTGCAGTGTGAACGTAGCTCAATTGTATCCTTTACTGGGACCCGACCAAGATCAGGATGAAGACTCCCTGTGTGTGCCTGACCTGTTCACAGACCCAGAGAGTCACGTGTAAATATTAAAACATTTCTCCCTCTAGGTGTAATTGTATATCTGTTTATGAATATGACCTTGCAGCTGAAAATCAAGAATGAAGTGGCTGTTTTTACAAGTGATGTGAGATATTAAACAGAATACATGATAAACAGGAGAGAAATGTTAGAAAAATGCATATATCTGTATAGTTATCATGTATGCTCAGTATGTACAGGGCTTCATAATCATATCATGTGAAAGTTTAATCAGTCAGAATCTTGTATTTGTGTGCTCTAATCATCTATTCAACAGGAAGCTCACCCAAGCAAAAGGAGAAGCACTAAACCACAGGGTGCAGCTAAAACTTGTCTATCAGTAGCAGACACCGCACGCATGAGATAACTGTCACGAACAAGCTCGAACAGGATGTTATGCAAAGTAACTGAACACGCTTCTTGTCTGCTCTCCTCGCGAGTTGAGAAATCAAACTCCTGTCTTCTTTCTTTGTGTGTTTACTGATGTTTTACGTTGTTTGAACCTGACAGTTAGTTTTAGTTAACTGTAATAACCTTGGTCAGAGGGATAATTGTTAAGCATTTCCTGTTACTTATGTATGAAAAGTGTTTGATAAATTTTGAATTAGTTTTTAAATTTGTATAATGACTGAAAGGTGTTTCAGTCATTATTATATCATATTATATTACATTATAGGCAAGTTATTTTGTATAGCACATTTCAAGTACAGAACAATTCAAAGTGCTTTACATAAAACATAAGCAAAAGGGGGGCGGAGGGGGGGGGGGGGTGTTAAAAATTAGAAGCATGATTCAAAACTAAAAACATTGAAGATTAAAAAGAAAATATAGAGATGTCCGGATTTTAACTTTTGAATAAAATCTACGTAAATGCAGCTGAGAACAGGTGGGCCTTCAACCTGGATGTTTCAGCTGATCTGAGACTTTCTGGGAGTTTGTTCCAGACATGTGGAGCATAGAAGCTGAACGCAGCTTCTCCATGTCTGGTTCTGATTCTGGGAACCGATAAAAGACCTGGGGTCTCATTTATAAAGCTTGCTTACGCACAAAACAGGGCCTGAAAATGGCGTAAGTAATTTTCCACGCAAAGTTTCAGGATTATAAAAACAAACCTGACGGGAAAATGTGCGCACCTGTACGCAAACTCTGAACCTTGCGCACGAACATTTTGGAGACGGGAAACTGGCGGCACCGCTGGTAAGATGATGAGCTGAAGCCACGATCGTGCATTTAACCATCATATTAGACAGGAGACCATCATAAACCCCCGTCTGTTCCTGGATTGAGCTGTACGATCCATCAGCCTCATTTAAGAGAGCTACAGTAGGCTGCAGCTTCAATTATATAGGATTACAGTTATTGGTAAGTTACCTGTAACAAGGTGTGGAGGCTGATTGTAATTACTGAGGAAACGGTGACACTCGTACATAATGCTTCACAATGGACGCGCTGCACTGCTGGAAGATCATGAAAAGAAGAGGATAAAGATGGAGAGAGTTTTTAGAAACCACCAATATTCCTTGGGCCATGATTACTGACTGATGCCGATAGATTCCCCTGAGCAACCTTCCCGAACTGGGGATTCTTAGATCATTTCAGAGGGTCGCCAGACGATTGTAATCGCTGTAAACTAAATGCATTTAGAATTTTTAGGGTTGTCAAAATAAATCTGTTAATGCAGGGAGATTAATCTGTAGGAATATAAACGCATTCATTTTCTAATAAATAAATTAGAGCCTAACTCATAATAAAAATTGCAATTTAGCAATATCTTGCAAAAGCCCCTTCTCATATCTTGGTCAGCTAAGTTTTTTTTTGTTTTTTATTATCATGTTTTCTTACAGTTGTGTACATATGTATGATTATTGTTGCACTTGTACTTTTTATATTATTGTTATGTTAGATAGATGTTATATTGTAAAAAAACAAAAACAGTATTACAAACATTGAATTTCCCTTCTGGGATTAATAAAGTATTTTTCATTTCATTTCATTAATAATCCACTAAACCCCCATTATCCCCCTAATTCATGAAATTCTGACAGTTTTCCAGCCTCACATGTAGATGCTGCAGGATGATCTGAAATGTCGCACAATAAAGAGCTCAGATGTTGCGGGGGTCCGGAACAACAACGTCTGGTATCTGGGGGGGTCGTAGCTCAGAAAGTTTGGGAACTCCTGGATCTGTGTGTTAAAGGAGTGATGACATAGCAGTTAAAAACTAGTTTATGTTGTTGGCATTACTTTATATGTAAATACTCCAAAGAAAAAAACGGCATTTTTTTACAGCGGAGTATTGTTTTGAAACGCCAGACCTCACTTCCTCAGTAATACAGTTGGGTCCGGTGATGATATGGAGCTTTACCCGGAGACCACGTTGACTTCATTTTGATTGGCTACACCTTATTTGGCTATGACCTTATTTGGAGAATCTAGGTCAAGCTGCGGTCGGAGTTTGCTAAAGGCTAACTGCTAGCAACATGGGCAGTTCAGACAGTGTGAGCTACGTTTATCAGACAAGACAGCATTTAGAAAATAAATAAACTTACAGGTAATGACAAGGTTGTGGTCCCCTCCCTCAGTGCATCTGCAGAAGTTTTCTATTAAATCCATTTGTTTGAAAATCCAGACCTGACTGCACAGAAGTTACTACTAGCTCCATACACGAAGCTGAATCAGACAGGGAGGGGAGGGAAGAGCGGACGGTGCATAGACCGTTAGGAGAGAGAGAGGGGGGGGGGCGCTGTTTACTTGATAGTGTGCTCTTATTGGAGCAATTCAATTACGTAGAATGATAGAACTACGTAGAATGATAGCCTGCTGTCTGATTCAACTGTTTCTGAGCAGAGAGACAAAGCTGACAGACCATAAACAGGAACTTTGATTCTCACTCTGGACATTCACATGGCCTCATCAGTGCACAACAGATCATATTATACCCCCAAAACCCCAGAAAAGTGAAATTTGATGTCATGGCACCTTTAAACTGGACTCGACTGACCTGCCAAATCCGTTTAATCCCAGTGCGCAGTTGTTGACTACAACGCGCTCCGGTGTGCAGCAGCCGTTGTGTTCATTCACCGCTGCAGCAACGTGCTGTCACTTCTGTTTATCTGCGATTCCACTGTAAAGTCCAAATATAACGTTCTTTCAACGTTTCACCTCACCAACAAGCTCCTCCACTTCATTCTCCATGAAACTGCGTTTTCTCGTCTTCTCAGTCGCCACGATCAAGTTTAAATGCCTCAGATCAGCGGCTTATTTATATGCAAAAAATATCCATGAGGTGCTTTGCATTGACCCTTCATGGTAGAAAGTGGGCGTGTAGGGGGCGGGATATGAGCCAAATTCACCTGCGCAAACTTCCAAGGAGAGTGTGATTTATAAAGGGGAAATTGCTTGGATTTTTGCGTACGCCCGGTTTTATAAATCTGAATATTTTTCGGTGTAAGCAAACTTTGGGTTTTTGGCGCACGTACACTTTTAGTATAGATTCTGCGCACAGTTTTATAAATGAGACCCTGGTCAGGTTTATTTCATAGCTCGCTCACAACAACCAGTCGCAAAGTTCTGCAAAAGATTTAACAGAATTATTCCTGTAATATTCTCCCTCCTTTTCATTTGTTAAAATGAAAAGGAGGGAGAATATTACAGACCCCGTAATTCCTCAAACTATTTTAATCATTTAAATGCCAGTTTAATCATATTGTGTATCTTTATGAAATGAAAGAAAAATACTTTATTCATCCCAGAAGGGAAATTCAGTATTGTAAAAGCTCACTCTTTTTTTTCTTCTTTTTTTTTTTTAAATTAACAAAAAAGTCAGTCATTGTTGTTCTTTAGGTGATGCTGCTGGCAGGAATGAATTTCTGTGTCTCTCCGTCCTACAGCGAACCTGACGCAGCCTCCCACTGAACACACTCTGTTGATTAGGGCTGCAACTATCGATTATTTTTGTAATCGAGTAATCTAGCGATTCTTCTGACGATTAATCGAGTAATCGGATAATTGGACATTTTGCAAGATTTTAAGTTTCACAACTTAATTTGATTGTAAGAGCTAGAATTTCTAGCTTTCAGAGTTCTACAGTGCTGAGTTTTCCCTGAATGCAGCACTGATGCCCCCCCCCCCCCCCCCGCTTCTCAGCCAAAAACTTAATTGTTGCTTCAGCATCTGCACATTTAATTCTGAGCTTTACTGAAATGGAAACAATTGGCCGTTCATTAGAGGACCTAAATACATATTCAAGTCCACAACACTGCAGTATAAATGAAAGGATGATCAGCACCTGCTGAACCGACTCCCAGCAGTTTAAAAAAAATCATTTATTTATTGTTATAAAAAAAACAAAAAAAACAACTGCTGAGACCCTCTGATAGACTTTTAACCTGGTATCACTGGTAATGTACCAGTACTTGTGTAAAGCGTCTTTGAGCTTCTTTAAAAGCGCTCTATAAATAAAATGTATTATTATTATTATTATTATGTAACGTTTGATGTAGTTCAGCGACTGTAAACTTGAAGGGGCTTTTATATTGAAAGTCACCGGATGCTTTCTGCTACTTCTACGTCTGATTTCCTCCTATCTGAACTAATGAGAGCTGATTCTGGAAGCTGCTCTGTCAAAAACAGACTCGACGCCCATATTTATAGGAGATCTGCGACAGCGTGCTTCTGGCTCGCGCTGCGGGTCCCTGGTGGCGACTAAACCATTGATTAAAACGGTCTTGTTAAGTTTCGGAGGCCGCGCAGCACACGGAGCGCAGAGCAGACGGACCCGCTCTGAACTGCCTTTACTGACCAGGCGCAGCCAAATCCACGGATTATACAAATAAATAAAGGACTTATATTATTTCTATGTCATGGAACACGCGCGTACGAACCGCGGAGAGGGAACTTTGTTTCCTCTCTCTTTCGGTCCAGTTTGTAGGGTCCCGTACAGTTTTTCCTCTCTCCACTTTAGTTACGTTATCACCATAAAGCTGCTATGTTCAACAGAAATATCAGTCCAGGCGGAACGTCCCTTGCGTTAACGTTGTGCAACAGAAAAACCATCCGGGCGGATGCGCAAACGAATCCTCGAGGCAGTTATTTTGCCTCGAGCAATTTTATGAATCAAGTTACTCGAATTACTCGAGTAATCGTTGCAGCCCTACTGTTGATTCTTCACCGTGTTGTGGAGAGGATGGGAAGAATCCTCCATCATCTTCATCAGCTTGTGCAGCATTCTTTTTTGAACGATCAGCTCCAGCGGCTCCAGAGTTATCCCCAGCACAGAACCAGCTTTCTTGATCAGCTTGTTTAGTTTATTTATTTTTATTTTATTTAATTTTATTTAATTTATTTTAGTACACACACCCAATTAATTATTTTTCATTGGGAGATTTTCTCTCTCTTTTTTTTTAAATGGTAAGAACAAAAGAAATAAAAAGAAAAGATTTAGATTTTCAACTAAAGATTAGCATGTGATCAAACTGGTATTTAAATTTAAAAAGTAATGTCAGCTATAAAAAAAAGAAAGGTTTATTTTAGGATGACAAAACTAAAAGGGGCAACTTAGAAGAACCAGGAACATGATGAGGAGACGCAGGGAAACTATGAGGATGACAACAGCAGCAGGAACAGACGAACTGGTCAAGAACAACTGAAAACCGGTAGTTAAATACACAGAGGGACTAACGAATAATGAGCAACAGCTGGACAGATTACAAATGAAAACCAGAGCTGTGTTCAAAATCATCCTCTCACTCCCTATTCCCTACACAATGTAGTCCACTATATCATGTACGCTATGTAGGGAACGGCAGGAGGAGATTTCGGACACTACATGGGGTGACGTCAGCAGATGCGCCAGGTATTGCTGTGACATGCAGTAGTGGTAAAGTACCCAGAAGCCATACTTGAGTAAAAGTACCTTACTGGAAAATTACTCAAGTAAAAGTGAAAGTCGCCTGCTAGAATATTACTTGAGTAAAATTTAAAAAGTAGCTTGTATTTACAGTGCTTAAGTATCAAAAGTTAAAAGTACTATTGATAAAACGCAATCAGAACTTTGAGTTTAACATTTTCTTTATTCCTGTTTTAGCTTTTAAGTTTTTTTTCATTTGCAAAGTGTAAAGGAGCTTCAATACCTCCTTACATAACCCAACCATATACAGAAATATCTGAGACTCCGACACGATGATGCCACCATTAATTTAAGATTTACCGGCTGGCTGCTGCTTTCATCTGCTGCACAACAGGGTAAACCAATGATAACGTCTTGCAGTCTATGTCTCCAACATCAGTGGCTAGTCCCACTACAACAAAACAAAGGTTGTCTATTGGCTCTCATGTTCCTTCTTATTTTGTAACGAGTAACGAGGATGCTCAGGTAAATGTAACAGAGTAAAAGTACTAATTTTTTCGGAAAATGTAGTGAAGTAAAAGTAAAAGTCATCAGAAATAGAAGTAAAGTATTGAAAAATACTACTTAAAGGTTGAATATGGAATACGGACAGAACAGCGACATCACGTGTGTCTAGGTTGTAGTTGCAACGGCAGAAAAACAACTCCAGCCGCTGGGATGCCAGGCTCACTGCCGATACGCAAGTGAGTAACAGTCTGCAGCATGTCCAACAAGTAACACAGAGGAGTTTATAACCGACAGCTAACGTTAGCCATGTTAGCAAACAAGTTAGCTTACCGATCCAGGAGGAAAGTCGCCATTTCCGTGTTTTGACTCCGTGGAAAACGTTTATGTGGGTCCATTTAGTGAAGTCTTCACCTAAATTTACTCCAGGTTTTGCTCTTCTCAGGTCACTCCTCAGAAACAGATAACAATATCTCCATGGCTCTGAAGCAGCTGCTTCACTCGTCGTCTTTACGGTTTTCCCCTGTACCAGCCTAACTATGACCAAAATATTGTTTCCACACAGAGATCGTATTTGGCAAGCCGCAATGGCAGCGTGTATTGGTTTATAGACGTAAATATAATGCCATTATCGAACCCGTAAAAAATTATTTTATAATTATTTTTAGGCAAAATATAATTTTTCTAGGAAATGTTGTACTTTCCTTCTGTACACCCCCAAACGACCCGTGGAGGTATTATTTTTTTAAAAATATAGCTTTTAATAAAAATGTTCCATATTCAATCTTTAAGTAAAGTAACGAAGTACTTTTACTTCGTTACTATACAACACTGTGTAGCGGTAGCTAACAGTTATGAACGATAGACAGCTTTCCTTCTACGAAGAAATATTATTGTTAAAAGCTACACAACAATGCCACTAAAACTTTTATATACGTACGAGCCGTCACATTCCTCTCCCAGTTCCTGCAGCTGCACCATTTTTCTTCTTCTGCATCACAAACCACGGCCGCATTGCATTGTGGTATACGGGAGTAAAATGTAGGGTACATTGGCTGTGTCCGAATGTCCTCCCTACTCCCTAACCCCTCATTCACTACATAGGGCTGCACTACATAGCAGACTATCTAGTGCCCTCATTCTGCCTGTGATTCGGACACTAAGCTGACTACTTTTTCCCCGCCGCAAATCATGTGATCACCAGCTGTCACCGTGGCAACCACAGCGGCACTCGCGACGCATGAAAAGATTTAATTCCAAATCAAATCTGTAATTTTAAATGAAGGTATTTTATTTACTTATGTTGTGCTTAATCTCTTTTCTGTCGTTTTTTTTTCTCTCCTTTTTTCTGCCGCTCGATATGTGCAACACCTCACGCCATTCAGCTCTCCTGACCGCAATGCATTGTGGTCTATATTGTCCCGTCTAGGGACCATCGAAGCTCACTAGTTTTCAAGATGCATTGTGGGTAACTTTGAGTGCACTACTTTTTTCTTTCTAGACATTCGGACACCCCTACAAAATGGCGTGATCCCGATATAGGGCCCTATGTAGGGAGGAGGGGGGACATTCGGACACAGCCATTGACTGTACACTTACATTCGCAGTGCATTGTGGGTATTTTGTAGTGGACGATGTAGTGGATGAAAAGTAGTGAACAGAATTCGAACAACACGACAAAATACATTCATGATAGGGAGCAATTTTGAACACAGCTGTGGTGGGAAAGGGAACAGGAAGTAAACTGGAACCAAATACAGACAGAATAAAAAAAAAAAAAGCAGGAAACACGACTTAAATAGAAACAAGATCAAACTACATGAAACCCCACACATCTGTTTTTACAACAGTGTTTGGGAGAGGATGATCGTTGTTCCTCTAATGACTCAAAAGGTATTAAATTTGTCTCCAGTATCCTGTCAAGCTTTCAGAAGAACTGGAACAGAAATGTTGAAGGTCCTCCAAAAGAAACTCTTCCTTACAAAAGGAAGAGTTAGGATAACACAAACAAAATGGTGGCAAAAGTTAAAGAGGGAAAAAGTCATTAATGGGTTAAGAGCATGCTGATGTGAAGAGTATTCGGGACACTGAAGAAAAATACATAAATTAAATTGTGAGAAAAAAGTCAGAATTCTGATTTTCATCTCAGAATTCTGACGTTTTTGAGAACATTAAGTTTCTTCTTAAACCAGCTGTCTTACAAGCACAGTTCAGAAGTATACATTATATATATATAATGTATACACTGTTATATATATATATATATATATATATACACTGTAAATGGACTGTACTTATATAGCGCTTTTCAGTCATACTAACCGCTCAAAGCGCTTTACACTACATATCACATTTACCCAGTCACACACACATTCATACCCTGATAGGCACATCGGGAGTGCAGCTGGGGGTTCAGTGTCTTGCCCAGGGACACTTCGGCATGTAGTCTGGGAAGCCTGGAATCGATCCCACAACCCTCCGGTTGAAAGACGACTGCTCTTCCACCTGAGCTACAGCCGGTGCCAGTATATATATACATATATATACTATATATATGTATATATATATACAGTATATATATATACACTGTATATATATAAATATATATACTGTATATATATATATATATATATATATATATATACAGTGTATATATATATATATATATATATATATATATATATATATATATATACACTGTATATATATATACTGTTATATATATATATATATATATATATATATATATATATACACTGTATATATATATATATATAATGTATATTTCTGAACTGTGCTTGTAAGACAGCTGGTTTAAGAAGAAACTTAATGTTCTCAAAAACGTCAGAATTCTGAGATTAAAATCAGAATTCTGACTTTTTTCTCACAATTTAATTTATGTATTTTTCTTCAGTGGCCCGTATCATATATATATATATATGATATGTAGCTAATATGTATGGTACTGGTAGACTAATTAAAAGAAAAAAATCTGCATGAATATCTTATGTTAGACAGCTGTGGCCTGTATAAGTACAAATCTGATTTTCTAATGGGTGCAGCTTGTATTCAGCTGCACCCAATAGTTCGGAAAGTACAGTTGTTGCATGAAGGACGTCCTCAGGAAAACCGAAGACTGTAAATAAATCTACAGCTCTGGAGTAACTCTTTAGTTTAGGGATGTCCAGTATTTTTGGTCGATCACAGTATTAAAATGTGACATTGGAAAATATCGGTATCTATGGAAGCAAAGAGCATTCAAGGCCGCACATTTTTTAAAACCCCATTTTCTAAATTTTTTCAAACTTCATTTTCAGATAACGAGATAATTTATGCCATTGATAATGACCATTATCCCATGATAACTCGAGAAAACCCTCGTTTGTCTCAAGATATCCCTGGCCCCCATTGCGGGGTGTGATGGCCACGTGTAGCCACACGATGAGATGGTCTGGTAATCCTTTTTTTTTCCATTTAAGATCATTAAGGCTTAAAATACATTTCACCATTTTTTATATTTTTATTCTTTTATTAATGAGATTTGGCAGGAGGGGTTAACTGATTGGGTGCAGACATTTAGTTGACTCATTTTGTCACTTCTTGTTTTTACTTTAAACTAATATTTTTCATTGAGTTACCAGTTCCTGTGTGGCTGCTGCATAGCTGTGGCCAGGCCACCAAAGGAAAGGAGTCCCAGCTGCAGTGGATCTCCTCAATGGCACTGAGGCCTATTCGGACTCTGCCACTTGTTTTAAGAAGAGGTGTAGGAAGGGTTTAGGTTTTTCTATTTTGCTAGTTTTCTTTAGTTATATTTGGACAGTTTAATTACTTATGTTCTTTTTCCTTCATAGGTTACTGTTTAGTATTGTACAGATAAGTTTAGTCTTTTGTTGTAGTTTTGTTTAAGTCACTATATGTAATGTCCCCTCTTGTGTCAAAATGGCCTGATCAGCCAGTATATATGTCCCCCTTGTGTGTCAGTTTGGTAGGTCAGTTAGTACTTTAGTTTCCCCTGTTAAGTTTGGTTTTGTTGACTTCTTTTATGGGCCCTGATTTAACATTTAATCTTTTTTTAGGGGGGATATAAATTTGTTACTTCTTCTCTAATTTCCCTGTGCTTCTCTGATTTTTCAGCTCGGTCCCTCACACCAACGTCTGGTATCTTGGGCGTCGTAGCTCAAAAAGTTTGGTAACTCCTAGATGTGTTGAACTGGACCCGACCGAACCGCCGGAACCGTTTAATCCCTGTGCGCAGCTGTTGACCACAATGCGCTCTGTTGTGGAGCGAGTCATCGGTGTTTAGATGAATGTAGTGCCGCTGACGTCATTCACCGCTGCAGCAACGTGCTGTCACTTATGTTCATCTTTGATTCCAAGTGCCACTGTGATCTGTGATTCTGGTTTATATGCAGAAATATCCATAAGGTGATTTGCGGTTGACTGTTTATGGTATAATGTGGGTGTGGGGGGTAGGACTGGGCAATATGGACCAAATATCATATCACGATATATTTATTTAAGATGACAATACATGATATATAGCAGTATTTTTACCCTTATGTGTCTGAAAATTTCATTTCATATCAAACACCAGTTTTTTAGTATTGAAACATGTTTATCGTAAAGGTATCGCTCCACTGCAGTGATGTAACTGACAAAACACTGGTTAGAAATGTTTGTTAAATCCAAGTAATTGAAGAGAGTTGGCTGTTTTTTAAAATGTCGTCTTTGTAAAAATTTTGGAGAGGATTGTCTTCCAGACAGTTTGAATAATAGGGGTGGGAAAAAATACTGATACACTGAAATATTGGGATATATTCATATGCTGACACCATATTTATATTTAAAAACACGGTATTGATCTATATTACTAATGAAATCTCACGAGATATCGTTTTGTTACGAAATCTCATAAGATTTCATTAAATACCACAAGATTTCATCATTCTGTTACAAAATCTCACAATATTTCGTGAAATCTCATGAGATTTCATAACAAAACTATGATATTTGGCAAGATTTAGTTCATAGAATAGATCAATACCGCGTTTTTAAATATAGATATGGTATCGGCATATGAAAATATCGCAATATTTCAGTGTATCAATATTTTTTCCCCCCTTATTAAATAATCAGGTGACCCCTTTGTAGTCAGTCGAGGTGCAGCCGAGTCATTACAAAAATAAAGCAAAAAAATTTGCACAACTAACAACGCGATATAACTATATACGTAAATATCATATCTCTCTCATGTAACTATGACATTGCGATATATCAGTATATTGCACAGCTTTAGTAGGGGGAGGGGCCAAACTCACTTGCACAAACTTCAGGGAGTGTTATTTATACAGGGGAAATTGCTCGGATCTGTGCGCACGCCTGGTTTTAAAATTCTGAATATTTTGGGTTTTTGGTGCAAGTACATGAGGCCCCTGTTCTGTACTGTAATATCCGATGTATTGATCAGTGATGGAAGCTGACGTGCAATCGAAGAACATCCATCACTGATCAATACATCGGACTTTACGTCTATCAAGTCTAATAAAGGCTGAACTAGCTATTTATTATTCTCTGCTTGATGCATGCCAATGATTTGACCCTTCTCAGACAGACTAACATCTTTTCCAAGACCATGGATGTGTCTTTCCACATGGTTGTTTAGGAAATGAGAAGCAAGTCATTGCACCAGTTGGGGTTAAATAACTTGTTGCCAGCTGAAAGATAATCGCCCATGCAGTAATTATCCAATAGGAGGCTCGTACCTATTTGCTTAGTTACATCCAGGTGGCGACTTTTTTTTGGGCCAGGCAGTGTATTTATACATATATACACACACACACACACATATATACATATTAGGGCTGTCAAAAAATTAGTCCTGATTAATTACATTGCTTTTTTCACTTCCAGAACACATTTAGGATTAAAGGTGTCTCACCAGGAATTCTGCATTTATCTTTAGTAGACTAAACTACTGAAACTCTGTCCTTACATGTCTCCCTATAGTCCTTCAGACAGCTGCAGTTTAGTCCAGAATGTTGCTGATACGTCCTCACACGCTGACTTCACAACTGTCCTAATGTGAAGCTGAAATTCAGGTCTGAGTCCTGGACTACTCCTGAATGTGTAGCTCGGTTTTAGCCTTTAAGTTGTAAAACAAAAATTAATGTATTTTCTGCATACAGCAGTAGTAATTAAAAAGGACATCTCTTGTTTGACAATAGGATTAATTTAGGATTAATTTTTTGACAGCCCTAATATATATATATATATATATATATATATATATATATATATATATATATATATATATATATATATGTACGCACACACACAGGCACAGAGGATGATATATTGCAATATATATTGTTACCACACATACTTCAGATTATACCAAAATATAGATTTGAGGCAATGTTTCCCAGCCCTAACTATTGATACCTGTTGAGGGTACCAGGGTTGGGTTTTCCAAACAGACAATTCCCTTTACACACTGCACTGCAAATAACGTGCCAAGAAATGTTTCGGTTTTTTTTTCTTTTTCAGAGTGCACTAGAATACCTATTTCAAAGCTGAAATTTTTAAGAAATCTCCGTGTGTGTGTGTGTGTAGGTGTGAGACAAACACCCGATCCCCCTAGAGTGGTCGGGTGTTTGTCACCTTTTTCACCTCTGATGAGTTTGCAGGTCTGATTTAGAGTGACCAATTAATCTAACATGCATGTCTTTGGACGGAGGGAGGAAGCCGGAGTACCCGGAGAGAACCCACGTATACATAAGAAGAACATGCAAACTCCACACAGGAAGGCCAGGCACAGCAGCGCATGTGCGAGAGTGTAAGGGGAGAGAGAGAGAGAGAGAGAGATGAAAAGGACAAAGCTGCTGTGGGGTTCAGTCGGCAAAAAAAAAAACAAACAATCACAACGACCATTATTCTTTGCGTCATTACATTTGCGGGAAGTTCTGTACTTCCTCACAAACGTAATAGTTATCACATTTGTGGGAAATCGTGCGTTACGTTTGTAGATTACATTTGCAGGATTATTACTTTAAAAGCTGAATATTTTCATTACGTTTGTGGATTATTATGTTTGCGGGCATGATTACTTTGGCGGGCGTTACAGGTTGATGGATGAAACTCCTCTGCAGGATGAAAGTCAGATGAAATCCTTCATTCATCCCGATTTTCAGCCTGAACCAGAAATTTCTGTTTGATGGAGAGAAAAATGGCCTCTGCTGATTTTGTCCTTCCAGAAACTTGCTAACGACTGCAGCTACTAAGATAAAGATGTGAAACAGCTGTCTGGAAGCTTCTTCTCTGTCCTGCTGTGTGCGTCTGTCTGACATCAGTCTGATGATGCATCTGTGTGGTTTTGTAGCCACATGCGTGTCCTCTGGGTGGGACAGCGAGGTTTACTGGACCAGGAAGGAGATAAACCCACTACACTATGTGGAAGTTGTTTTAGACATTGGTATGGAAGCAGACTCTCCTTTCCAGGCATTTTTCAAACCATTTGCACCTGTGCTTTGTGACCGCTGTTGCCAGGCAGAACCTCACAGACCAGGCAGTGGCTCTCACATCACCTCAGTCAGTCTTGGAAATGTCCTCATGTCTTTAAAACAGCTCAGAAACTCATTCCAGTTATTTAGAGCCGAAGAAGGCAAGTTTATTACTAAATGTACAACAAATCAAAGTGCTTTACATAAAAATGACAATCATTACAGCAAAAAGATGAATAAAAAGTAAAAGAATTAAAATCACTTTTTTCCCCAATAAAAGCTGCGCAGATTTGGACTCCTGAATAAAACTTTTATTTAAATGCAGCTGAGAAGAAGTCCAGGCATCAAGCTTCACTTAATTACGTTTCCGGGTTTACTGGCATGAGGCTGGTTTGGGGGAATTTTTTTGGCTACATACAGGAAAAATGGAATTCCTGCAATAATGATGAAAATGAAAAGAGAAACTCTGATGATTGTTGTATACGTTCGTGCCTCTGGGTCCGGCTGTGCTGATGGAGAAGGTGGGACACTTTCACCTGTCAGATGACAGAAGCTCATTTTAAAGGATAACTTTCTTCTTTTTCAACTTGGACCTTATTTCTAGGAGTTTATACGTGCATTTACTCACCGGTAAAGTTTCTGCATCACTTTGAGTCCTTTGGTAGATATTACGTTGAGTCGCCCTCTGGTGTGCATCCAGTGATAATGGCAGAGACGGGACAGCCTCTATATAAGACATTATCTGCAGCAAAACTCCTCGATTTTTGCCAATACTTTAAGAGAATAAACCAGTACTTTTGTCTTGTGAGTCCAGATTTAGCTTTCCATTAGTTATCAGGGTGTCCTCCACACTTTTCAGGGCTGCATGTTCACGATGCGTGCTTCCATAGTACAGCTGAGAAGAGCAGCAAAAACACAATTTGCAAAACTCTGAACTCACAGGACATAGTACTCAATTGTTCATTCGTTCAACTTAAAGTATTGGTGAAAATCAAGGAGTTTTGCTGCAGATAATGTCTAATAGAGTGACTTCTCCCGTCTCCGCCATTTTACAGGATGCATGCTGAAGGGCGACTTAACGTAATATCTTCCAAAGGACTCAAAGTGATGCAGAAACTTTACCGGTGAGTAAATGCACGTATAAACTCCTAGAAATAAAGTCCAGGTTGAAAAAAGAAAGCTTATCCTTTAAATATAATCTCTCTTGTTTGTCCAAATAAAATAAAGATTTTAGATACTATAAGTTACTCACCTTGAAACTTTATCCTGGTACTGCTGTCACCCATACCACAACCTAACATAATTTCAACTGTGACAGTTTCTTCTGTCACAGCTTGCAGGATAGTCAGCGACACATAGGTCCTGTTATCCCAGTCACATATGTAGTTGTTGTTTCTACACAGATCAGTTCCTTCTGTGTCTTTCCAGCTAAAATTTATGCCTAGACACTAGAATTCGGTGGCTTGTGATGCTGCAGTTTATCGTAACAGAGTCTCCAGCTCTGACTTCCACTATTTGAGGGACAGATCAGGGTCACAACTGAAAAACAAAAAAGCAAGAAACATTCATCATTATTCTCTGTAACTCCTGTGAGTTTAGGGTGAGTCTAGACGCATGTGGAGAATATTAACATGTGGTTCGGTCAGTGTGAAAATACCTTTATCTGCTGAGACACTGAGGTGAAGCATGAAGAGCAGACTCAAACTCATCCAAAGGCAGGACATCCTGGACGCTTTGCTGTCTTCAGACTGGAGGAGAGAGGATAAAATAATAAATGTGCTGATTCAGCAATAATGAACATGTGAACTCAAAGATTCCTCATCGGGAGGAAGATGAAAGTCAGAAACTCAGCAAATGAAGACAGACTGAATTTTGGGAAACGATTAATGTGGTTCTGATCATCTTCTTCCTTCGTCTTTATTCTCTTTATCTCCTCTTTATTCGTTGATCTGCAGGAGACTAAGCTGCATCCTGCACAAGGTTCACACAGTGAAACGGATTATTAATCCCTAAATCTTTATAAGATCAAACTTATTCTGTCTCAGACCCTCAAAGATTAATAATCAATTCATTGAAATGCAGAAAGACTGAAACTGAGGTCGAACTCCTGCAGACACGAATCAGAGCAACAGTAATTATGTGCTTTCCTAATGACTCCGGATCAATAATCATTAAATTACACACAGACATTTAAATTTCTATTTTTTTATTCAAAATATTTGAAAAAAAAGAGAAAGATTTGTAGAAATGAGGAGACGAGTAAATATCACTGCAACATGATGATCATGCTCATCAAGAAAATGCTGCTTTTTGCAGAAATGAATAAAATATTGATGACTGGTTCAAATATTCTAACATGCAGATAAAATGCAAACAATGAGTTAGTTAATTTTACATTTTCATTTTGTCAAATGACCATAAAAGACACAAATGTTAAAACCAACTGCAGCAAACTACAATCTAGAGAATAATCTGATCAAAGCTGAGCTGCAACCTGAGACTCATCACCTGTTAAAGAAAGAAGATAAAAGCAGAACGTGCAGAAAGTGAAGCGACAAACCTGAAGGAGAGCTCGCTCGTCAGGTGCTGGAAGGATTCTGGGAAAAGCAGAACCGGTAATGAGCATGAATGGGGTGTGCTGTGGAATTTATTGTAGTAAAGTGAAACTATCAGTACATGTCATAAAAAGGAGAGAGAGAGAGAGGGGGGGGGGGGGGGGGGGGTTCCAGAGATGTTGCTTCATTCTGGGCCAAAGGAAATGTGAGTAAAAACAAAAGCTAACAGTGATGCTAACGTGTTGGTGCCTGCTCCATCACGATCGTGTAAATAGATTTATGGGTCTGATGAAGATGATGTTTCTGATAAGACCTGAAATTCACATGAAACCAAATTTAAAACTTTCCACCAACAACAAAGGCTCCTGCAGATGATCTGAATCCTGGATTGATGACACGTTTGTCTGGTTACTGCTGGTTGTTGGTGATTACCTCACCAGCAGGTCACAGGCTGCTTTATGTGATGGTGGGATTTTCCTGCTCCCATCGCTGACCTCGGTGTGTGAATACACATGAAAGACTGGGCTGCTATGAAATGACTACATGTGTTTCCTGGTTTACATCCTATCAGTCATGTTTACTGCTTATGCTCCTTCTAAAGGGAGGTCGCCCTTTGAATGGATACAACACCCACACGATTCTACCCTCATGCTGAGCAAGACTGGAGCCATAACATCATATTTGTTAAAGATTAAAGATATTCACACCAGATTTTACCCAGTTTTTTTAGGCACAACTTTAGATCCATATACACATGTATGTTTACTTGTAGACAGACGATTTGTCAGTTTTCTTTCCTCATAGCTGCAGATTTATTTCTGCTGTATGTTGACAAAGAGGTTTTAAAAGACAAGATTGCAGGAATGAGCCCTGTCCTGCAGATATGGGGGTAAAAAAATCTTTGATAGTTTCAACTCAGTGGCCTGAAATAGTAGCTTATGCAAAACTACAATTAAAAACTGGAGGTTACCAGAGGAAACGGTTTCTGTTGCTGCTGTGAGGAAGCTGCACATCTTCATGCTGAACGGAAAGTTTCTATTAAGATAAAAGAAAAATGCCATCCGTTCCTGTGTGGGTGGATGAAGCTTGTTTGGCATGATTATTTTCAGGACCACAGAGAAAAGTCCTGAATGTGACCACCGGAAATTACATACAGATTCGGGCATGAAAAAGTTCCTCCTTTTTCTGACGGAAGTGGTGCAATAATAGTGCAAATACGTCATCACGTACGGTGTCCAAACTTGGCGTGTGGAAACGTCCTTGTTCCGGGTTCATTTATGCTCTGAAATCATTTCTCCTGGGCACACAGGTGTTTCTCTGTGCGACTGAATAAGCAGACAAGTCGCTGGTAAGTGGCTGGCACTCGGCTGAAAGGGGAACTTTTTCATGCTCGCATCTGAGATGTTCAGAAGTTACAGATGAAAATGTGTTTGTGTGTCAGTCTTGAGCTCCGTTTGTGTGAATTATCTGGCTTGATTTAATAATATGATGCAATCTGATTAAAGTACTTTTCAGCTATTTTTAAGCGGCATTAAATTCTAAATATCTCAGCAGCTCACAGATCAACTGGCTTTACCTGACGTGTCACTTTTCTTCTCAGTCAGCAGTTTGGAAACTAAAGTTCAGGCCAGGTTTATTTCATAGCTCGCTCACAACAACCAATCGCAAAGTTCTGCAAAAGATTTAAACATACAGAACTACTCCTGTAATATTATCCCTCCCTTTTCTTTTGTTCAAGTCGCTCAGTCCAAATCAAACCACAAAGTAATTCCTCAAATTATTTTAACCATTTAAATGCTAGTTTAATCATATTGTGTCTCTTTATTTTCTTAAAACACACCCCCAATTAGTTATTTTTCATTGGGAGATTCTTTTTTTTTTTAATGGTAAGAACAAACAAAAACGATTTAGATTTTTAACTAAAGTTTGCATAACATCCTTCCATTAAAACATGAAGACGTGATCAAACTGGTATTTAATTTTAAAAAGCGATGTCAGCTATAATATATATAAATCTGGAGAAAATGATCTTGTCACGGGATGAGGAAGGGGGGAGGACCCAAGTGCAGGACGAGGCAGGCACTTACAAAAGGTTTATATTAGGATGACAAAACTGAAAGGGCAACTTCCACATTCTATGTGGTTCCATATCCCCAGATCTCTCTTCAGCAAAATTGGAGGGCTTGAACTTCTTTTAAAATGTGATTTTGAGGTAAATAAAATTCCCATCAAATTATCCAATTTCTACAAACAGATCTTACTTTTCTGGAAAATGCTTTTTTCCCATAACTTTTCTCCCCACAGCTCAACTCTGTGGAACAACAGGGTAATAACAATTAACAGAAAATCCTTGTTCAAAGAAAAATGGTACAGGAATGGTCTATGATTTGTGACTGATCTCCTCAATAAAAGAGGATTCCTTGTAGATTTTTTAACCTTCTCAAAAAAGTATAAATTTAGCTGCTCCTTATCAGAGTTTACTAAGATATGTAAAGCATATGGAGTGGGGAGGAACGTGTTGGGGGCTTGGAGCTCACGGCTCCTTCCCCGGCCCGAGCTACCACTCAGGAGGCACGAGGGCAAGGGTAAGAGTGAGGTGGGTATGTGAGAATAATGAATGAGAGTGTGAAAGAGGAAATGTGGGAGGGAGGAACTTGGGCTGAAAGAGGGAGGAGATGTGGGTAAGTGGTTGGAGGAAAGGGGGGATGGAGGAAGGAGTGGCATGCTCATGAGTGTCTAGTAGGGATGGGCATGAGGGGCTGAAGGAAGGAAGGGCGGGAGTGTGATAGGTCAGAGGGATGGGTGGGGCTGGACATGTAAGGGGGGATTGTTTGGGGTATTGGGGGTATAGGGAGGTGGGGGCGTATGTGTGGGGGGTAGGGAGGGGGTTGGTGCAGTTATGTGGGGAGAGTGTATGTGTGTGTTAGAGGGTATCAGGGGGTGGGGGTAGGTGTGGACGGTAGAGGGAGGAGAGCGTTGGGGGTGGAGGGAGGAGTGAGTGTGGGTATGTAAGGTCGGAGAGCGGAGTGGGTGGGTATATGTGTGTGGGGGGGAGAACATGGGGGTGTTGGGGTAGGTGTGTGGGGAGTGTGTGTGAGTGTGGTGGTGGAGTAGGGGGTGGTAGCGGTGATGGCGCCCTGGTGTCAGGTGTGTGGGGCAGGGACGTTGGGGTGGGGGCTGGCCTGCCCTTGGGCCCTTTTGGGGCGGGGGGGGGGGGGCGGGGGCCCCCCCGCGTGGCCGGGGGGATGGGGCGCGTGAGCCTTGCGGGCTTCCTCCTCCTTGCAGAGACGAGGCTGCATCTGCATGACTGTATCACCACGGAGCACCCTTTATTATGCATGTTGACACTGTGACACTGCTTTCCATTGCGATGACTAGGTTGTACCTCTTCTCTGCGTAGTTCTGCGTGTGTTTGTATGATCTGAGGATATTTAAGCCACCTGCAGGTCCTCCTGTAGGGGATTGCTTGTTTTGTTTTTTCCGACAGAGACCTTGGTTGTTTAGGGATCGCTGTACAGATGTACCAGTGAACTGTGTAAGTGGATTCATGTTTTCTCTCCTCTCTCTTTCTCTCTTCCTCTCTCTCTCTCTCTCTCTCTTCCTCTTCCTTACTCCTTTCTCTCTGTTTCACTTTCTATCATTACCTCTGTTAACTTTCATTTCTCCCTTGTCAGGCCCAGCAGTATGAAATGGAATGGTGTAATAGACAAATGTTTAAATAAAGAAATAAAATGAATAAACAGGATATCAAGTGGAGCCTTATATTCATAAAGCTCCGCTTGATAAAGCAAAACTGTTCAACAAAATAAAGCAATCAGATTTCCATTCTGCTTGCTATGATGCTGGACAGGACAAGTTAAAAAAAAAAAAAAAGATATGTAAAGCAATCCCATTACCACTAACTCACCTGATTCCAAACACCTTACAGTACTCTAATGTGTTCCTTTTACTACCGGAGTTGACTATTAAAGGATACAACCTAAAGGCAAAGGTATGTAACAATAAATTAATCAAAAAAGAACTTCAGTTAAAAATATTTTGCAATTATGACAGACAGATTTATAGACATCTGACTGATTTTGCAACCGTTTCTAAGGTGGAAGAAGTTCAAGGATGTTTTATTAAATGGCCAATTCCTCCAAAAGTAAAGGAAACTCATTTTAAAATAATTTATAAGATTTACCCAGTTGGGGAATTCTTAAAAAAAAAGATTTGGCTTTGAAGTGGACCTCTGTTCCTTTTGCAACACTTTTTCTTCTTTTGTCCTTCATTACAGAAATTTTGGAATGATATTAAAGAATGGATGTCTCTCAAGGTGAACAATGTTTACAATTTAGACCTTTCTGATATTTTATACTTCAAAAACTATTCAGATCCGTCACAGTGTACTGTAATTAACATACTTATTTTGTTGGGTAAATATCATTTACATTGCTGCAAGTGGCGAAACAACAAACCCTCCTTCCTATGTTTTAAAAATGAATTCATATGCTATTTTTTATCTCTTAAGAGAATGTCAAGCAATGTCTCCCAAAAAGTTCATAAAAATATGTCTCATTTTCTTTTAATTTAATTTCCAAATGAAATGAATAACCCCATATGTGCCTCTGTACATTTGTTCTGCTGTCATATCAAATGCCTGAACAGACCACCATTTCTTACGCTGATCTTGAATGCTGTGCCCTCCCCCCCCCTCCTTTCTGCTGTTTGTTTTTTCTATGTTGTTTTGCATTGTTCTCCCTTGTTTACCTTGTTATGGATGACTGATGGCCGCCATGAGAGTTTGTAATTTTGTTGTTTCAATAACATTTTCAAAAAAAAAAAAAAAAAAAAAAAGAAAAAAAATCAATGAGAACTTAAAAAAAAAGAAAGAAAAAGTTTTAAACATTGGAATAAAAACAGCAGACTCTCCTTTCCAGGCATTTTTACAACCAGTGGAGCCAGAAAATGATCATCTGGGTCAGGTCTCACATCACCTCAGTCAGTCTTGGAAATGTCCTCATGTCTTAAAAACAGCTCAGAAACTCATTCCAGTTATTTAGAGCCAAAGAAGGCAAGTTTATTTCTATAGCACATTTCATGTGTACAACAATTCAAAGATTTTTACATAAAAATTCAGATAATTACAGCGAGGTGCAGAAGAAAAGATGCATTAAAAGTAAAAGAATTAAAATCACTTTTAAAAAATGCCTGTGCAGATTTGGACTCATCAATAAAACTTTAGCCATGTCTCAAACCGCACACTTGCCCGAGTGTGTGCACTGTGTCTTTTGTCTGTAGTGCACACAATGGTTGCTAAATGCTGACCCAAACAGAGCACTGCACTTACAGGAAGTGACGGACTAGCATTGCTCATTAACGTGTGCTAACTCTACTGAACCGGTATTGGTAGCCACAATATACATGGTAGCCCTCGTAGTTGTTGTCCTCTCTGACAAAGCTGGTCATAACGCTACTCCGTGGTAGGTAACAGCTGATTAGCAGCTAGCAGGCTCTGAAGTTTACGTCATTCGGAGAAAAAAATCCAATTCGCGTACTGTGGAGAGAGCGCGCTCTTGTGGCCGATTCTGGTGAGAAGAGAGAGCCCGTACTCAAAAACGAAGTTACTTTCACTCTCTGGAGTTTCTGGCACGTTTTAACTGAGGTCTTGTTCCAATACACGTTTTAACGTGAAAAAGAGGGATTTCCAGGGGCCTCATGTACAAAGGGTTCGTACGCACAAAAACGTGGCGTACCATCATTTCCACGATAAAGTCGAGATGTATCAAGAATGGAGTGACCGTGGAAATGTGCGGTGCTTCACGTCAACTTCATGGCTGGCGTACGAACGTTTCTACAGTTGTGGGGACTTGGGCGACACTCGGAGGCGACGCTGGAAACTGTTTTAAGAAATAAATGTCAAAAAACAACCAGTCCTCAGACTGACTGATGTGATCAGAAACATAAACAAACAGCCCTCATAAACAATTAACACCCGCAATTACGTGTGGATATAAAAGCGCAAAGTGGAGCAAAAAAGTCTTCTGTCCAGCATGGCTGCTTTAGCTGGAAGAAGACGTTCGACATAGTGCATATGTAGAGAGCGTGTATTCAGAGGCCGAGAAGATTTGTTGATTTCATGATAATTGGCTGTTTCAGCCGCTTTAGGTTTCCAGAGACAGCGCTGTGTACAGAGCTGAAGCCAGGCTGGGGGCGCAATACACCCAGGCCAGCTGCGCCTCCACGCGCTCCAGCGAATAAATTCACTTATCAATCAATCAATCAATCTTTTTATTTAGACTCAGGTCCATTAAAAAAAGACAAACAAACATACAACAGTATTTAAAAAAGACAGTCATACCAGTGTTTCCATATAGCAGACTGGTATCTTACTGCACTGAGAACAGGGTTGGTCAACATCATTATAATGGCATTACATGAATTGTTAAGTCGACCTATAAATTTGAACATCAGCCTTCTCAAAAGAGCATGAAAGGTTATAACTTGTACTTTACAAAAGAGTTCACTTGCACTATACCATCTTGGTTTACCAAGCAAGATACGCAGACAATCATTATACGCAACCTGAAGTTTGCGAATGCTGGCCTTCTTAAATTTAAACCATAAGGGTGCAGCATAAAAAGGGGTACAATAAGCCTTAAAGAGACACACTTTCACCCTCTCAGAACACCAGGAAAATCTTCTGGTCAACAAATTGGCCTGCATATATAAAACACGACGCTGTCTATTCATATCTTCATCATCAGTCATATCATCAGTGATGATGTGTCCCAGATATTTAGTTTTAGAGCAAGCGGGAAGCACTTGTCCTGACAGGTAAAAGGATGGAAAAGTGAGATCCTTGTCCCCCTTTACTCTGCAAATCAGAACAGAACTCTTTTTAGCGTTATACTGCACATCAAATTTTACTCCATAATTGGAACATATGTTGAGAAGCTCTTGAAACCCAGCACTGCTAGGTGAGACAATTGCCAAGTCATCGGCGTACATGAAATGATTAATAAGATCATTGCCAACCATACAACCAGTTTTGCAGTTTCTTAACTGTTCCGAAAGATCGTTCATGTAAATATTAAAAAGGCACGGTGATAAGAGCCCCCCTGTCTAACACCATTACTAGTCCCAAATGGAGCAGAGACTACATTTCCCCATTTAATCTGCATGCTCTGGTTAGAGTACCAATAAGACAGAATCCTTATAAAAGTATCAGTATAAAGTAAACCTTATAAAGTATGCTGATTTATTTATTAATGCACTTAATTTGTGAGGACATCTATAGGATGATCTGGGCAATCACTTATGTCAACACAGCAGGGGGGGGACTCGGCCGGTATGGCGATTTAACAGTAGCAGGTCGGTTACGTCTGAGTCCGGGGGATGAGGAAATCCCCGAGGCTGTGACGCAGGTGATGCTGGAGGAATTCCCTCCTGCACGTCCTCTTATGGTGATAGCCTGTGTCAGCTAATAAATCCAGTATTTACAGTGACATCAGACTGTGAGGTGGAGACTGTATAGACACACGTTTCACAAATATATTTTTATTTACCTTGAGACAAACCGGAGTCACCCGCGTGAACTCCCCCCACTTCTGGAAGAAGAAAAGCCGTCACGAGCAGCCGTGCTCCGATTCTCATCCAACTTGAAATCAGACCACTTGCGGACTCTGACCGCATCACACACTCTCCCATTCACTTTTTTGTTGGAGTGTAATGTCGGACAACAGCGCGCTAAAGTGCACATTTTTGCGCGTTTCTACTTAAACAATCTGCCTCAAGTTTGTTCTCCGTGATTTTTATTTTATTTTCATTCACTGTCATGCTCATATTTTGTCTTTCTGATGGTGCAGAGAGGAGAATCTCCGCTGCAGATCTCATTTAAATGTCATTTGCGTATTTATGTTGGGGGTGTGGACAGGGAGGCGTCAGGTACTCCAACATGTGCGCTCAATTCCACGTTGATTGGGATGTACAAAGGAAAAGTACTTGGATCCATGCGTGCGCACAGATTCATACATCTGAAAACTTTTGTGCGTATGACGTTTTCAGGATTTCATCTTACGCCGAGTTTCAGGAGGAAATCCACGCAACTCTTTGTACATGAGGCCCCAGGTGATGACTCATCTAAATCAGTACAACACCGCCTCCGATGCAGCAGGGGTTGCCACTGCTTCGTTCACCGCCTTTATTCTGCTCTGAAAGCAGTTCAAAAGTCCCACCTCTTCCTCTACATCAGCAAGATGGCATCTGTTTAGTGTTTAGATGTGCTTCATTTTACACTTCGTTTTTGGCCGTTATTAGGGCAACATCCCGGTACTTTCAGAGCACTGAATTTTCATCAGCATGAACAGCATGAACGCACTACACACTCAAAAAGAGTGTTTGAGTGTTTGAGACATGGCCATTATCTAAATGCAGCTGAAAAGAAGTCCAGGTTTCAAGCTTTACTTAATGGCATTTCCGGGTTTACTGGCATGTGGCTGGTTTCGGGGGAATTTTTGGTTCTATACAGGAAAAATGAAATTCCTGCAATAATGATGACAATAAAAAGAGAAAGTATGATGATTGTTGTGTACGTTCTTGTCTCTGGGTCCGGCTGTATTGATGGAGAAGGTGGGACACTTTCACCTGTCAGGTGAAAGAAGTTTATTTTAAATATAATTTGTCTTGTTTGTCCAAATAAAACACAAAGATTTTAGATACTATAAGTTACTCACCTTGAAACTTTATCCTGGTACTACTGGTATCCATACCACAACCTAATACAATTTCAACTGTGACAGTTTCTTCTGTCACAGCTTTCAGGACATCCAGCGACACATAGGTCCTGTTATTCCAGTCACATTTGTTTTTTTTTTACACAGATCAGTTCCTTGTGTATCTGTCCAGCTAAAAGTTGTGCCTTGACACTGACGGGATTCGATGTATTGTATGCTGCAGTTTATCGTAACAGAGTCTCCAGCTCTGACTTCCACTATTTGGGGACAGATCAGTCTCACTCCTGAAAGACAAAAACAGCAAGAAATATTCATCATTAATCTCTGTAACTCCTGAGTTTAGAGTGACTACAAGCATGTAGAGAATATGAACATGTGGTTCAGTCAGTCTGAAAATACCTTCTTCTGCTGAGACACTGTGGTGAAGCATGAAGAACAGACTCAGACTCATCCACAGGCAGGACATCCTGGACGCCTTGCTGTCTTCACGACTGGAGGAGAGAGGATAAAATAATAAAATTTTGAGCTACGACCCCCAAGATACCAGACGTTGCTGTTCATGACACACACCCCCGACAGCTGAGCACTTTATTGTGGGAGATATCAGATCATCCTGTTGGTAATGAGAATTGTAAAGTTAGAAAGTATGCAGCCTGCATGAAAGGATAACTTTCTTTTTTTTTCAACCTGGACCTTATTTCTAGGAGTTTATATGTGCATTTACTCACTGGTAAAGTCTCTGCATCACTTTGACTCCTTCGGAAGATATCACGTTGAGTCTCCCTTTGGTGTACATCCACTACTAATGGCAGAGACGGGGCAGTCACTACAGCAGACATTATCTGCAGTAAAACTCCTTGATTTTTGCCAACACTTTAAGTAGAATGACCGAACAAACAGGTACACTCACAGAAATGATTCTTACTCATATTAAGTATTAATCATTATTTTCATTTAAAAGTAATTGAAATATGCATGAATGTAAAGTTTATTTACTTATTTTACATAATCATAAAGTAAACATTTTAGGTTTATAGCAAATGTGAACTACTTGAGTAGACTTTATTTAATTAGATCATAGTTTTCTGAAATATAAAATAACCACTAGATGGCAGTAATGCTCACGTATAACACCGAGGCTGCCTGATCTCAAAACAAGAAGAAGAGACTGCGCATGTGGAGACTGTAGTGTGGAGCTAACTGACTGCTTGGTGCCTGCGCGGGAGGAATTTAAAACGTTCAAAGTAAGTCTGACTTATATTGTTGTTACAGACTGTCGTTTTTCAGAGTAAAATGTTTTATTTCACCAATATTAATCTCATATGTTGACAAAATCCGATTTGAAAGACATTTAAAAAATTCGTCTTACTAGCTAGCTTTTGCTGCATTTCTTTCCGTTCTTTGCTGTTTTTTTCTTTTCTGACAACAGTTTTAATTGGCAGCATTTCTTCGGTCATATAAAGAGTCGTTAAATATGCACTGCTACCCCATTAACGGTCATAACAACAACGTCCTCCCTCTCTGTCTAAAAGCAGAGTGAAGCAGTGAAGGACAAACCCTAAAGAGAAAATTATTGAACTTTGAATAATAGTTTTTAGCTTGCTAAAAAATATAAAATATATATATGTATATGTATGCATGTGTGTGTGTGTAATAACAATGCAGAGTAGAAAATATGGTATATTTGTACTGTTGGAATTGTGCAGGAAACATTGAGAAAGAGTGACCATTTTAGTTTCATAATGTCTTCTACCAACTTCTGACTTGATTCACATAAGACATTATGAAACTAAAATGGTCATCTCTTTCTCAATGTTTCCCTGCACAATTCCAACAGTACAAATATACCGAGCAACCCACTGCCGGAATATAATTTTCTACTTGCATTGTTGATTCACATAAATGTGAATCAACTTGTTTGGGACAGACACTGACTTTCATTTATCTCCTCCATTTTCCAAGTGCAGCAAAATGATGTTTAATCAACACAATAGTTTTCACTTTGTTGGAGCTGCTGCTTAAGTTGAGGTAAGTACGTGTGATGGCATTAACAGTTTGACTTGATCAACTGTCTTCAGTTATATGTGAAATTACATCTCTGTTTTCTTTTTTTCGGTTAGCATGCAAACGGACAGGGTTGTGCGAGTGTGTTGCAGTTCTGTTGAAGGTAAGAGTCGCCAAAGTGTGTTCCTGCTATTTTTACAAAAACAAACATGGTTCACACATTTTGGACAACTTAGACGTGAATGCCTGTATTGCCTGTGCACATGTGTCTGAAGGAATATTCTCAGTCCTTTTGTCGCATTCCCAAAACTCACATATGTTTCAAGTCATGAGCATTATCTCCTTTCCATTTTGGCACACAAGTCCATTTAACTGTTGCATAGTTTGGCCAAGAAAGATGCTGTACCTCACGATTTTAAACACAATTTACATTCTTAGAAACTGAGTTTTGTTTTTCCAGTATTTAGTTAAAGACTTTACATAAGATTTTCTGCAAGCAGACAAATTGTGTTGAGTTTGGTACATTAGAAATCTCATCTGTTCAAATGCATGATACACTGAAGAACAGCATGCTGTCAAGAGTCCCATGATGAGGATGAAAAAAAGTCCTGAAAAACAGCCACTGATTTCATATGCTGCTGTTTGTAGAGTGAAGACCCCTAAGTGAGGAGGGACGACAACACTTCTTCAAGTACATGGTCAGTATTCGCATTTTACTGTACACTTAGTCTAGACTCGTGTTTTTGTGGTATAATAGAACATTTGTTTCGCAACTCCAGAATGTGAACAGCGAGGAAGCTGAGGACCAGACAGACCTCCAGGGGGCTTCATGTGATTCACGAGCGGTGTCGATGAAGAAGAGCCAATGGATGTCAGAGTGGTGATGAAGGTAGAGGACCTGCAGCACAGCCTCAGACGTTTTCCTTTGGATATGCAGACTTTTCGGACTGATCTGCGTTCAGTTTGTGGACTATGAAAAGAAACTTGAGTCACATTTAAGTTCCTCAAGTAAGTGCCAATGATCTTGGATGTTGAGGAGCTCCGCCCAAAGATCAAGACGCTTCAGTTTGCTCAGAAGTTACAGCTGAACTGTTCAGGCGGAGGAACTGTTAAGAACCACATTCTGCTTGATGGATTTGGTCTTTTGGTGGCCGAGCAAAAAGACAAAGACAGGAGAAACGCACAAAACCAGACGGAGACGTCTGACAGCCGTGGTCCCTGCTGTAGGACTGCATGGCCTCGGCTGCTTTCACAAACTGACTAGTTGAATCCAAATGTTTTGTCAAAACAACCTGTTGTATGTATTTCGAGGATGTTGTCATCAAAATAACATTGCAATGTCAATAGCTCAATGAGGATATTAATGTTGGAAAAAAGTACAGTTATCAGTTATAATGGTGTCATTATGTAAGAAATTCCTGAATGTGAAAATGTTAAATGTCATAATGCCTTTCACACCGTGGATTACTTCACGTGATTAAGGACCAGGATAGTTGTTTGCAAAAGTTCATAGAGGCTAGTTTTGGAGGCTTTGTTCTTTTTCCAGCCACCCCCAAAACTTTTTATTCACTGACATCCTTTTATAAGTTAATGCTGTAAACATATACAAACTAATTCTACAAAGGTTTTAGGAGGTCATTCGTTTCAACTGTCAGAAAGGAAATTGTTAAAGCAATATGCCAACCTGTTGTGAACTACAGAATTTACATTTTTTAAAGTTGTGGTGTTAAGATTGCATTGATACATTTATTTGATGAAACCGTTAATCCAGGTACCTAACATTTGAAATCTTTCAATGTTCT
The DNA here is from genome assembly GCA_023101725.1 of Atherinomorus stipes. Taxonomy (NCBI): domain Eukaryota; kingdom Metazoa; phylum Chordata; class Actinopteri; order Atheriniformes; family Atherinidae; genus Atherinomorus; species Atherinomorus stipes. The sequence goes on from JALJCO010003800.1 coordinate 91,422, forward strand.
GGAGAAATGTTTAACTTTCTTTAAGATTTATGTAATTTTATTACATGACAAATTTCCATTTACTTTTTAGATAATTTTACACAAATCTACCAAATAAACATTACGTAATACAGATTCATTTGTGTAATAAAGCCTATTTATTTAAAATACATAATCCTTAGGTTTATGCATTTAATATTAATAAAGAATAATTAAATTAAATGAATGATGATGAGAGTATTTATTTTAAATACATAAAGTATATTGTTTGAATTGCATAATATATATGGGTAACCTGAGGATTATGCAATTCAAATAAATAGGCTTCATTACACTTATGAATATGTGTCATGTAGGTTTATTTGGTAGGTTTGTGTTAAAATTATCTAAAAAAAGTAAATGGTCATGTAATAAAATTACATAAATCTTAAAAGTTAGGTTAAATATTTCTGTGGTGTACTATGTATGATTCAATGTAATATCTTCCAAAGGACTCAAAGTGATGCAGAGACTTTACAGGTGAGTAAATGCACGTATAAACTCCTAGAAATAAGGTCGAGGTTGAAAAAAAAAAAAAAAAAAAAAAAAGCTGCTCGGTTGTTTACAATTCACGCCAGATTTTACTCAATTTTTTAGCCACAGCTTTAGATCCACATACCCCTACATGCATGTTTACTTGCAGACAGACTATTTATTTATCGGTTTTCTTTCCTCATAAGATCACATCTTGGTTGCAGATTTATTCCTGCGGTAAGTTGACAAACAAAAGGTTTTAAAAAGACAACATTGCAGGATTAAGCCCTATCGTGCAGACAACAGTTAAAAGAGTCTGAGATGGAGGCAATTAAACCAGTTTCCACCTGCAGCTCAGTGGCCTGAAATTATAGCTTATACAATATTATAGGGGAAAACTGGAGAGCTTCCAGCTTTGCACAAAGGTTTCTGTTACTGCTGTGAGGAAGCTGCACATCTTCATGCTGTAAGTTTCCATTGAGATCAAAAAAAGAAAAAAGCCGTCCGTTCCTGTGTGGGTGGATGAAGCTCGTTTGTTGTGAAGATTTTCAGGACCACAGAGAAAAGTCCTGAATGTGACCACCGGAGATTACGTAGATGTTCAGAAGTTACAGATGTTACAGACGAGACTGTGCGTGAATTATCTGGCATGATTTAATAATATGATGCAGTCTGAGGACATTGAAGTAATTTTCCAGCTACTTTTCAGCTACATTACATTCTAAATATCTCACCAGCAGCTCACAGATCAGCTGGTTTCGCCTGATGTGTCACTTTTCCTCTCAGAGCAAATGCTCATCACCAGTTTGGAAACTAAAGTTTAGTTCAAGTTTATTTTCATAGCACACTCACAATGACCACAGTCGCACCAAGTTCTGCTAAATATTTTAAAAGTACTTATATAGATACAGTGGGTACAGAAAGTATTCAGACCCTTTAAAACTTTTTACTCTTTGTTTCTCTACAGCCATTTGCTAAAATAAAAAAAAGTTAATTTTATCTCTCAATGTACACTCAGCACCCCATCTAGACAGAAAAAAACAGAAATGTAGAAATTTTTGCAAATTTATTAAAAAAGAACTGAATATCACATGGTCATAAGTATTCACACCCTTTGCACTGAGACTCATATTTAACTTATATGCTGTCCATTTCTTCTGATCCTCCTTGAGATGGTTCTACTCCTTCATTGGAGTCCAGCTGTGTTTAATTAAACTGATTGGACTTGATTAGGAAAGGCACACACCTGTCTATATAAGAGCTTCCAGCTCACTGTGCATGTCAGAGCAAATGAGGATCATGAGGTGGAAGGAACTGTCCAAGGAGCTCAGAGACAGAATTGTGGTGAGGCACAGATCTGGACAAGGTTACAAAAGAGTTTCTGCAGCACCAAAGGTTCCTAAGAGCACGGTGGCCTCCATAGTCCTTAAACAGAAGAAGTTTGGGGCGACCAGAACTCTTCCTAGACCCGGCCGTCCAGCCAAACTGAGCAATTGTGGTAGAAGAGTCTTGGTGAGAGAGTAAAGAAGAACCCAAAGATCACTGTGGCTGAGCTCCAGAGATGCAGTAGGGAGATGGAGAAAGTTCCACAAAGTCAACGATCACTGCAGCCTCCACCAGTCGGGGCTTTATGGCAGAGTGACCCGATGGAAGCCTCTCCTCAGTGCTGACATATGAAAGCCCGCATAGAGTTTGTAAAAACACATGAAGGACTCCCAGACTGAGAGAAATAAGATTCTCTGGTCTGCTGAGACCAAGATTGAACTTTTTTGGAGTTAATTCTAAGCGGTATGTGTGGAGAAAACCAGGCACTGCTCATCACCTGCCCAATACCATCCCAGCAGTGAAACATGGTGGTGGCAGCATCATGCTATGGGGGTGTTTTTCAGCTGCAGGGACAGGACGACTGGTTGCAGTTGAAGGAAAGATGAATGTGGCCAAGTACAGAGATCCTGGAAGAAAAGCTCTTCCAGAGTTCAGGACCTCAGACTGGGCCGAAGGTTCACCTTCCAACAAGACAATGACCCTCAGCACACAGCTGAAATAACAAAGGAGTGGATCAGAACCACTCTGGACCATTCTGGACCGGCCCAGCCAGAGCTCTGACTTAAACCCAACTGAGCATCTCTGGAGAGACCTGAAAATGGCTGAACACCACCGTTCACCATCCAACCTGACAGAACTGGAGAGGATCTGCAAGAAGAACGCAGAAGATCCCAAATCCAGGTGTGGAACACTTGTTGCATCATTCCCAAGAAGACTCATGAATGTACGAGCTCAGAAGTACTTCTACTGAGTACTGAGCAAATATGTTATATATATATTTATATATGTTATATATGTGATACTTCAGCTTTTTTTTTTTTTAACTAATTTTTTCAAAAATTTCTAGATTTCTGTTTTTTCTGTCAAGATGGGGTGCTGAGTGACATTAATGAGAAATCAAATGAACTTTTTGATTTTAGCAAATGACTGCAATGAAACAAAGTGGGAAAAGTTTAAAAGGGTCTGAATACTTTCTGTACCCACTGTATATATATAAGTACTTTAAAAATATTTAGCAGAACTTGGTCGTTGTGAGTGCGCCATGAAAATAAACCTGAACTGAACTTTAGTTTCCAAACTGGTGACAAGCGTTTGCTCTGAGAGGAAAAGTGACACATCAGGCAAAGTACACATAACACAAAATTCTTAACAACCCCTTAAATACTCTGACCCCCCCCTTTTTTTTTCTTTTGCTCATATCGCTCAATCAGTCCAAATCAAAACCACCAAGTAAGTCCTCAAATCATTTTGACCATTTAAATGCTAGTTTAAACATATTGTGTCTCTTTATTTTATTAAAACACACACCCACACACACACAACAATTAGTTATTTTCCATTGGGGGCTGTTTTTTCTTTTTTTTTTCTTTTTAATTTGTAAAAGAAAAACAAACAAAAAAAAGCTTGTTTACATTTTTAACTAAATACAGATCCAGTCATCAAGTGATCAAACTGGTATTTAAATTTAAATGGTAATATACTGGTAATTAAACTGGTATTTAAATTTAAAGTGATTACAGCGATAATAAATAAATAAAAACTTGAGAAAATGATAAATCTGTCGTTTTTACAGCAGTGTTTTGGAGAGAAGGTTTTTGTCATCTAATGACCCGAAAAGGAAGTAAATTTGTCCCGTGTCCTGTAACCTTTCAGAAGAACTGAAATTGAAATTTTGAAGGTCCTCCAGAGAAACTCTTCTTTATAGAAACCCATCCCACTTAGGATAACACAAACTGAATGGTGGCAAAAAGTCGTTAATGGGTTAACAGTATGCTGATACGAAGAGTATTAGGGCCACTTAAGAATTCTGATTTTGATCTCAGAGTTCTGACTTTTTTCCAGAACTTTTTTTTTTTTCAGGAGATTTTCTTTTTTAATTTCTGAAAAAGTCAGAATTTGAGAAAAAAAAGTCAGAATTCAGATTTTTTTCCCCTCAGAAAATAAAAAAAAGAATAATAAATTGGGAGACTTTTTTCAATTTCTGCAAAAGTCAGAATTCTGGCTTTTTCACAGAATATATACACTGCCGGGCCAAAAAAAAAAGTCGCCAACAAAAAAAAAAGGTCAAACATTTAACTTTTGGTTGGACGCCTTTAGCTTTGATTGCGGCAGCATTCGCTGTGTTTCCAGAAGCTTCTGCAATGTCACCAGATTTATTTGCATCCCGTTGCATCAATTTTTCACCAAGATCTTGATGATGATTGTAGAGTCTGACCACAGCACATCCCAAAGATTCTCAATGGGGTTCAGGTCTGGACTCTGTGGGGGCCAATCCATGTGTGAAAATGATGTCTGATGATCCCTGAACCATCTTTCACAATCTGAGCCCGATAAATTCTGGCACGGTCATCTTGGAAAATGGCCGTGCCATCAGGAAAGAAACATCCATTTATGGAATAACCTGGTCATTCAGTATATTCAGGTATCAGCTGACCTCATTATCTGAGCTCATACTGTTGCTGAACCTGGACCTGAGCAACTGCAGCAACCCCAGATCATAACACTGCCCCCACAGGCTCATACAGTAGCACTAGGCATGATGCTGCATCACTTCATCTGCCTTTCCGGCCACATTTCTTCCTGGAAGACGATGGTCCACTATCCTTCCAGTTTTTCATAATGCGTTGGACTGTTCTGAACCCAGTTTCAGTAGTTTCTGCATCTCCTTAGATGTTTTCCCTCTTGATGCCAATGATTTGACCCTTCTCAGAAAGACTAACATCTTTTCCAAGACCACGGATGCGTTTTTCCACATGGTTGTTTAGGAAATGAGAAGCAACTCATTGCACCAGTTGGGGTTAAATAACTTGTTGCCAGCTGAAAGATAATCGCCCATGCAGTAATTATCCAATAGGAGGCTCGTACCTATTTGCTTAGTTACATCCAGGTGGCGACTTTTTTTTTGGCCAGGCAGTGTATATATATATATATATATATATATATTCAATAAGGAAGTTTTTTTTTTATTTCTGAAAAAATCAGAATTTTGAGAAAAAAAGAGTCAGTGTTGTAGCATAAAACCTTTTAAACATCTTACCAAGCGCTGCTGCAAGCTAAGACATGGGTGTAACTGAAGACGCGTCATATTAATACTCACCGTGGACTTTATTGCCCATTTCACAGGTTCATAAAAACCAACACTTACTTCATTTGTCATATTTCATTTTACCGTGCAATGGCATTTCCGACAGGAATGATCTAACGGTCAACAGAAAGTAGGTCACCCATGCTCACCCCCCACAAGATTCAGGTTGTCTGTGTGCACCTGCACACACTCAAACTAATGAAAACTAAAGCCACCTCCACACCCAAAGTGCCTCCCACAAGCCAGATGCCACCACGGAGTTCAGATTTTTTTTCCCAGAACATTAAAAAAAAATTAGGGAGAATTTTTTTTATTTCTGAAGAAACATTAAAGGTGCATTCTGCAAGTTTAATTATTCTTTTCTTTCCTCCTTGCTCTGACATTTGCCTGATGTGTAGAATGAGCTCATCTTTCTTCACTGTGGTTGTCCCGAGCACTGTTTCTGAAAACTCAATGCGAGAAATTCGGGTATGAAGCCTCAAGGGGGGCTTGTGGGGGAGACGAGCTGTGCGTTCTTATTCGTCTGGCTGCAGCCAGTGTGGTGTATTTTTCCACCGCATGTCCGCACATGTTGAGACAAAACTGACTGCTGCTAAAAGATGGAGAGCAGAGGCCTCTCAAACCCAACCTCAGGCTCCAGTAAGACAAAGAAGAAAAGCTGGAACTTGCGCTGTTCTCCTTTAAAAAAAAAAACTGGGGAGAATTTTAAAAAGTTCTTTAAAAATTCAGAATTCTTACTTTTGTCCAGAATATTAAAAAAAAAAAAAATCTGGAGATTTTTTTTTCTTTTAATTTTGGAAAAAAGTCAGAATACTGAGATTAAATTCTGAGATTTTTTTTTTTTTTTACAGAGTTTATTAATTTATCTTTTCTTTAGTGGTCCTAATCCTCTTCCATATGCTGATGATGTGGCTGAGGTGGGACTGGTGTCTCTCCTGGTCCACCATCACATTGAGAAGAAGGCACATCAGCTCCTGTTTTTGTCTGATGAGGCTTAATGACATGAAAAATCCTTCATTCACCATTCAGGCTGCAGGTCTTGGCCTCCCAGCTCCGGCCTTCCTCTACAGCTGCATCACAACAGGTGTGAGGAACTTCACAAGTTCACATCTGCACTGTTGCTTTTAAGCTCGGTGTTTTTGTTTTCCTTCGCTTTAGAAATCATGCTTCTTATTACGGCCTCTTGTTTATTCTGATGTACTTTTTATTGCTCCCTTGTGTCCTGTAATGCTTTAATGTTTTATGTGAGTAAACCGGCCTTTCCGATGTGGGATGGAGATGATTTTGTGGTTTTGGAGGAGCTGCAGCAGGTGGTCAACGCTGCTCACCTGGTTCCAGCTTCCCATTCGTGAAGCATCAGTTGCTGCAGGTGCAGAGCTCCTCATCCAGCCTTCGTCTGAGCTGGTTGCCTGTCCGGAGTTGCAGTCTCCGCCCCCATCAGTATTTTTTTTTGCTTTTGATCTACTTGTTTTAAGCCTTTAGTCTGTGTTTTCTGGGCCTTGAGACAATTTTCTCTCATGTATAAGGCTGAAAATGACAAATAACTTTGAACAGTGTGAATGAATAAAATGTAAAAATAACTTGTATGTAATTTTTTCCTCATTACTGTGGGAGAATGTGATCATCTAATCCACCATGCAGATCAATAACAGAATATTCTGGGATGCTATCCAGGTTTAGTTGAGTCGTTCACTCCACAGAAACAGGATCCAGACCAGTTCTATGTGGTAGTAAAGGTGACTAACCAGGCTTTCCACAAATGTCCTTACTACTTTGTAAATATACTCTATTTATTTGCTTTGCCTAACAACCATGTTACTCGTTTTATGTTGCTTATTCATATACTTATTTTTCCAGTCGAGTGCCATAAATAATAATTTCTCTTCGGGGATAATTCGAGGAACTCGTATTCTGATTGCCTGCAACTCCCAATTCAGAACATCTTCCTGTGTTTTGGCACATTTTTCATAAACAAGCCTTGAATATTTATAAACTCAATTTTCAGTCTAAAATACCTGTACTCTAAACAGTAGCAGTGGTTCCCAACCTGGGGGCCGGGACCCCCAAAAGCTTTGACTGTTTAGAGCCAAAATAATTAGAATTTAAATCGTGTCCACACAGAGATGCGTTAAAGCATATTGGCTTAAGTTTTTATAAGTTTGGTTTGGTTACATAAGGTTACATTATCAAAGATGAGAAAGGAATCAGCCAGAAACATCGTTGTTGTATGAAGCTGGCAAATAAAAGCATAAAACCAGCACGTTTCAGCAGCGGGCGGCAAAGAGGGTCTACGGCCTTTTGTTTCTGTAAATTCCAGCCTCCAAGCTGCTGCTTTTTTCACACGTTACGAAAAACAATGCAGCTCATCAGTGGATTGTTCTGGTCAAATAAGCTGTATGAAGAAATTCAGGGGAAAAAAAAAAAACGCACCCAATCCTTCTCATTCATTCTGTCTCTCTTAGTGCTCGAGTCCCTCACATTAAATCTTTATCCTCCACAAACTGCTGCTGTATGAGGGATCTGAATGTAACACTTATTTGTGGAGAAAACGCTAAAAACAGAGAAGACTCTTTATGGGGGAGACCAGGAGACACCTACACTTATGACTCACGGTGGACACCAGCTCGGCTCTACCGCTGGAATTTCTAAGATCGGACGTGCAGAAGGAAAGTTATGTACGAAAGAGGATTAGGATCACTGAAGAAAAAAAAAAATTCTGAGAAAAAAAGTCAGGATTCTAACTTTAATCTCAGAATTCTGAGATTAAAGTTAGAATTCTGACTTTTTCAGAAATTGAAAAGGAAAAAAAACTTCCTGAAAAAATACTAATAAATAAAAAAATTAAATTAAATTAAATGTTCAGGAAAAAAGTCAGAATTCTGACTTTTTTCCAGGACATTTAAGAAAAAAAAAAAAAAAAAAAAAAAAATATATATATATATATATATATATATATATATATATATATATATATATATATACACACATATATATATATATATAAATATATATTATATATATATATATATATATATATATATTTAAGGATTTATTTTTGTTCAATTTCCGAAAAAGTCAGAAATCTGACATTTTTGGAAATCGAAGAAAAAAAAAACCCTCCTGGGGAAAAAGAAAAATTAAAAATTAAATGTTCTGGAAAAAAGTCAGAATTCTGACTTTGATCATGAGTGGATCTAAATATTTCCTGAAGGAATTCAAGTTACACAAAAGCTGTCTATGTGAGTAAATATCAAGTCTGTTATTTTATGGATCCTGTTTGTTTTTTCAACCCAAATAGTTTAAAAGCTAAATATCTTTATTAATTCTCAGACAAATGTACAACCTTTGCTTGTTTCATGTAAAGCATCAATAGTTTATAATGAAGGGAAACACACTGGAACTGGTTTGTCAGACTTTAGTGCCGTACATGAGACATGATGTAAAATAAACGTAAAAAAAACTTATTAAAAAACACGAGTTTGTGGCGTTGGAAGAAAGAAGACTAAACAAATGAAATCCACTTATGGCCCTTCATGGATCAGGCAAACACCCCCCTGCAGGTGTTTGACGGGACATCAGCGGGTCGTCCAGGGAGAACAGAGGACAGAACTTCAGCTGGTTTCAGACTGGATGATGGACGTCCATCTGTTTGGGAATTCCAGGTGTAATAAAGCTTCTTGTGTTATCTCAGCAGCTTGCTGCTGTTCTGTCCATGATTGCGACGTATGCCGTGATGTCCCAGAGCTGCTGGACAATCATGTGACTTCATCTCATTATTAATAAATCATTACACAGCTGATTTCCAATTCTGCAGCTGTAAACGTGAGCAGAGTTTCTGTGGACGCTTCATGTTGAGGGGAAATAAAAGCAGCAGCCATTTGTTAAAGACAGACGGCGCCCTCTGGTGGCTTCATGGCGAATGAGCGCCGTCTGTGTGTCCAGTTTGTCCTTTACTGGAGCAGAATGGAGGTGGTGGAAGCAGGAAACAGCTGTTTGTTCTCACCACTGCATGTGGGGGGGCTGGCTGTGGCTCTGGCTCTGATCTCTGTACTCTGTGTGCAGCAGCTTGACGGCCTGCGAGTCCTGACCCTGCAGCCAGTCTTCATACAGAGTTTTCAGGACGGGGTTGAGCTCCGGGAGTCGGACCGGCAGGCTGCTGTAGATCTCCTCCATCTGCTGGACCAGGGCTTTATCCATCCGACCTGCCGCCTCGCTCTCCGCCTGGCCTCGGCCGCTCAAGCACCCTGAGGAGACGTGACACAAACCACAAGCATGAGCGTTGCCTCCTCCTGCAGATGAATTCCTTAAACCAGACTTTCTGGTCTCAGAGCCGGAAAACTTACAGGCACGTTCACCGACTATAAAGATAGAAAACAAGACAACTGTTTACTTCCAACTGTGGCTCCAAGATTAGACCCTGATAGTGGCAGTGATCTGGTTTGCAAAGTTATATTACGGCGAGTATCCAGGTGGTTTGGGACATGAGACAGGTTGGACGTTCCCTGTCCATCACACCATCCGTGATGGATGTGTCTGTTCTCTGGACCAGAACACATTTATTTCTGGAACATTGGGTCTCATTCAACAACATGTTCCTATTTTTGTCGTAACTTTTCTCTTATTTTTCCTCCTATCAGATTCAACAAACGTTCTAAACTTAAAGGTGCAGTATGTAAGAATTACTGACATCTAGTGGTGAAGATGGGGATTTTAAAGAACAGAAGTTTGGCCAAATGGCCAAAATACTCGCAGACATAAAGATGTTTTCATCTGTGAGTGGATCAGTGGTCTCAGGTTTAACTATGACTGGACTATGAGGAACTACTTTTTATGTCTTTTAAGGCATTACTGATCCCAAACAGTCCAACTCCAATTACACAAAGCTGGTACATAAGTTTTAAAGTTCACAGGGTTGACACCATAGTAAAAATGGTGGAACAAATATGGCAGCCTCTGTATGTGCACCCGCAGCAAGCAGATATAAATGACTCATTCTAAGAAAATAATCATAAAACAGCTGTTCTAGTGAAGCGATTACATCAATAGAAAGACAGTTTTGAATACATTTTTCCGCCATTGACCTTTTATTTTTTACATACTGTCCCTTTAAGATAACTGCGTAAATGATCTTCGTGAACATGATGCATTCCACCTGTGCTTAAGTGATCGTGCGTTCATGAGAATTGCAAATCTGCATAATTACGGCCTCCATAATTCCATATAAGGACACGACTTCCCACACTTGTCAGAAGGTGTTCATTCAGAAACTTTACCAGTTTGGAAATCGAGGTTCTGACTGAGATCTGAGCAGCAGAATTAAATGACCGATAAAAGCCGCGCAGTGGAGAATAAATCACAAGAGCTGTACCTTATTTTCCAGACTATAAGTCACACTTTTTTCCATCGTATGACTGCTCCTGCGAGAAAAAAAAAAAAAGGAAAAAAAAAGGAAAAAAAAAAAAAAAAAAAAAAAAAAAAAAAAAAAAAAAAAAAAAAAAAAAAAAAAGAAAAAAAAAAAGGAAAAAAAAAAAAAAAGGGGAGGGGAAAGAAGAGGAGGGGGGGGACAAAAAAAAGGAGGAAAAAAAAGGGAAAAAAAAAAAAAGGGGGGGGGGGAGAAAAGAAAAAAAAAAAAAAAAAAAAAAAGGAAGAGAAAAAAGAGCTTAGAGTCCAGTGCATGAATTGACACACATTTTTATGTGTCAGTTCATGCTGACAGACATGACCCAAAGATATTTATCCTTGATGTTTATGATCATTTACAGGCATTAACCTTGGAATCAGAATGATTGGGGAATTTTTAGCAAACTGGATATGAAAAACCCCCAAATCGCCCCATTTTAAATAAATAAATACAACTTACACTACTCACAAAAAGTTAAGGATACTTGGCTTTTTGTATGATGTCAGAATGAATCTAAAATCCACTCCAACCTTTCCAGGTGAACTGAATTAATCTTTCTCTCAACTTTTCAATGCACATGCACGTTGTTCAATGGTTAAATATTTATTCTGCATCATTCTGTTCTCCAAAAACCGAAAGTTGAATATCCCTAACTTTATGTGAGTAGTGTATACAGTATTATGTTCTTTTCCTCTTCATGATGCCTTTTTTTGACTGATGCGACTGGAAAATGCGGTAAATGCTGCGTCACCTGTTGGTTGCACTGTAACAGAAGTAAAACTGAAAATTATTTGAGCCGATGACGGTGTCAAAAAGGCGTTTAGTTAAAGCAAGACAGTCAATGAAAACTACAGGGAGGCCAAGAGGTGCAATATATGATATAAATGCAGAATGAGTTTGCCATCAACCAACGCAGTGCAACATGATTCTGCAAAATCTTCTTTTAATACACAAACACATAAGTGTACTGTGAAACCAGATGAGACTCCTAATTCTTTGTTTTGTGTTGAATCGTTTTGTCGTTGAATCGGCCCTCTATCACTATCGGCCTATATCGGTATTGGCTAATATTGGCCTTAAAACTGAGTATCGGACATCGGCCACCCCACTGATATTTAACAGGTATTTAACTGATCAGCCAATGATTTCTAAAGCCTAAAAAAACAAAACAAACAAACAAAAAAACCCCCCCAAACTACTTCATTTTTTCCTTCTTCAAAAACTTCTTTTTTATAGACTTTAAAACTTCTAAAGTTTAGGGGTGGGAAAAAATATCAATACACTTATTAATATCGTGATATTTATGTATGCTGATATCATACTGACATTTAAAAACACGGTATCCATCTATTTTACTAACAAAATCTTGCAATATTTTATTTTTCTATAATGAAATCTCGCAGGAATTCACGAAAAATCATGAGACTTTGTCACGGAACAATGAAATCTCGCAAGATTTTGTAAGTAAAATAGATAGATATTTAAAAACGCGGTATCAATGTGATATGGGCATATGAAAACATCGCAATCGATATTTTTTCCTACCCCTATTTTTCAAAGTGTTGGAAACGGATAACAAACCTGCTATGTGCAAAGACTGCTAATTTTTTCAAGTTTTAATATCGGTATTGATATCAGTTATCGGTCACATGAGTTTTAAAATATCGGCACGTCGGATATCGGCCAAAATGCCAATATTGTGCATCCTTAATTCGCATCATGAAATTGATAATTGTATAAAGTCAAATCATTGATGAATCGCGTCGTATCGGCAGGGGGCTTTACTGTATCGTATCGCTGGCAGAGTATGGACATACGTATCGAATTGGTCTCCTTGGTGGGGATTCACATTCCTCGCCTGCATGTTACGAGGTGCAGCAGTGAAAAATGTCTCTCCTCACATCTGCTGTGCCATGTTCCTGACAATTAAAACAGTGTTGTCATCATGTAAGACTCATATAATAGAAATAAACCTTGTTTTCTGTGTCACCCCCAGCTCCACATGAGGCTGCACCAGTTCCCTCTGCCGATGATGTTGACCAATAATCTCACCAAAGTGCAATAAAAATGCAAATTTGTGACAAAGATCAACATTTACACTAAAGAACCGTTTAGCTTTTTATCATAAAAACAACGTGGAAGCTGAAGCGGACGGAAAACACGAGCGGCTGCTGAAACTTTTACCTCCGGGGCAGGACAGAACCTCCACCAGCTGGTACGGCACACGGCCCTTTCTCATCCGATGCACCAGGGTCTGAATGTTCCTGAAACCATAGACGGCAGCAAACTGCAGCAGCACTTCCCCGTCCCGCTCCAGGGTCACTTCCTGGAAGTCCCGATTCCTGCCGGAGCGCCAGGATCAGACAAAAGGGTCAATGATGATGTCCAGCTTTACAGATACGAGGACGTGATGCTGCTGATGCTTCATGCGGATGATGAAGCTCAGCGTGGTCCAGCTCTAACCTGAGGGTCTTGTATGTGATCTCCTGGACATCCAGACCAAAAAGCTCTTTAGCAGCATGTTTGAAGACGTGTTCCAGGAAGCCCTCAGAGCCTCGGCCATCGTGCCTCACCAGCGCCGCGTCTCCAGCGTCTCCCAGCCTGCATTCACAACAAACCACATTCACGGTGCAGTTCTGATGGCTTCCTCACGTCTCACCGATCATTCCAGACAGCGCTGATGTTCGCTTTCATTCCCGACATGCAGAGCAAACGCTTGGAAGTGTTTGATCTCAGGTTGGACAGGAACTCACACTTGGTCCAGTGGAAGCGAGTCCAGCTCCTCCACCAACACCTTCCTCTGCTCCATCAGGTAGTAGATCTCCTCTGAAACAGACAACACTGTTACTGCATCATCATCATCATCATCATCAACTAGACTTCACCATCCTGAATGCCCTGATGGAAAGAATGAAGCAAATGCCGTTTTTTATTGGAGTAGAACATTCGCTCTGCCTGTGGATGTTTATACTTTAGAAACTGGGAATAAAAGTAACATTTGGGTTCACTGCAACCTTTCCAGGTAAACTGAATTAGACTTTCTCTAAACTTTTCACTGCACATGTTCATAGTTCAATGGTTAAATATTTATTGCACATCATGCTGTTCTCCAAAAAAGATGATTAACCACAAAAAAATACAAAAGTACTGTCTAAACTGTGACTTGACCTCTAAATGTTCTGGTTCAATGACATTTTGTTTTAAACAGTCCTCTTCATTATCCTGTTCGCATTTAGACGTCAGCAGACCAAGATGACACCAAACTCATGACAACTTATTGAGAATGTCATTTTTTTGTTGTGGAATACCCACCATTGTTGTTAGTTTGAGATGGAGGAATTACCACATCATGATTCCAGTTAAAAGTTCAACATTCATGACATAATATCAATACAGTGTGAACTTTTACATTTTCCTTACATTATATCCCTAACTTTGTGTGAGGGGTGTGAGACGGACACAAATGTGTACATATATATATATATATATATATATATATATATATATATATACACACACACACACCTGTGTGAAAAAGTGTTTGCCTCCTTCCTGATTTCTTTTTTTTTTTTTTTGCATGCATGCATGCAAGTCACAGTTATATGTTTCAGATCATGAAACAAATTTAAATATTAGACAAAGATAACACAAGTAAACACAAAATGCAGTTTTTAAATGAAGATTTTTATAAGGGAGGAAAAAAATCCAAACCTCCATGGCCCTGTGTGAAAAGGTGACACCCCCCTGTTAAAACAAATAAACTGTGGTTTATCACATCTTTGGAAAGCTGAGTTCAATTTCTCGATCCCCACCCAGGCGGGATTACTGCCACACCTGTTCTCAATCAAAAAATCACTTAAATAGGACCTGCCTAATGAATTTAAGTAGACCAAAAAGATCCTCAAATGCTACGATCCAAAGAAATTCAGGAAAAAATGAGAAACAAAGTAATTGAGATCTATCAGTCTGTAAAAGGTTCCAAAGCCATTTCTAAAGCTTTGGGACTCCAGAGAACCACAGTGAGAACCATTATCCACAAATGGCGAAAACATGGAACAGTGGTGAACCTTCCCAGGAGGGGCCGGCCGACCAAAATGACCCCAAGAGCACAGCGACGACTCATCCAAGAGGTCACAAAAGACCCCAGAACAACATCCAAGAACTGCAGGACTCACTTGCCTCAATTAAGGTCAGTGTAAATGACTCCACCATCAGAAAGAGACTGGGGGGCAAAAATGGCTGCATGGCAGAGTTCCAAGACCAAAACCGCTGCTGAGCACAAAGAACATAAAGGCTCGTCTCAGTTTTGCCAGAAAGCATCTTGATGATCCCCAAGACTTTTGGGAAAATACTCTGTGGACTGACGAGACAAAAGTTGAACTTTTTGGAAGGTGTAGTTCCTATTACATCTGGCGTAAAAGTAACACGGCATTTCAGAAAAGGAACATCATACCAACAGTAAAATATGGTGGTGGTAGTGTGATGGTCTGGGGCTGTTTTGCTGCTTCAGGACCTGGAAGACTTGCTGTGGTAAATGGAACCATGAATTCTGCTGTTTACCAAAAAATCCTGAAGGAGAATGTCCGGCCATCTGTTGGTGACCTCAAGCTGAAGCGCACTTGGGTTCTGCAGCAGGACAATGATCCAAAACACACCAGCAAGTCCACCTCTGAATGGCTTAAGAACAACAACATGAAGACTTTGGAGTGGCCTAGTCAAAGTCCCCACCTGAATCCCATTGAGATGCTGTGGCATGACCTTAAAAAGGCGGTTCATGCTGGAAAAGCCTCCAATGTGGCTGAATTACAACAATTCTGCAAAGATGAGTGGAACAAAATTCCTCCACAGCGCTGTAGAAGACTCATTGCCAGTTATCACAAACGCTTGATTGCAGTTGTTGCTGCTAAGGGTGAAACAACCAGTTATTAGGTTTAGGAGCCAGAAACTTTTTCACGCAAGGCCATTTAAGTTAGGATTTTTTCCCCCCTTACTAATAAAAACCTTCATTTAAAAACTGCATTTTCTGTTTACTTGTGTTATCTTTGTCTCACATTTAAATTTGTTTGATGATCTGAAACATTTAAGTGTGACTAACATGCAAAAAAAAAAAAAAAAATCAGGAAGAGGCAAACACTTTCACACAACTCTACATGAATAATTTTGAGGACAAACTAACAGCGGACTGATCTTGAGTCAAACCAGATAAAAAAAAAAATTAAACCAACACATCTTATCACGAAGAAAATGATACTACAATGAAGAAGAATGTGACAGAAAGAAGAGAAAGTAGGATGGAGGATGACTGGGACCCCAACAGCAGTGTCCCATAACAGGTAGGACAGCTTGGACTGGATCTTCTGAGACCCGTCCCAGTTTTTCCCAGTGGAACCATCACTACTGGCCATGTTCATGTGTTATCCAGGGCAGCAGGGTGTTAAATAGCAGTAGTCCTCTTACTGGAGGTGAGGACACAGTCCACGTCTCTGGTCTCCAGCAGGCTGCTGTAGAACTCGTCTCTGACAGCCTCCAGTTTCTTATCAAAGCAGGGAGCAACGACCATGTGGTAGACTTTCTCTGGACTCAGCTTCTGTTGAAAACAACGAGCACAGTGAAGCAGTTTCTGTCCTCAACCAAACATTTACTTCATTACATTCTCGCTCTTCATCTGGACCAAAAAAGCTGCAGTTCTGTTGGACAAAAGATCAGAAAGTAAAGATGTTTCCTTGGTTTTTGGGATCAGGAAATACAATGTCATCCTTTTTTCTACTTATTACCAGGAAAAGTACAAATGATCTGCAGGTCTAAGGGGAACTTTTCCAGCATGTCAATGGAGGCAAGTAAAGAAGTTCCCACAACAAGTCAATAACTTGAAGACTAACGCTGCCTTCATCTCCTCTTGTCTTGGTTATTGGATTTTTCTTCCTCTTTCTTTCTTTCTTTTACATCTGCAGCAGTAATGGAAGCAGCACACAGACCAGATCCTCCAGCTCCTGCAGACCTGAATCTTGCGTCATTCTTATCTCTCTGATGCTATCAGACGACCTCTAATGTGTCCTTCCTGCAAGGCCTCGTCCTGATACAGCTTCATTCCCAGACATTCCTCCTCCCCTCATTCCAACATTATGTACATAGAGTCCTGCTCACACAGATGGAACATACTGGAAAATAGGGGAGGGAAAATCGGATGGGAACCCCCCCTCTTTTTTTTTTAAATTTCAAAATCGTGATTTTTGTAAAAAAAAAAAAAAAAAAAAAAAAGAAAAAAAATATTTTTGTTTGTCAAATTTAAATGCTTGATTTAAAACTATGTTTATTGGTAATTATTAATTAGTTTATTAATTATTTACCATTCATTCAGGTGCACCGCTGTGGAGCCCTGAGCAATGTCCTTAACCCCCACCATCTGCTCCCCAGGCACTTTAATTAGCAGCCCACTGAGATGCCCACGCAGAGAATGATTTTCCAAATTGGCTCTCTAATTGGGATAAATAAAGTATATATCATTATTATTATTAATTGGGTGTGAAGAAAGTCACCATTTTTCTCCAGCAGAGGGTGAAATATTTTTCTTCGACTGTCTAATAGCATGACATTATGTCCATTTCTGAAAAAGAAGGCGGAGAATGGCAGACATCTTGGTCTGCTGTTAAAGAATAACTTTCTTTTTGTCCAACCTGGACCTTATTTCTAGGAGTTCATACGTGCATTTACTCACTGGTAAAATTTCTGCATCACTTTGACTCCCTCAGAAGATATTTTGTTGGGTCGCCCTTCAGCATAGACCTAAATAATATTGGGGACGTGGCAGCGTCTCTATGAGGCGTGATCTGCAGCAAAACTCCTTCATTTCACCAATACTTTAAGTAGAATGAACGAACGAGTACTGTTGTCCTGTGAGTCCAGATTTAGCTTTCCGTTATCAGGGTGTTCTACACACTTTTTGGGGCCGTGCGTTCCTGATGAGCTGTAAAGAGCAGCTCCCTACCCAGACAACAACAACAAAAAAACCACACAGTTCATGAAACTCTGAACGTAACTGCTTTAAGATGTGAGAGAGCTCACAAACTAAAGCTTTTGAACTTATTGTGAATATTCTATTGAAACAAAAGCTGAAATATTAAGTTTTCTCACAATAAAGAGAAACTTTACAGCCGGTAATCTCCCTGTTGGTTCAGTGTGTCTTTTCATCTGTAACCGCATATTCCTGACCTGCTGCCACACTTCACGTTACATGCATGGTGCGTTCACTTCCCTAAATATCTGAAGCAAAAAGCAACCAGAACTAAAAGAAGGAACTGGAGGCCGATTCATTCAACGTCTGATATATAATGTATGACAATATTGAGAAATTTTTGTGAATTTTCGCGAGTTTTAATTCATAAAACAGATTGATAATGTCGATATGTATGTGTGTAGCATATGTATCATAATTAGCATAAAACTAGCATAAAGATATTTCAGTGTATCGATATTTTTCCCATCACTAGTCTTTAGAAGTTTTAAAGTCTGTAAAAGAAGTTTTTGAAGAAGAAGTTTTTTCTTCTTTCTTTTAGACTTTAGAAACAGCGGGCTGATCGGTTAAATATCGGTGGGGTGACTGATGTCCGATATTCAGTTTTAAGGCTGATACAGGCCGATACTGATAGGGGGCTGATTATATCGTGCACCCCTATTATTTAATCAGGAAGTCTGGCAGGAGGAAATGACAGCAGATGGAGACGTGTCTGGAAAACATGCAGCACTGCTGGAAATGTCAGTCAGAATTTAAATCGTTTATAGACGTTGCACAAGAATCCGTGTTAGTTTAAACTTAGAGTGATTTAAAATTTTAAAGGGGGAAAAAAAAGAAGGAAGGAAGGAAAAAAAAAAAAACCAAATAAAAAAAAAAAAAAATTAATCCCAACAAAAAAAAAAAAAAACCAACAACGGGGGGGGGCGGGAGCCGGCAAATTGAGGGGGGGGAGAGGGAAAAGGGGGGGGGGAGGAGGGGGGGGGAGGTATATATTAAAATTCGTGTGAAAGGAAGAGGATTTAACAGGTTTGTGTGATTATGTCTCATCCGCTTGCACAGTGTCAAAGTTTACGGACTCTTTAGGGAATTTTTTTAAAGTTTTTAAGAGGGGGAAGTCTTTTATTCCCCTCTAACTGCTCTGTTGGAGTGGTGAAGATGAGTATGAAGCTCAGCTTTCTATCCAGCCTGCTGCTGGGAAAACTGACTCTGCTGTTAGTTTTGGAAATCTGAGAAAACTCCATTTGAAATGTGGCTACAGGAATTATGAAATGCAGTATAGCTGGAGAAAATCAGACACACCATGACTAGGTAGATTCTTTAGAAAGTCTGGTAAGCGGTTAGAAGCTGATGGAAAACCAGTTTTCTGGAGTCGTTACTATGAGAAAATGTTGTGTATTTGTGGCTCTATTTGTACACATTTTAATAAACATGTAGAAAAGTTGAATTTTCAGCTTCCTCCTTCCACTTCTGCTTTACTTCACACATGACATGATATTTAGATAAAAACCAACTTAAACATTACACCACGCACTTTACGTCTAATCCCCTGCAGGCTTCCAAAGGCGGTCCGAATGAAACACTGATGCAAGCAACAGGCAGATGACGCCATGACTGGGCCGTGTTTGAACTGTGGCCGACTGGACCTTCTGCTCACCTGCTGTTTGGAGAAATAGTCTTTGACGAGGCAGCCCATGATCAGCTGAGGGGATCTGGCTGTGCAGATATGAGGAGTGACCAGACTGCCCAGGATACGCTCCGAGTAGCGAATCCAACCTGCGCACACACAAAAAGGTTATTATTCACATAGTAAAACACATTTCTTCAATGACAATAGCTAAAATTAAAGCTGCTACCCACTCTCTGTGAAACATTTACTTTAATCATAGTTATAATGCTCTGCTTCACAAAGAAAGCAAAACAAAACAACAGCCTGACAGCAAAACAAAACTTGTTTCAAATATTTAGTGAGAAACATCAGCTAATATGACCTTTCATTGGCAAAATCTTTTCCCCCTAATATATATATATATATATATATATATATATATATACACAGACACATACACACACAGACACATATATACACAGTTATCAAAATTATTCATACTCAAAGAAGGAAAAAAATAAAAATCGTCAGTGAAATAAGTTGAAATTTACAAAAGTAATAATACACAGAAATTATGAAAATCATGATACTGATTTTGAATTGCGGTTCGAAAGAAATATTAAAGACAAACAAACAAAAAATAAATAAGTAAACAAGCATGATGGGGCTTCGAGGCTAAAATTTTGTTGAGCAACACTTTGACACAAATCACTGCAATCACGTGTTTCCTCTAATGTTCAATAAGACGTCTGCACCTGTTGACAGGTATGTTGGTCCACTGTTCATGGGAAAGATGCTCTAATGTGTCTGGAACAGTTTTGTTTTTTTTTTTTTTTTTTATTATTATTATTATTATTACTATTTCCAACCACCATTCAAAAGCAATATTTTATTTCACTAAATTATAATTTTGTAATTTTTTTTTAAATGTATTATTAGTTTCTTGTTATTTGAGTTACTATTGTGAATTTAGCCTTTTCTTCAATTTGAGGGTATGAATATTATGAGGGTGACTGTATATGTTTTATAAAAGGTAGGGCTGGACGATTATGGAAAAAATTATAATCACGATTATTCTGACTGATATTGAAATCACGATTATTATACACGATTATTCATTGATTTTATAAAAAGTGTTTATTGAACCACATAACTCAACTTGAAATATGACTTTTAAAAAAATTAAACCGAAAATAAATTAGAAACAAGTAAAGGAGTAAAATAAGAATACTATTCAATATAATAATAGCAATAAAAAATTAATACTAAGTCTACATGCATTCCTGTTCTATACTCCCTGCAGTTTGCTTCCTATAACTCCACCAGTCTGCTCACTTCAGGATTAATTGTTTTTCTTCGATTACAGTGTTTTTGTGATTGTGAAAAGGCAAAATTGAAATCACGATTAAAATTCAATTCATTGTCCAGCCCTAATAAAAGGTACACTTATCCCTGCTGGCAACCTGTCCAGGGTGCACCCTGCCACTGGGACAGGCTCCAGCCCCCTGCGACTCTGACCCGGGTAAAGCTGGTATTTTCACCGCTTTGTGATGATTCTACCTCTTTGGGAGTTCCTGGGAGCTGTTAATGATTGCTTGCAGCTCTGTGACCTTTAAAACCACTACGTAACTCTCTGACTTTAAACTCGGCGTTCTGGACTTGTCTGATGACACAGCGATGTCTGTTATGTGCATTTCTGGAGCTGTCGCTGCCCAGCAGCGTCACGAGAAACCACATTTCACAACATTTACTTTTGGGACACTGAACTTTCTGTCTGCACCACGTTACACCGTAGCAGACGGATTCAGAGCACGCACCGAGGCTGATTCAGCACAGAAATGCAGGAAGACGTGGAGGAAGAGAGGAAAAGGAAAGAGAAAGAGTCAAGACAAAGAGCAAGAATCAAGATAGGACTGGTTTTTTGAGTCCCTGAGAAAATCTGCATCTTTAAGTCTGTGTTTGTGTTTCTATTTATGTTAGTGAAGGACTGAGGAGCTATCTCTGATACAGGGTGTGGTGTCAGAAGAG
Organism: Atherinomorus stipes; assembly: GCA_023101725.1. NCBI lineage: Eukaryota > Metazoa > Chordata > Actinopteri > Atheriniformes > Atherinidae > Atherinomorus > Atherinomorus stipes. Next base: position 112,591 of record JALJCO010003800.1, read on the forward strand.
TTAATCTCCCCTCACCAGCTACCCACTGCTATCTAAAACAAGCTTGTCACCCCCCTTTTCAGCTCAAGGCAAAAAAAAGAACCCAGTGTGGAACAAAGTGTTGTAAGATGCAAAAAACGAGAGGAAAATGTGGCAGAAGTTTGATGAGCAGGAAAATCTCCAAGGCTCTCTCCCTTAAAAAAATCATTTCTGTGGAATAGTCATGACCTGTAAAATCCAACGCGCTCCATTCATCAGGGAGTCAAACTGATTAGTCAGGTTCAAAGTGAAGGAGGAAGCAAAAAAGGAGAGGAAAAATGTGGCAGGAGTTTACCTGGACAGGAGGAGGTGAACATGGGCAGGGCGTGGGAGTCATGATGCCTCCTGCGGTACCTCTGAATAAACTCCTTCTGAGTCTCTAAGATGCTGAAACCTGCTGCCAGCGTGGTGTCGAACACAAACTGGACTCCTGCAGGGGAAAAGCAAAAAGAGACACGATTACAGAGCCGCAGAAAACAGACGCCCGTTAGCAGCCGGCGCTTTCCGTGCAACGGAGGAGTCTCCGAAAGTTTGGCAGGGTTTCAAATCTTTTCATGAAATCATTTTCCAGGACTTTTCCAGGACATTTACAGCTGCTATCCCAACATACCAGGGCTGCTCGATTATGGAAAAAAATCATTACCATGATTATTTGGTCCAATGTTGAAATCACGATTATTCACACGATTATTTTCTAGTTACATAGTAAATTAATTGATCATTTCTTAAACATTAAATGACTACAACAAATATACTTTGAATTAGGGATGCACAATATAATCAGCCCCCTATCAGTATCAGCCTATATCGGCCTTAAAAAACTGAGTATCGGACATCGGCCACCCCACCGATATTTAACCGATTGGGCAGCTGTTTCTAAGGTCTAGAAAAAACAAACAAACAAATAAAAACTTATTCTTTTTCTTCAAAAACTTCTTTTTTACAGACTTTAAAACTTCTAAAGACTAGGGGTGGGAAAAAATATCAATACACTGAAATATCGCAATATTTTCATATGCTGATATCATATTGACATTTAAAAATGTGGTATCGATCTATTTTACTAGTGAATTCTTGCAATATTTCATCATTCTGTTATGAAATCTTGCGAGAATTCACAAAAATTTCACAATATTTTCATATGCTGATGTCATATTAACATTTTAAAATGCGGTATCAATCTGATTTACTAACGAAATCTCGCAATAGTTCAAAGTTCTGTTACTAAATCTTGCGAGAATTCACAAAATATTTTAAGATTTTGCAACAGAACAATGAAATCTTGCAAGATTTTGTAAGTAAAATAGATCGATAACACGTTTTTAAAAATTGATTTGATACTGGCATATGAAAATATCCTGATATTTCAGTGTATTGATATTTTTTCCCACTCCTATTTTACAAAGTCTCGGAAACGGATGACAAAACTGTTATGTGCAATGACTGCTTATTTTTTTCCAGCTTTAATATCAGTATCGATGTTGGTTATCGGCCAAAATGTCAATATTGCGCATCCCTACTTTGAATGTTAAATTCATGCGAACAACATAAATGTATACAAAATAAACAATGCATCCATCTGTTCTGCAATTTCTCTACATTTGAAAAATAAAATAAATATACTTGTTTATATTAAAAACTTCCCAAAATAAACTTTGTTGAGCTTTAGTGCAATGCTAGAACACTCCAAATCTAACATTTTTGTTTATGACACCCAACAAACTGCCTGGAATAACTTTTATAAATTGTGCCAAGAAAAATGAAAAAAAGAAAAAAAAAAAGTTTCAACTCGATTATGATTTTTGAATTTACAACCAAATTTTTGATTAATTGCACAGCCCTACAACACACACTAATAAATTCCTCCCCCCAGCTTTGGAGAAGTGTTATTTTCTACAATTATAACTTATAATTTGTACATTCAACCAGATTGCGTCAGTGTTTATCCCTCTCCCTCTTTCTCTCTTGTACTTTTGCCACAAAATATTTTTGCATGTTCAATAAATCACCCAAACAAGATTTATGTTATTTACTGTTTGCTTACGGTTTACTTTGTGCATCGGACACCGGCATTCTTAGATAAAAAATAAACAAATTATATCAAATTAAATTCAAATATATTTTTTAAATCAATTATTCAGTGTACTGATTTTTTTTTTTTTTTTTTAGCTTTTTTGTATTTAAGCATTTTTTTTTTTACAACTGATTTTTATTTTAAATTAAGTGCTTGTTTGATTTTTTTATTTTTATGTTAAGGCCTATGTTTATATGTCATTTTGTTGTCTTGATTGTTTTATGCTTGAAAAGTGATATATAAATAAAGCTGAAGTTGAGGGAGGAAAAATAATTTCCCAGGACAGTTCAAGCTTTTCCAGGACATTTTCCTTTTTTATTTTTTTGTCTTTTTCCATTCGTTTTCCAGGACTGGAAAATTTGTCAATCACTTTCCAGGTTTTCCAGGACACTTGGGAACCCTGCTTGTTTCTACAAACTTCTGCAGCAGGAAAATGAGTCTTGACTTACACAAAACAAGTCTGTTTCTCAATAAATAAAGCCGACAATATCTAGGCAAAGAAGACAACATCACATTCTCACATAAAATCCCCGCTAAGCTCACCCAGACTCTTGAGGAAGCTGCAGAGCTTGTGGGCTGCTTCGGTGATATCTAGACCAAACTTGACGGCGAAGAAAGGCAGAGACTGCGGACACAGCGAGGCCACCAGCACCCGGTGTTTGGACGCATCACACTTCTGACAGGGACAGAGAAACACGAACACACTAAGCTGCTGCTGAAAGTACAACAAGACAGCGCTCCGGCTTCCTCCGGTGTCTCTGTACCTTATTGAGCTCCAGAACTCGCTTCAGTTCCTCCAGGTTCTGCTGAGAAAGCTTCAGGCTCTCCTCCTCCGAGAGACAGCCGTCACAGGAGAGGCATGCACTCAGCAGCAGCTGGGATCCTTCATTTGACTTGTGGAAAGAAAGGGGATGCCAAATATCACCTGCATGTGCTACTTATGACAACTCCAACACAAATAACTCAGACTTTAGGAAGCCTTTCTTGAGTAATATAGGTGAAATGTCTTGTTGATAAGCTGATGAAAGTCTTTGACTAAAACTGATCAATGACAGCATTGCTTCGTAAGCAGACACTACCTGCCCATTGACATCCTCCCTGTCTGGGATTGAGTTGGCTCCATCATCTTGTCTCTTGTTGCACTGTGTGGATGATCATAAATTAATTCCAGGACGACAATAAAAGCATATTTTCACACATATTTTCAGCACGTATCGTTTTAGAGATTAGATCTGGAGCGTACCTGTTTGGTGCAGTTCTCACACTTCTCCTTGCGCTTCGCTATGCTGACCTCTGACATCTTCCTTGGACCTGGACAGAGCAGATAATGGAAAAACCAGCACCATTAGCTTCTGTGTAGATCACTTCCTCACAGCATGATCCCTGCAAAGCGGCTGCAGGATGACTGCGCGTGCAGCTGGGTTCTGTTTTAGTCAACTCCACCCTCCTCTCAAGTGTCCCCCACCGTCCTATCACAAGCAGCCGGCTTATCACAAAAAACAGCCTACTAATGGTGGGAAACTGGCAATAAACATGCATTTGCATCCTGTTATTACATTTAATAGCTCGCGTTAATTACATACACAGCAGAAACAATAACATATTACGAGGGAAAGTATGGGTTTAAAGCTATTATTGTTAACTATGAGTGGATAATACGTTATTGTTCCGGGATTTTAGAAGACTGGATACATATAAACTTCATAATATGTGTAGTAATAGTCACCTAGTTGCATAAACATCAATAGGTCAATGGTAGTTTAGTTTTAGCTAACATTTACTGTATTCTAAAAACGTGCTAATATGGTACAGGCCTTTCATTTCTTATGGTATTTTAATCATTTAAGGGCTAAAATATTCAACCGTGTGTAGTTCAGTCAGCGTGTAAAGGCGGTAACAGTTCAAGGCTAAATTTTGAGGCAACTCACCGGACGGTTGCTACTTCTGTGCTGTGTGGGACAAAGACATGGAGACCCGCAGAGGACAGCCAGGAGAGCCGCCACCACAGCTCAAACAGCGGACTGCCGCACGGACACAGTTCAGCGGTAAACTCCGCGCTTACTCAGCACTTCTTTCACTTTCTCTCCAAGTCGCCTGTGGACAGTGTCATCGCCCCTGCCGGCTCGTGCCTCGGCGGTTATTTCGTAACGTGGGATTTGCTGCATTCAAAGCCGAAAGGACTTCGAGCGTCCACGCCATTGGTGTCTATGCGCTCCCAACTCCATTGTATTACCTTCAGTGCCACCCGGGCGCATGCGCACAAGTAACATACGGGCTGCTTCCGGAATGCATAGATTCCAAAAATAAAAAATAAAAATAAGAAATAAATGAATAAACAACACCACCAATAATAATAATAACGATAATAATAATAATAATAATAATAATATATGAATAATGACGATGTGATGTGTTTATCTGACGAATGTGTGAAAAATAAGATAAAAAAAAAAACAGCGTTAAGGCCAATTTATTGAAAAGTAATGATTCTTTAAAAACAGATTCTAGGGGGGAAATGAGAAAAAGGCGCCTTTTTCTTTTGTAAGCTTTTACTTTGAAGGCAGCCGGAAGTCATTCCGTCCAATCAGAGGCGAAGGATCCAGGAAGGAAACATCACCCATTCGGGACGGTTGCGTTAGTTGTTGCAATCACAAGAGGACTTCCCGATATCTCAGTGCACGCGTTTCCTGGTGCAAAGGCTCATAATCTAAACCTTCAAGCAGACGCTTTAGAGAAAAAAGGAGATTTTAAGGTAAGCTTCAGAAAATACTGACATTTACTCAGTTCTGTTGTGACAGTGTATGACAGCATTATATACAGTCTATGATGGACAGGCTGTGTGTCAGATCAATCTTTATCATCATGAACTGATCCAAATGCAGATCATCCAAATGTAGAAAATGGAAATATAGAAGGAAAATGTAATAATATCAAGGCAAAATTAACAACAGTTTTTTTCTGTGCTTCTCAAAGGATTGATTGATCAATGTTATATCAATTATGGCTCATAAACTGATCAAAATTGACAATAGTTTGGGATATTTCCTGTCTCAGAAAAGATTGATTGTAAACAACAACAAAAATGAATGGAACATTACACCGACCCAGATTTAGGATGCAAGGTTTTGAATGAACTCCGTTATTATACAAATCTGCAGCATTTAGGCTCAAACTTGAAAAAATGAATTCACATTTATGCCTTATGTATCCAATTCTAGTGTTGGTCAAATTGATTTTATGGAATAAAAAACTTAAGTTGAATAAATTAAATGGAAAAATACTTATTATTTAGGTAAAATGTGGTCAATAATGGTGATAAATAAGGAAGAAAATAAATAATGGAGTAGGGATGTAAAGATTACAGATAAAGGGGAAAATTGAGAAAAAATTCCAAAAAATTAGAAATACCGTTTAAAATTTTAATTATTGTGAAAAACGTGAATATTTTTTGCACTTTAAAAAAATCACAATGAAGTTGTTCATAGGGGGGAAAAGAAGAAGAGGTCCCAGTTTAAATAATTAAATTTAAAAAAAAAAGGAAAAAAAAAGGGAGGAGAAGGGAACTGGAGAAAAATTATCTTAAAAAAAAAAAAGAAAAAAAAGACATGAATAATAAATATTTTTAAAAATAAAAGGAGATATTTATAATATAAGATAATAAAGATAAAATAAAATAATAGGAAAATAACCGATATAAAAATTCAAAACGCTGCCCATAATGGAGTAATTAAAAGAATGAAATAAAGCTATGGTTAGGATACAAATTATATACTTAATGAAATCTATCATTTTTTATTGTACAACAATTTTAGCAAACAAAACAAAAAGCAAGACTGAATAAAAGAAAATAATTTTTTCAGTTATTTTATTGTCATTGCCAATGTTTTTAATTGATATTGCGATAGCATCATTATAGTTATGTGATGATTAGGAAAATTGGGGCTGTCCCGATCCCACTTTTTCCTTTTTAATGTCTATACCAATACCACAGGTCAAGTATCGGCCGATGCCCGATATCGATACTTAGCTGTGTTTTGGGCCAAAGGTTATAGGTATTGACCTGATAGCTGATTTTACTCTTGGTTTATGTTAGGTATGTCTGTTTTGTGGACCCTCACCTCTAAAAACCCAGTTTAACAAGTTAATTAAATAAGTCCATAACTGTAAGTATGAGGAAAAACTGACCCATTTATTATTTACCAATGGGTACAATGAATTTTAAACTAAGAAACATAATAATAATACAAAATTCAAATAAATGAAGAGCGAATCAGTGCTTGAAAGAAAAGCTGGAATGGATTTCCTGGATCTGGGCGCCTGGATTGGCAAATTTTGGTGAATTCTGATCCGATCCAGGTTTTTTTTTTTAACCAATATCGTCCCAATATCTGATGCTGGTATCAAATCGGGACAGCCTGAATGAATATCAACTATCACTATAATCCTACTTCATAATATTAGTTAGGGCTGGGCGATATGGCCTAGAATCAATATCACAATATATTGAGCAGTTCACCTTGGTAACGATAAATCGTTACATACTGGATGGGGTGCACTGAAGTCACGTGACTCCAGATGGTACATCTGGTTCAGCGTCTTAAAGGGACATGAGCACAGCCTACCTATAAACCGCCAAAAACACTTTTAATTTTATTAAAACACAAACATTCTCCCCTAACTGGAACTTGATGTGATTTCTAGTTTGGCAGATAGCTAACAGGTTCTTCAATAAACACCCAGGAGGCAGAAGATATTTTGGATATTTATGAGAAATACTGTGAAACTGAAATACAAACATACAAATGTACACATTAATAAACTTAAATGAGTCAGATTCTTATCTACATATGAGCAAATATTACTTTGTGTCCATGAAAAAACAGTGAAGAGTTTCCCATTAATTGCAAACAACTATTGATTAGCATGAATGCTAACTTAACATTGAAAAACCCATAGACAGGCTAGCACAACTGGCATTGCTTCTGTTTTTCAAAACGTTCAACACAAATAACATTGCTTCAAATGTTTATCACTTAATACTGAAATCGAACAAACTTCACTGATCACTTGCAGCACATGTACAGAAAAATGTGCAAAAGATGAGGAAAAACACTCGGTTGCAGTGCAGGAAAGTCATGCTGCAAGAAACTACGGCAAGTCTGAGAGAGCATAAAAGTCCTGTGCGGCAATTCCACTGCCGGCTTTCTTAAAAAGGCAGCAGCACTGAACATACCAACATGAGCAAAAAGAAGTCGGTTATCGCTGTAAACTTCGGTGTCCGTAAATCTTTGGTTTATTGCCCAGCCATCATATTAGTAACAATTCCTATAACGTGTGCTTGGAAGTGTGGGTGAATCAATCCTTTAAAGGATAACGTTCTTTTTTTTCAACCTGGACCTTATTTCTAGGAGTTTATACGTGCATTTACTCACCGGTAAAGTTTCTGCATCTCTTTGACTCCTTGGGAAGCTACAATGTTGAGTCGCCCTTCGGTGTACATTCGGTAAAATGGCGGAGACGGGGCAGTCTCTATATAAGACATGATCTGCAGTAAAACTCCATGATTTCATCAAAGCTTTAAGTAGAATGAACGAATGAATGAGTACTATTGTCCTGTGAGTTCAGAGTTTCGCAGATTCTGTTTTTGTTGTTTGGATAGCAAGCTGCTCTTGTTAGCTGTACTACTGAAGCGCACATCGTGAACGCGCGGCCCCAAAAAGTGTGTAGAACACCCTGATAACTAACGGAAAGCTTAAATCTGGACTCACGGGACAATAGTACTCGTTCGTTCATTCATTCTACTGAAAGGTTGGTGAAAATCAAGGAGTGTTGCTGCAGATAACGCCTTCTATAGTGACTTCCCCGTCTCCACCATTATACTGGATGTACACCAAAGGGCGACTCAACGTAATATCTTTCAAAGAAGTCAAAGTGATGCAGAAATTTCACCGGTGAGTAAATGCACGTATATACAGGTACTACAAGAAATAAGGTCCAGGTTGAAAGTTATCCGTCAATGTGCGGCTGTTACTGATGCATTTGGGCTTTGCTTCAGATGGGATACATGATCGTAGAGGAGCACAGCTCCACCTTGCTCCACCTCAAGAGATCTCCTGGTATCCGTTCTTGGTCTCTACTAGTTGGTAAGTTGTGTATTTCGGCACGTTTACACCCATCACACATAAACTCTCATCATAGAAATCTCTCCGCCTCAAAATGAAAAGACTTATCTATTTGCAGGTATAGCATCTGTTGGGTTGGCAGCGGCGTACTACAGCTCAGGTGTGCAAACCTAACTCAGCTAAGCCCTCACTACAACCCTCTTCCCTTGCTCTCGTAGCAACAACCACTTTCTCTTCTATGTCTTTGCATGACTGGATTCCACAGACAGCTTCCCGTGGAAGCTCTTCTACGTGACAGGCTGCCTGTTTGTGGCCATGCAGAACATGGAGGAATGGGAGGAGGCTGTGTTTGACAAAACCAAGAACCAGATCGAGCTCAAGACCTTCAACTTGTACGCTTTTGTCCTGACGTTATGGAGGAAGGGGCAAGAGAGAGGTCAGTGAAACCGCTAAGTGGATGAGTGCCATCATCCATTAGTGTGGGAAGAGCTCAGAAAATTAGGTTTTAATGGGGTTTTTTCTCGTTTCTCTCAGTTGTGTTGGATCTGACACAGCTGAGTGATGTCTGTGTCCAGGAAGAGAGGGTGCGTTACTTGGGGAGGGGTTACTTGCTGATGTTGCGGTTAGCTGCAGGATTCTCCTACCCCCTCACCCAAAGTGCCACACTGGGTGGACGAAGGTATGTTGTCTTCACTTCCAACATGTACAAGTCATAGCCACTGAGATTTTATTTGAATTGGTGCATCTTTGATCAGTTTTCCTGACATTGGTTTGACCCTTAAAGTGCTGATGACACGTTTTTGCCATGTATTACCAAGCAAAACGTTCTTTATGATAATATATGTAACAGAAACAAGCACAGCTGCATAGATGAGTTATTAGAAAACATCACTGCTTTGATGATACGACGTCTGCAAGACTATCTTCTTCGCACCTTATTTAAAGGGGAACTTCATTTTTTTTCAATCTGGACCTATTTTCTAGCATGAAATATGCTCATTTACTCACCCAGACAGTTTTGGTGCAGCTTCAATTCCTTCGGGAGATATTTAGATCCACTCCAGAATAATGTATGTGCGATATGATGGAAGTGATGCTGGAAACTGCGTGGAGCCTCAAAATAAGGCATTATCTGCCACAAACTCCTTCATTTCACCAATGTTATGTTATGAAACATTAGTCGGACCCCCCCTGTGAGCTCGAAGTGGCTTTTTTGTGGTGATTCGTCCTTATTTACAGACATTTACTGGTTATGGTGTTGCATAATAATGACGTCATTGAAGCCGCCGCAGTAAAGGAGAAACCACCTGAGTGCGCCAGAGAACGCGAATCTCTCTCCTGTGTGAGTTTGGGTTTTAAGAAAAGAGACCCCCACAGTGGGTTCTAAACTGTCTCTGTGCAGGGAAATGCAAACGTGAGCAGAAACGGAGCGCATGTCGGGTCTCCAGTGGGCAGTGAAACTTTTCATCCACACATCCAGATGTAAAACATCCCGACTTAAACAGAAAAAACAACACAACAGAAGCGCCACGTGTACGGAGGAGCTCATTATGGCTCATATGGTCCCTGCGTCCTCTGCAGAGGCATAAATGTTCTACAGAATCAGACCCGCCGGGTCTGAGAGCACTCGTGCAGGATGACATGAAACATCCACCAATGTATGTTATTTTTGAGGTTGTGGTTCAAAACATTTTAGTACCACTGCATTAGGGAACTGACTTTGTAGTGTGGAAACAAGTCAGTCCAACACAGCAACAGTAGAGAGGTTAGTAGCTGGTTAATCTTGAAATCAAGGCAGAAAAAAAGGGGACTTGTGCGCACTTGCTAGCTTGTGTCATTTGTGTCATCAACAGAAAAATCTTAGGAGATTAGATTGAAAAACATGCAATTCTGAACTTGAAATTGGCAGTAAGTTTATGGATAACAATTAGTTCTAGAGAATAACAAACCTGCATCCAGCTCGATAGAAGATTGAGGACAAGCTAGTCGGCTAGCTTCTGTTGTTTTAGTGGTTTATGCTAGCAGTGCTGTGGTAGTGCTGGTGTACAGTCCTTAACTTATACTGTAGATGTAATCAAATGAACATTGACATTAGCTTCCTCGCATATGTCCCATACGGTAACTACAAATCTGTTAAACTACTCACAAAAAGTTAGGGATGTTCAACTTTTGTTTAGAATCGAAAGAAAATGTAAATAGATGATACCTTACAGATATAATATCATGCTGGACATTTAACTGGAATTGTGGTTATTCATCTAGCAGTGGTGGCTGCCAACACAACTTGGCGTGGTAGAATGTCCAGAAGGTAACACGTGTCCCTGTTGGTGGCCTTCATAGTGACGTGGAGGCTTTAGGTGCCCTGCTGAAGCGCTTCCTGGGCTTGGAGGAGCTGCAACGACGCAAGCTGCAGGAAGACGAGGACGAGTACGGCGAGGACGAGGAAGACTCTCCGGATAGCACCGACTCAGATGATGAAGCTGATGAGCAGTGATGTGTGTAGTCTAACCGAGGTTGGGCATTATCTAAAGGTAGATGCTCTCATAAGCATCTGCAGAGGTACCGCAGATCTTCTTGCAAACCTTGCTCACATTTTTTAAATATTTGTTCTTCCAGCATACATGTGGCCTTCTTCTGATGAATATGTCTCCTGAACTAATTACTATTTGTGAGTAGACTCCAGATTAACTGTGCCTTCCTGCTGAAATCCTAATAAGTGTTTGTGTGTGAGACAATGGAGAGTGCTTTTCCCAGAGTTTTCTGGGCCACCCAGCTCAAATCCACCTCCTTGCATGTTTGTTTCAACCCAGATGAATGCATGTGCAGACTGTAAACAAGCATGAAGGACTGTCTGAGCTCCGTCAATAGTAAATGACGTGTGAAGCGCTTGGCTTGTTGCTGTTCTGCCTTTTTTACATTAATGTTTGTGCATTAAGGACTGAATCTCAGGTAAATTGTGTGTTTTTTCCCTGTTACAAACTGTGTCATACTTTAGTGTCAATGTTGATGTTCTTTGCTTGAAAAAAAAAATCAAAAGGATTTTATGAACTGTTGGATGATTTTATTTTACTGTCATTGTTTATTTTGATACATTTGTTGAACTTACTGTATATAAAGTGTTTTTTGCATAAAACATTTTTCTTGATTTTGCTTTGAATCACACATATAACCCACTCATTTTGAGAGTTGATGCAACATAGTTGTAGAATAAAAAGGGGCAACTGGTCTAGGGCACCATCTCCTTTACACAGGCTTGGATATCCTCCGTTATCCTCTGCAGAGGGGCCATCACAGGGTCGACATGTTCCTCTATCCACTCCTGAGCTGTAGAATCGGGATAAAGACGCACCATCTCCTCTCTTACTGCCTCCGTCATCCGTTGTAACATCGCCAAATACCTGAGATGTGACCAGACAGGGTTTCAGTTTGAAGCCAGACTGGACTTGGGGTGCATCCCCACCTGCACAGTCCATGGGACACGGCCAATGGCTGAGCCACAAGAAAAAAAGTCATTTTCTATACTGCTTATTCCAATGGGCCATATGCACAACTATACTACTTCTTGAACTTCAACCAGCACCTTTGTCTCCTGTCTTTCATCACTGGACAAATTGATTAATCCTGGTGTGCCTGACCTCAGTTACCATGACAACATTGGCCAGACACACCTGGATTAAAGGAATAGTACACCCACAGAATGATGTAACTTTATTTTCCACTTATCCTCATGGTGAGCAAGACTCTGGAGCACTTTTTTAACATCTCAAATGCAGCCGGAGATCAGAAAGCCTTCTTGTTTTCCCCCAACTTTCATATAATGGAGTTCGCCGGGGCCCGAGCAGAAAAGGTCCATAAAAGTCCACAAAAACTTGTCGATATTCCTCCATACTGCTCGTCCAATGTAATCCAAGTGTCCTGAGTGGGTAGCGTCCATAATTAACTCAAAATGACATCATTTAGTATATTTTTAGATGTTTAAGGATTTTAGGAGATGTGGGGGGGGTTTAGATTCTCCTCATTTTAAGCCAGGATTTTTTTAGTGAATTTTTTTTTTTTAAAAAGGAAAAAAAAAATTTAGATATTTTATTTTATATATTAAAAAAATTTTTTTTTTTTATTTTATAAACAAAAAAATCAAAAAAAAAAATTTTCCTTTTTTTTTGTTAATACATAAAAAAAAAAAAAAAAAAAACAAATAATTTTCGCTAATAACAAAAAACCAGGCCTCCCCCAAAAAAAAAGTAAAAAATATATCCTTTATTAAAATATTTTTCTTTTAAAGAAAAAAAAAAAAAAAAAGAAAAAAAAAATAACTTCGGGAGTTTTTCTAAAAAATAAAAAAAAAATTGTTTTTAAAAAAAATAAATAAATTTTTATCAAAAAAAAAAAAAAAAAAAAAAAAAAAAAAAAAAAAAAAAAATTGAAAGATAAGTTTTAAAAAAAAAAAAAATATTTCTCTCCCCCGCCTAAACAGTACTACATCTTACTTTCTACGGAAGCCTGGGGGCAGCGTTGAGAAGCCTACTCTGCTGATAATGCAAGCGTAGAAGAAAAAAAATTGCTGTTTACATTGTGCTAAGAGCGCCAGAGCTGCAGACAAACCGTGACAAACACAAGAGGGGTTGGATATTGATTTAAAACAAAGAAAGAAAGAAAAAAGAGAACGCACGATCTCGTCTGCTGCGGCTTTCGTAGTTTCGTGAACCCGCACCAGCGTGCTTGCAGGAGATGTGATGTAGTACTGTTTAGGCTCTAAAAATATACTAAATTACGTCGTTTCAAGTAAATTATGTACGCTACCCACTCAGGACACTTGGATTATATTGGACGAGCAGCATGGAGGAATATTGGCAAGTTTTTGTGGACTTTTATGGACATTTTTGGCTTGGGCTTCCTGATCGCCGGCTGGATTTGAGATATAAAAAAAAAAAGTGCTCCAGAGTCTTGCTCACCATGACGGTAAGTGGAAACAAAGGAGCTGGCTTAAGTTCAGGAAGTAGTGGAGTTGTGCATATAGCATATTCGGGGTCATGAGGAAGCTGGAGTCTATCCCTGCAGGTGAGAGGCAGGTACACCTGGACAGGTTGCCAGTCCATCGCGGGGCCAATATTGAGACAAACAACCACTTGCACTCACTCCTATTGAGACAGTGGAGTGACCAGTTAACCGAACATGCACGTTTTTGGATGGTGAGAGGAAGTTAAGAGTACTTGGAGAGAACCCAGGCATACATGGAGAGAACAAGCAAACTCCACTCAGAGGTTGTTCAAACCACCCTTCCTCCCCATCCAAGACTAGAACCAGTGACCTTCTTAGGCCTGGGATATACTTGCTGTTGGCGACGCGTCCGCGTCCGCATCATGGCGCCCACGCGCTCCTAGCGTACCTACGGCACGTAGGTCGCTCGCGTTGACGCGAGGTAACGTGCCGCATGCGCGTGGTGCAATATTGACTTGAACGCTAGAGGTGCTCGTGCGTACAAAAAGCGTGAACACGAGGTCAGAGGTAAACACAATGGTGAACACAATGGCGTGGCGGAGTTTTGAAGTGCGCTTCGGACCTGGTCCGAAACTACAGACACTTTATGTTTTCCTCCCCGTTGCACAGCGACCTCTTTTTTCGCAGTAGCAAAAGTAAATGTCGTTTCTCTCGAGATAACATGCTTTTTCCACATACACCTGGGCGCCGTTGCCCCGGAAAACAATCTGACCGGCAGACTGACCTTTTTACATTCTATGAAGTGCTGTGTCTCCTCCTGCGGTGGCCTGGTATTGAGCGTTTCGGCGAAAGGCTGCAGAGTATTTCACAGCGCGAGCGCTTGCGTGACGTTTGCGTCCACAGCAAGTATATCCCAGGCCTTACTGTGAGGCTGTGGCGCTAATCACCACACTGTGCAGCCCCGAATGAAAAAATGGTTCCAGGAAATTCTGACACCAACTACATCAACTAAAGCGGGGAAATCATGTGGGAAATGGATCACCAAATCCGGAACTCTTGGACAAGTGTCCAGAAGGTTTTCAACATTTCCTGACTCAATGGATCCAATTTCAGTGACTTCAATGGATCCAACAGCCAATCAAGTTCTGCACAATGACAACATAAATTTGGGTCTGGTGTGTTGACACAAGAACACAGTGGCCCCTTTTCCACTGAGCCGGTTCAGAGCCGGAGCCGGAGCCTGAGCCTGAGAAAAAATGGTTCTTTAGCTTTCCACCACCTAGGCACCGGCGGCTCCTGGATCCCAAAACTGGTTCGAGACTCGGCACCATTTCGTTGCTGGGCAAGAGTGAAGAACCGATTCATGTAGCATGCGTCGGGGGTGGGGTTACCAGGACAATACGAGTGTTTCAAGCCAGCGGAGCAATAGATTAAAAAATAAACTAAACTGGTCCAAGGAGGAAACCCAATGTTTCAGACTCGGAGAGGCCCAGATAAAAAAAAAATATATCATCCACTATTTGGTTTTAGTTGTACTCTCTGTTTTTTAATCACATAAGCAGCAACAGAAAAATCTCACACACATTCATACACTATTGGTGCCCCCACTAGAGGCAAGGAGGGTTAAGTGTCCTGCCCGAGGACACAGCGGCAGATGGCTGGGAGATCGAGATTCGAACCGCCGATCCTTCGATCATTGGCCGACCTGCTCTACCACCTGAGCCACAGCATAGTCCATTAGTCGGTCCGACTGGGGACTCGGCTGGGGGTGGGGGCGGTCCTCTGGACCGAGGTCACATTCCCGTTGCACCATAGCCAAACAAGCCAAACCTTTTGAATAATGTTCCCAATGTCTCCAGAGGTGGCGCTGCATTCGGATTCATGTAGGCGAGGACAAGACATACAATGAACAAGAAGGTTCTTACAACTTCCGTTTCCTCCACACGCACGCACGACATTTTTTTTGTGCGTACTTACGAAGAGCTGGGATATGCTTTAATCAGACCAAATATCCATTAAAGCTTTTACTTCCTTGTTACTCCACGTCTGACCACCAGCCATTTTTAGAAGTACTGCAGTCCCCCATGTGTGTTTGTTGTTGTTGTAGTGTTTACCCACAATGCCATGCTAAACCAAATGCAGGAAGCAGCAGTTTGTAGTCCTTTTCCTGAGACCCATGTTTGTAGGCAGACCGAGTACTTGTTTGTTCCGGATCAGAGTCTGTTTGCGCATTCACAACTCCCCCAAATGAAGCGGACTTTCAGAGCAAACAGACTCTGATTCGAACCAAAAAAGCTTTGTGACTGCACCCTTAGAGTCCAGAAACAGTATTAGCACTTGAATAATGGGTGAAAGTAGAATTTTCTCATCAGAATATTTTTGTTTTGGATGATGAAATCTGAGGGCTGAACGGTGGTGGGGTGATCACAGCTAATACCAAACAAGAAGGTCTTTGGTCCAAACCTCGGCTCTGGTCTTTCTGTGAGTAATTTGCATTTTTTTTCTTTGTATGTGTAGATTCATTCTGGATATTCCAGCTTCCTCCCAGTTTAAAAAACGCTTCTTAACTGGTGAATCTACCCTGACCCTGGGAGTGAGTGGTTGTTTGACTTTCTTTTGGCCCTGTGATGGACCGATCTGTCTCAGGCATTCCCTGCCTCTCCATCCTCCCAGTTTACCCTCCATTTGACCAGTAAGCACTGAGACTGTCTTCTGTTCAGCTGAGATGAGGAAATAAATGCTTACATTGATGCTTGGCTGTGAATCTGCATGGAGATTAGCGGTGTTACCGTCCTCCTCTGCCGGTGGAAGGGGCTGAGCCATCCTCTCACAAGCCTACAGCACCGCAAGAAAAGGAGAAATGATGTCTGATTCCACAAATGTTTAGGCCAGGGGTCGGCAACCCGCGGCTCCGGAGCCGCATGCGGCTCTTTAGTCCCTCTGTTGCGGCTCCCTGCATTGGAAAATGAATTAATGACTATTCTACTAAAGTGTATTGTATTTTGGTTGGTTCACTTTAATAATGTGATTCTAAAAGACCAAGACAAATGTCCCCTTGAGAGACAATAAAGTTTCTTATCTTATTCTAAATTTGAGGATTATGATGATCCCTCTGAGGGATTCATGTACAGTTGCGCACTTTTCCCGAGTTCTCCGAGCACTGCAAATGCAGCACGTGAAATAAAATCCAACTCAACTATTAAAATAAAGACCTAATTTATATTTTACCATTTTGCAAAGCAGCCCATTGAGTGTCAGGTGCAACAAGCAGGTAACTGCAGTGAAACGGCGAGTAACTGTCCAGCACGCTATGATGCGTCTCACAAACCTTTACCAGCCAATCAGTGTTAATAACTGCACTTCATGCTCACGTGCCGCTATTGTGCAGCATAGCATGATACAGCCCTATTGAATCAGCAATCACGGAATTAAACATTAAAAACGGAATTAATTACAAACAAAGAATATCACTGAGTGTGGACGTGCCGCGGAGCGCTGAACTTTCCTCCTGGCGCACTATCCCACGAACGCCTCACAGCGGAGCGTCTCTGTTGCGCTGTTGCTGCAGTTCTGGCATTTAAAGTGAATAATAAACGAGCAAAAGCTTTTTGTCCCTCCGACCCTGTCATGCTGCGCTTTGATCACTTCTCCAGCAGGTAGGCCGACGATAGAGAAGAAAAGTGTCTGATGCACTGAGCATGTTCAGCGCTGCGTGGGCAGATTCATTGTTTTCACTGCTGACCAGATTATTTTGCATAGCTTTGTTCATATTTTGTGAAACAGTAATTTCATTTTTCGGGTAGCTTACTGCACGCGCCAGTAAAAGGATGACGGCACAGACAGGACAGCGTGTTTGGTTTGCTGCTGGTAGATTATTAAAGCTGCGTCTTTTTCCATCCTACATAAATACAACTACTAAAATAGATTTTTTTTTAAAGTGACCTTCAACCCGACGTCTTTTCTTTTTTTTAGTTTAAAATGTTTTTTTTTGCTGGATGCAGAAATGTTATTTCGTTTTCTCGTTTTTATGTTAAATGCAACACATTTAACGTTAAAGTTTTATTTAATTATCAATGTTAAAAGTCAGTTGATGCTCCAGTGTTTTCTTTATTGTAGGAAACGGGTCTAAAAAGCTGTTTGGCTGAAACAGGTTGCCGACCGGCTTATTTAAGACTTTTACATTTTTGCGGCTCCAGACAGATTTGTTTTTCGTTTTTTTGGTCCAATATGGCTCTTTGAACATTTTGGGTTGCCGACCCCTGGTTTAGGCTCTTAATTGAGTTTTAAAAAATGAAAATGCCTTTTTTTTCGTATCTTAACTCTAACGAAGCTAAAATTAGCTGGGGTTTTTTTTTAAGCTTAGCATGGCATAAACAGGTCAAAAGTGAAAGAAACAAAGTTGGAGAGCAACTTCTTGAGGTCTTTCAATAACCTGTCACATAAGTTCTCTTATTACATTTAAGCTTACTGGTTATCTAATAAAAACAACCACATCATAGCCATCTCTTCTTCTTTCATCACTTTGTGTTAAGCTAAGCTAGCAGATTACACGCTATAGCTTCAAACTTGTGCACAAAAGATTCAAACTGGCTCAATGAGAAAGCACATTGCTCAAATGTCAATTTTCCTCTGCTCATAACTCACATGTTGCTTTCAAAAGACCGTACGTCCTCCGAGTTAAGCAGTAAATTGAGCTCCACGATCAACTCAGCTAGCTTCCTTCCTGGGAACGACTCAGTCGCAGAAGTCCTGGAAGCAGCCCAGAACAAACTCATGATCAGAAGTTGCACACGACAACTGTGCCGTTTGTAAAACAGCGTCAGATCTCACCTCTCCATGGCTTCCACTTCCACCGAGGAAATCCCCATCATCTCCGTGACTTTGCTGTGAGCTTCAGCGCTGAACTGACCGTGGGTGAGAGTTTGGAGACAGGCTGCTAGCGACGGGAGGGCCACGGGCATCAGCTCGCACAGCACGGACAGGTGGTCGTACCTGGAGGTGGAGACAGAGCGCACCACCTGAACAGCTTTGGATTCATCAAACATGAACAAATCAGTTAACTGAAACCGTGTTCCTAAACCATAACGCTACATTTATTTTGCTTCGGATGTGTCATCTGGAAGCAGAAAACTAGCAGTATTTGCTCATTAGTGTGCTAACCAAGGCAAGGCAATTTTATTTGTATAGAACATTTCATGTACAGAACAATTCAAGGGACAAACTCCGCTGGAAAAGTGTGAAGCCCGGAAGTTCAGTTTAATAATTGTAGTTCATTCTTCATCCACTAGGGGCTCCAAAACATAGTAAATCCACATAGACTCCCAACTTTACAGCAGAAATAAACATTCAATTTAGTAATTCAGTTAATATACAATTTGTATTTAAATTGCAATATGGATATACTGTTTAATCATATACTGAAAAAATAAAGATAGTAGGAACTAAATGTTTCTTTTATTTCATTTTTTCTCAGCAGGATGTGTTGGTCATGTTAACATCTGACAGTATCCGCGATTAGGCGCTTTACTGCAGTGTTTTATTTGTCAAGATGCGCATGTGTTGCCACGTGCGAGCATGGACACGCGGCCTAAACAACATGGAGGGAGACGGTGGCAGACGCGTTTCAGAACAGGATGATTAGTTCTCAACAAGATGACCAGCCAAACCAAACCGAGGCGCTGGTAGCTAAAAGAGGGACGACTTCTGTCGCATGGATGTGGTTTGGATATATATAAAAAAAGACCAACGCAGTCACGGACCAAACAACAGAAGGTATCCTGGCACTACACCTGGTGTACTGCCAAAAGATGTCCTTGAGCCAGCATATGAACAAAGCTGTCTTTTTATATCCA
Source organism: Atherinomorus stipes (assembly GCA_023101725.1). Classification (NCBI taxonomy): domain Eukaryota; kingdom Metazoa; phylum Chordata; class Actinopteri; order Atheriniformes; family Atherinidae; genus Atherinomorus; species Atherinomorus stipes. The sequence goes on from JALJCO010003800.1 coordinate 131,595, forward strand.
AACCTCATCCATAGAAGTTGTCCCTCTTGTGGGGACAAACCTCTCAGTTTGGGTCGGCTTGTCATCTTGTTAAGATATAGTCTAACACTCCACCACCGTCTCCCTCCATGTTTGTTTGCAGCATGTGCACGTAGCGCAGCTTGATTAAACACTGAGTAAAGCACCTATCGTGGCATAAACGATAGAGTTTCATATGAAACAATAGAGATTTTCTATCGTCCAGACGATATCGTTATATTGCCCAGCCCTACTCTCAGTAAGGTCTCAGTCTGCAGCAGAGTAGCAAAATGGTGGTTTTTAGCAGCTAACAGCAAGTCCAAACATACTTTACCTTTATCCCACCGCTTAGGCTAATCTTCGTTAGCTCCTATTAGTTTCGAATTAGCTCGGTCGTGTATACTGGCTGTCAATCATTTTCTCTGAGGCCACCCTTTGCGCATTGTAGCATTTTCCTGAATGACACACGTGACACAGCAAGATGGTGACGGTGGGACTGGCTTCAACTGGCTTCACTTTCCCCTATTCAGATGTGACCGGATGCTACGTCCCTTTTTTTTACAGTCTTCGGTGCTAACTGACCAGGCTAGCAATAATTAACAAAGCAAACTGATAATTACTGATAACTGATGAGAAATTTATGATTAGACTTAATATTGCACATAATGATGCTGTGTGAAACTTGCCGTCGGCGTGTTTGCAGGAGATGCGATGTAGTACAACTTAGGCTTTAAAAATATACTAAATGACGTCTTGAGTAAATTCTGGATGCTACCCACTCAGGACACTTGGATTACATTGGACGAGCAGTATGGAGGAATATTGACAAGTTTTTGAGGACTTTTATGGACCTTTTTGGCTCGGACTCCGGCGAACTCCATTATATGAAAGTTGGGTGGAAACAAGAAGCCTTCCTGATCACCGGCTGTATTTGAGATATTAAAAAAGTACTCCAGAGTCTTGCTCACCATGAGGGTAAGTGGAAAATAAAGTTAAATCATTCTGTGGGTGAACTATTCCTTTAATATAATGGACACAATGAAAAGTGATTTTGAAAACTCTAAAGATTTAACAAAGAAAGATACAAAGCACTTCAAATAAATAAATAAAAGAGAAAAAGTGTACATGTAAATAAATATGAAATAGAATCATTAAACTTGCAATATATATATATATATATATATATATATATATATATATATATATATATACACACATATACACACACACACACACACACACAGTATAAACTGCTACTGTATGTAAATTTAGTTGTACATTATGTACAATGACAACAAAGCATTATAATTCTAATGTAATTCTAGATGCCTATCTGTAAATTATGCTCAGGAGGGTTATCAGCCAACAAAACCAATGTATCGGCCGATATTTTAGGCCAATGTATGGGCCAATGAGAGACCTCCCTCTTGTATTATAATAATAATAATCCTAATAATAAATAATAACATTAATAATAGTAAAATGGTCCATTTGGCTCAGACCAACACTGGAGCAAGTTGCTAATTGATGAATTGTTGGCAGTGCGATGTGTGGGACTGACTGAACTACACAAAGACTAACATAACCATTTGAACTGCAGCTGTAACCACTTCTTCACGCTACTGGCAGCCATGAGGAATTTATTAAGTTAAGGTTAGTGGTAGGGCTGGGCAATATATCAAGATTTTCAAATGTGTCGAGATTTTTTCACAAGCAATATAGAATGAGGGGGTATCATTTATATCGAGATAGCTTGTTTTGAGTTCATATTTCAGTGGCAGAGCCACGAGCCATGTCTCAAACCGCAGACTTGCTCGAGTGCACTGGAATTCAGTGCTTAGTGCGCACTTTGTACTTTGTCTGTAGTGCACACTATTGTCACTAAATGCTGACCCAAACAGAGCACTGCACTTACAGGAAGTGACGGTCTAGCACTGCCCACTAACGTGAGCTAACTCTACTGAGCCGGTATAACTGCAGCCTCAAACACATGACCAGATCATAACTGTCATCAGGGAGTGAACAGCTTGGTAACATGCCACAATATACATTAGAAATTATGTCTAAATTATTTCATAAACGTTACTTAAATCAGTACAATACCACCTCCGATGCAGCAGGGGTCGCCACCACTTGATTCACGACCATTATTCAGCTCTGAAAACAGAAAGTCCCGCCTCTTCCGCTACGTCAGCAAGATGCCGTCCATGAAGTGAGAGTAGTGCGCTTTGTTTTGCACTTCATTTTTGGCCATTATTAGAGCAACATCCTGGTACTTTCAGTGCACTGAATTTTCGCTTAAACGACAGCATGAACGCACTACACACTCAAAAAGAGTGTTTGAAGTGCTCAAGTGTGCAGATTGAGACACGGCCACTGTTTTTCTCCATTTCTCCTGTCCCTGTCTACATCTCACACAACTTCACCAATCATCCATCTCCATGGAGCATCATCCCCACCAGCCGAGACTTCCTCAAACACGTCTTAAGCATAAACTGAAAGAAAGACAACTATTTTATTTATTTTGTTTTCAGGAGTGTTTAATTTACCGCGACTGTAATTTCAGTCAGCTGTTTTAATACACATTTGCTGCTGATCCTTAATAAAAGCCTTTTAGGACTCAAGGGCTTGAAATTACAAATGTATATATATAATATCATGACTCAGGTGAAAAATATCGAGATATGAATTTGTAAGCATATTGCCCAACACTAGTTAGTGGGAGTTCTCTTAATTTCCTGAGTTTGAAATCCAGTTTAGAGGGTTTTCCAAGCGATTTTTCTTTCTGCATACTCAGATATTCCAACTTCTTTGTTTAAATGCATCTTAATAAAATAGCAGTGCTGCTGGTGTTGCTAAGCTAACAGCCTCTGATTCTTACCTTTGCCAGCCGGTGATAGCGATGCCTTTCAGGTTAACACCAGCAGACAGCGAGGCGGCTACTTTAAGCCAACGCAGATGATTGTCCACATGTCTCTGTGTGTTGGTCACACAGGTGTAAACAGCGGTGGAGCCTTTGAAGGAGCTGGCAGCCCACAGATCAGACATACCAGCCTTGCTGTACTTCTCCAGCAGAGACACTAAAACAGAGAAGCACAACTTCTTTGTCTTTTCAGTTTTATGTGGCTTAGAAATCTAGTTTTGTTTGGTGTTAAGAAGAATACGAGTCAAGTACAGAGGCCGTAAAGCTAACTAACAGCACGTTTCTATGATTCTGGTATCTTCAGATCTACAAAAAACACGAGTCACTATGGAGTTTGAACTCTGAAATGTGATTTACATTTTAGGGAAGTCATTGCACATGCATGCTGGAGCAAGTGGACTCAAGTTTTGCCAAGATTTAGGCTTGGGGGCATTGCCCTGCAATCACACTGCAAAAGGAAGAGTTGGTATAAGAGTTAAACACCATTAACAATCCCAAAAGAACATAAAACAAAAAAAAACATAAAAACGTGTCATGGACAGGTGACTGAAACCATATCCCAGCTCAATGCTAACCGTTAGTCTGTGACTTGTTAGTTAATTTACTTACTTGCCAGGGGTCTCTATGGTACCGCATGTACTTCAAACTCCATATCAGACTCTGGATCAAGCGCATCCAGCTCCATAACAGGTTGGTCAGGTTGATTCTGTTGATCGGAGTCCGATCATCTATCAGTATTTTCCTCTATCTATCCATGTAGTTATGAGGCTGGTGTTACACAAAAATCTGACCCTTTAGAATCTGTGACTGTTCCAGGGAGTCGTCATAAAATGGGCGTACAAACACATCGATCAGTCGAGAGCTTGCAGTCAGCCGTTTTACTACCATGTTGGAAATTAGACACATAGAAAACTAATATTTAACAACAAATTAATTTCTATAAAAGTGGTGAGGGGAACATATTTCGCTTATACACTACCTGGCCAAAAAAAAGTCATACACCCAAATTTCGTTGGACCGCCTTTAGCTTTGATTATGCAGCATTCGATGTGGCCTTGTTTCAATAAGCTTCTGCAATGTCAGCAGATTTATTTCCACCCAGTGTTGCATTATTTTTCACCAAGATTTTGCATCGATGATGGTAGAGTCTGACTGCTGCTGCATCACTTCATCTGCCTCTCTTCCTACCCTAATGCCTATCACTCTGGAACAGGGTAAATCTGGACTCAGACCACGTGACCTTCTTCCATTGCTCCACAGTCCAATCTTTATGCTCACTAGCAAATTGAAGCCGTTTTTTCCGGTTAGCTTCACTGATTAGTGGTTTTCTTAAGGCTACACAGCTGTTCAGTCCCAATCCCTTGAGTTCCCTTCGCATTGTGCGTGTGGAAATGCTCTTACTTTCACTATTAAACATAGCCCTGAGTTCTACTGTTGTTTTTCTTCGATTTGATCTCACCAAATGTTTAAGTGATCCCCAATCATGATCATTCACAGTTTTTCTGACCACATTTCTCCAGGAATACGATGGTTCCCCACCATCCTTCCAGTTTTTAATGATGTGTTGGACAGTACTGAACCCAATTTTAGTAGTTTCTGCATCTCTTTAGAGGTTTTCTCTGCTTGACAAATACCAATGATTTGACCCTTCTCAGACAGACTAACATCTTTTCCAACACCACGGATGTGTCTTTCCACATGGTTGTTTAGGAAATGAGAAGCAACTCATTGCACCAGTTGGGGTTAAATAACTTGTTGCCACCTAAAAGATAATTGCCCATGCAGTAATTATCCAATAAGAGGCTTCTATCTATTTGCTATGTTAAATCCAGGTGGCAACCTTTTTTTTGGCCATGCAGTGTATATGCCTGTAGTTTAATTTAGGAAAGTTTGAAAAGCATGGAATGGCTCCTTTAACTTACAGAGTTCACAATCTGGCTGTTTGATCTGCTCTAAACGGGCCATGGTTCGATTCCACGGATAGTCCGCTTTGTTTGATGCAGTCTGAACACCAACCGTACTCTGGTGTGCATCAAAGAAACAGACTCTGGTCCGCCTGAAAGACGGGGGTCTCGGTTCACCTGCAAACGGACTATCGGACTATCCAGCGCACCTAATGGAAGTGATGTTTGTCAACCATAATAAAGCAGAAGAAGAAGTAGGAGGAAAAACAAAGCAAACAGTGTGTTTGAAGAAGCTGTGGGCCAAAACAACAATGATAAACAAGGTCCCACCTGCAGCTTGCAGGACGAGGCGGAGTCGAATATTAGGCGGGGTCGGACATCCGACTCCGTCCACATTCCCGTTTAAAGTAGTTTATTCTAACCCTTCCCCCTATCCCTAAGCGCTAACGCTAACCTCTGTATCTGGCCACGCCTATCGGATGTCCGACTACTGCAAGCCGCAAGCGGGGGTACTTTCTTCTTCCTGCTTTTTCATTATTGATCAGTGGTTGTACTGGGGAGCATTGCCTCCTAGCGAGCAGTTATTGTAACTACGACGGTTTAACCGGGCGGTTTGGTCCGCATCAGTTACTGCAGTTTGAAGGCAAACTGAAGCAAACAAAAAGTGCTAAATTTTCCAGGAATCCCCACCCAATTGGACCGAGTTCCTAGACTATCCTGGTGTGAACGCACCCTTAGTCCCAAATGTTCCTGATGGCAAGACAAAAATCACCAACTTTAGAAGAGCTTGTATTCATTGACTGTGTAATACTTTACTGAGCACTATTCAGTAATGTAAAAGAATAAGAACACAGTGTATTGTCAGACACCAGCTCTCACCAGTTTTTTCCACATCCAGATTCGGGGTGTAGTCCCACAACATGGGCTGCACCAGGCCCGTTAGACCGCTGGCTGTCATAACAAGAGTAATAACAAGAGTACAGTCAAATCCGAAGCACTAAAAAAATCTATTAACAACCCTGTACTGTAGGTTTATGGGGGAACCACAAACCTGTCAGCGTGTCCTGGCTCATGCTTCTCATCATATCATCCCACATTATGATGCTCATGTGAGGCCACGCCTCTTTGATAGCCTTCGCCAGCTTGGTTATGTGACTCAGGTAAAGCTGCTCCACCGTACAACCAGGAGAGGCCAGCCACACCTTGGAGTACTCCCCCTCACCCAGCATGTAAACCTTGAGGCGGTGCAGACAAGCGAATCAGATCCAGCCATGAAACTACATTTAGTTACCCCAAATCAAGCCCATACCTCATCTGCTCCGATGTGCAGCGTCTTCAGACCAGGATGGAGCTCCACCACCTGCCTCACCATCTCCATCACCAGCTTCATCCCCTCTTCTTTGTGGGGATCCAGGGTGCCCACACAGTGGGGCACCTCCCTCAGATGCCACATTGACCGATGCTTCAACACAAACTACGACAGGAGAGGGGATGATTTCATATCTGTTTCATCTCAAATGTCCAAGTGCCTTCAATGCTGCCATCAGAGAAGTGTGAATAAGTTCACCACTGATACAGTTCCATACAACACAGAGGCTGGCTTTTGGACTTTAGCCCGCCAGCACTATATTTCCAAAGGTATTTGCTCACCCATCCAAATTATGAGAATCAGGTGTTCCAATCACTTCTATGGCCACAGATGTATAAAATGAAGCAGCTCGGCATGCAGACTGATTTTACAAATATTTGTGAAAGAATGTGTCGCTCTCAGGAGCTCAGCGAATTCCAGCGTGGAACTGTGATAGGATGCCACCAGCGCAACAAATCCAATTATGAAATTTCCTCACTCCTAAATATTTCACAGTCAACTGTCAGCTGTATTATAAGAAAATGGAAGTGTTTGGGAACGACAGCAACTCAGCCATAAAGTGGTCGGCCACGTAAACTGACGTAGTGGGGTCAGTGGATGTTGAAGCACATAGTGCAAAGAGGTCGCCAACTTTCTGCAGAGTCAACCACTACAGACCTCCAAACTTCACGTGACCTTCAGATCAGCTCAAGAACAGTGACAGAGAGCTTCATGGAATGGGTTTCCATGGTGGAGCAGCTGCATCCATCCATACATCACCAAGTGCAATGCAAAGTGTGGATGCAGTGGTGGAAAGCAGCCGCCACTGGACTCTAGAGCAGTGGAGGCGTTCTCTGGAGTGATGAATCGCGCTTCTCCATCTGACAATCTGATGGACGAATCTGGGTTTGGCGGTTGCCAGGACAACAGTACTTGTCTGACTGCATTGTGCCAAGTGTACAGTTTGGTGGAGGGGGGGCTATGGTGTGGGGGTGTTTTTCAGGAGCTGCACTTGGCCCCTTAGTTCCAGTGAAAGGAACTCTGAATGCTTCAGCATACCAAGACATTTTGGACAATTCCATGCTCCCAACTTTGTGGGAACAGTTTGGAGCTGGTGTCTTTCTCCTCCACCATGCCTGTGCACCAGTGCACAAAGCAGGTCCATAAAGACCTGGATGGCAGAGCCATCTTGTCCTACATCAGTGTGTGACCTCACAAATGTGCTTCTGGAAGAATGGTCAAAAATTTCCATAAACGCACTCCTAAATCTTGTGGACAGCCTTCCTAGAAGAGTTGAAGCTGTTTTAGCTGCGAAGGTGGAACCAACGTCATATTGAACCTGATGGATTAGGAATGGGATGTCACTTAAGCTCATATGTGAGTCAAGGCAGGTGAGCAAATACTTTTGGCAATATAGTGTATACACATTTAAAAGAAAAATCTGGACCAGTCCTTGTTTTCACTGAGTAATGTCCATTCCAGACAAGTTAACACTGCTCCAGGTTTAAATAAAGCCTGCTTTTTCTACAGTAAACTTTAGTTTTGTTTATGAATGAAACTCCGTTTCATGCTCGTCAATGCTTCACACAGAACTTTTAATCCATGTGATTTTACTATTCTACTGATAAATGAGGGCATATGATGCAGTGCTATCTGTGGGATCACTGACATCCCTTTAATTTCTGTGAATCATTTAAAGGGACACCGTGTAATCGGGAGCAGATCCCTCGTACTTTTCATGCTGCGTTCGCGTGAAACCGGGCAGACCGACGACAGCCGATGCATGCAAAGCTATCACCGGCCTCTATGTGAAGATGTGGTCCGTCAGTTACAGTGACATCAGTCCACATTTGTTCGGTTGTCATGGCGATGTCGTATTGTTTTCCCTGACCCATGTTTTACCGTCTTTCGCTCGGCTTTATTGATTAAAATGACATCTGGTTTGTTACCAACGGCCGTCTGCCCGACTGCACGTGAACGCAGCATCTGTGAGACGCTAGTTTCTCCCCACTGCAGCGTGGTGACTTTTCAAAGGCATTACCTCGAACTGAGCTGAAAACTCCGGTGTGTCCGGTGAGTTTCTGTGTTTTCCTACCGTCACGCTTCTCCCGAACGCAAAAACATGGCGATACGACATGGCAGCCTTCACCGAGCCGCCCCGCTCGATGTGTAAATTAATGATACGAACGGCAAATTTAGAACTTAGAGGAGCATTTCAGTTTGTTGATGGGAGTGATTACTGATTCATGAAAAAACACTTTTGAACCAAATAATCAGTTTTTGTGAATAAAACACAGGAGAACTTACACAATATCCCTTTAAGGATATTCTGCAGGAGAAATATAATATAAAATGCAAATCACTTCCAAACCTTTTAGGAAAAGGACTTTTAAACATTTTATTGATTTTGCTTAGAAATTTGTTAACCTGAAGATACTCAGCTCATCTTTGCATTTCAAAGATATTTTTTAAACAAATGATTCTTTTTCCACTTAATCCTAATTGCCCTGCCCCATCCAGTGTTTTAAATGTGTTGTCTTTACAAGCCTGAAATGCAGATGTAAATATTCACCAGCCACTTTATAACGTTCACTTTGTGATTATTGGGTTAGACTCACTTTTCCACCAGAACTGCCTTCATTCTTGGTGTCTTAGATCCAACAAAGTGTTGGAAACATCCCTCAGAGATTTTGCTTCATGTTGACATGAGAGCATCACAGTTGCTGCATCTATGATGAGAATCTCTCATTCCACCACATCCCTAGAGATGGTTGGTGTGAAAATCCCAGTAAATCCTCCCCGTTTCCCTGTTACCTATTCTGATTCCTGTACCTGAATATATTTCTAAACTTTTCATTTTGTTGATGCTACTTTGCTACGTTGGTAAACAGCTGCTGACAAGTAATTCAGCAAGTGAACCTGATAAAGTGGCAGATGAGTGTATATTTAATGATGTAAAGCTGGTGAGAGAAAAAAATGAAATATCTTGGGTATTGGGAATGTGAAGAGGATCTGAGAGTCAATGTTTTTTGCCTTTTCCATACCATCCCAATTTCTTCCTGATTTGTCATTGAAGTGTGAGGCATTTTAAGGATTAGTGAACGGAGTGACCCTCACCTCCATGTGTCCAAATGTCTGCAGGAGTGGGATCACCTCCATGCCCTTTGATCTGGCAAACTCCTGCATGGATAAAAGTTCCTCTCGGCTGCAAACAGCAAATGCACAACTTTACCAACTAATTTTTTTTTTCTGAAACATGAAACTTGCACATGAAGTGACTTAAATAGAAAAATATAAGCAGATGCACTGATTCTGAGGCAAGTCTAGCACTGGTGTCCCAGACTGCACCTGTAAGCAGGCTGAGCTGTGGCCTGCAGCAGCCGCAGCTCCCCCTCATAAGGAAACATGTCCTCGTACTCCATCAGCAGGCCATCCACTCCAAGTTGCGAGAAAAACTCGATCAGCTAAGAGGGTAAAACACAGCGATCGCTAATAATCAATAATCAATGCGCAGCTGCATGGATGTGAGTTCACGCGCTGCAGATTACCTTGTGAAGATATTCAACTCGTGGAGGGGCACCTTTCAGATCCAAGTGGACAAGTTTCCTTCCTTTGGGCCACGGTGTACACGCCATTATGCCTGTTACTAAAATGAGAATATTAATTAGCCAAATCGAGCTTAACATTAAATTTATTCTCAGAAAATACATGAATTTGACTCACTTTGTTTGTTGCTCCTGAAATGTCGCGAGCCAGACGTGGCGCTATAAACGATACGTCGTTTTTACGGTAATTTCCATCAGAGTAACGACGGATAAAACGTCATGAATCTAAAGTTAATGACCAAGTGATGCTGAGACAAGAATCTCAATGCAAATAGCGACTCCGCAGCCTTGCTGTGTTGTTTGTGTTGCGACGCCACTGAATCCGGGACGTGGTCCAATCAGAGCGGTGCTTTCATTTCCAGGAGCCAATGGGATTGAACGACACGCGGTCACCAGGAAGTGCAGCGCTTCGGATGGTGCTACAAGCTGTTGGCGGGGTGTTCGGCATGTTTGGCCGAAGGAAAAGAAACAGCAGGCGTTTGTGACAGTTGTTTGTGAGCTGACGAAGCGGACTTTGTGAAGCGACATGGCTCTGCTGCGCGAGCGGAATATAAAGGCCCCAAATGCCGCTGAGATAGAGAAGAAAATCAAAAGGTAAGCTAGTGAAACGACGCTAATGTTTGGATGAAGGGGGTGAAAGAGGAGCAAGTTCAGGTTGGGTCGTGTCAGCATGCTGAATGGGGACGATGGGGACAACACAGCATGGCAGACTGATACCGTCAATACAGCTGAAGACTGTCCTGCAGCAGTTGTGCTTTGATTTAATATTGTTGAAATATTTATGATTACACAGCTTTCCCCATAGAATAAAGGAAAAGTATTATTGACACAAATGAATAAAGTTTTCTTTGCTTTTTCTTTCTTTTCTTTTTTTTTTAACCATTGCATCAGGGCTGCTACAAACGATTATTTTGATTATTGACGAGTCACCGATTATTTTGGTGATTAGTCGACTAATCGGATCATATATAGCTGAAAAACGTGTCCAAACCTTTGACTGGTAGTGTGTGTGTTTATTTATGTACAATTAATATACAATTCAAGAAAAGCTGACAAGACAGAAAGGCAGGCAAAGCAGTGGAAGGTATAGTGGCAATTTTAAAGGAATAGTACACCCACAGAATGATGTAACTTTATTTTCCACTTACCCTCATGGTGAGCAAGACTCTGGAGCACTTTTTTAATATCTCAAATGCAGCCGGCGATCAGGAAGGCTTCTTGTTTTCCCCCAACTTTCATATAATGGAGTTCGATTGTGCCCGAGCCAAAAAGGTCCATAAAAGTCCACAAAAACTTGTCATAATCCTCCATACTGCTCGTCCAATGTAATCCAAGTGTCCTGAGTGGGTAGCGTCCAGAATTTACTCGAAACAACATCATTTAGTATATTTTTTTAGAGCCTACACAGCAGGGCCTGAAATTCACTGCGGGATTGCGGGAATCGCGCATAATACCATCAATTCCTGCAAACTTCGGCCTTATAATGCGGGAAATTCCCGCTTGCAATTGCAGCGACGTAATGTGCAGTGAACGTTTGCATCGGAGCCATAAAATAGCGAAGGATAAAGGACTCAACACATTGAGGCGACGTCGCTCCCTCTCCTTTTATTTAGAAGGAGTGACGTCGCCTCCCACGTCGGCCCTTTAATAAAGCGCGCGCTCCCTCTCTCTCTCTCTCCCTCTCTGACATGTCAGATGTCGCAGCTTCCCTCTTGTTGATAAACCAACAATTGTTGGTGGATTTCCCGCCGGTAAAACGATACTTTCACGGAGTCTTATAACTTCCCCTGAAGGGAAGCTGGTCTGGACCAACACCAGTAAAGATCTGCGCTGTGGCAGCGCCGGTGTCGGTCTCGTTTACGACCCAAATCCTCCGGATCCTCAGGTAGCGCCGGTGCCGATTACGGTACCAAGCAGCCCAAAGAAAAGTTCTGGCCTAACGGGCTCAGAATATCCGTGTTTCTTCATAATGACGAAGGCACGAGCTGCTCAGTTTAATGTTGGTGTGATGAGACCAACATCTGCGCTGCGTCACCGTTTCTCACATGGCAGCTGAATGTGAGATCGATTCATAGATAAAGATAGTATTGATAAATGATAGTTTGATATTAGGAATACATTTTATATTTTGACGCATAAGCTAAATAGCGTTAAATATGTCCTATTAAAAATCTAAATTTGGTATTATTTTGGAGAAAGAAGCTGATTTTGGAATGTTTCCTCATCATTTTCTCACATTCTCACTGCTCTTCACTTGTTCTTGTTTATCTCAGCTTCTTTATTGTATTTTCTGTGTTTCCATTTTCTTTCCTATTAAGTATCTTTGGGTATTCTTAAATGTGTTATTATATTCATTAAGTTTCTGACAGTTTTCTAGCCTTGCATGTAGAAGATGCTGTCCTCCCCAAGACCGGTTTTATTTTAACAGAACTTTTATCAAATGCAAGAGATTATGTAGAGGAGAGAGAACAGAACAGAGCTGGAAGAAAGAACCACCAGAACCACTAATTATAATTCTGCAGTTGAAAGATGCAACAGATTACTGCAGTATATACTTTTTATATTAAGTTGGTAAAAACTGATGATGGCTGATGAAGAGAATGGAGACGGGACAAGAGAGCTGTCTAAGATGGAAACTAAGGACGAAAAAGACAAATTAATGCTCCTTATTAATCTGAGGTACGGATAGGACGCTGTAAGACTTGTGGTAAAGCGCCCTGTAAATATCCCCCCCAAAGTATACAAATCCCCCCTTGGTGAAGCATGCAAGGGGGAATTCCCCCCCATTTTGAGAAGTGAATTTCAAGCCCTGCTACACAGTACCACATCGCATCTCCTGCGAGCACGCCGATGAGCGTTCCCAAAACTACTTGTCAGTACTCTGGAGATTTTTCCCCTTTAAAAAGTACAAAGTAAACATCTATACCTATTTTGGACATTTTCAAAGATGCTGGTTGGGTATTTCAATAATACTGCGGCTATAATGATAACTGTGATGTTTTTGGTCATAATAACCATGATAAGAAATTTCATATCGTTACATCCAACCACAATATATTTGTTTTAGATGACAATATACGATATATACACCGGTATTTTTACCCTAATTTGTTTGAATTTTTCATTTCATATCAACCACCTGTTTTTTTTTTTTAGTATGGAAACATGTTTAGCTTAAAGGTAAAGCTTCTTCAGGGATGGAATTGACAAAACACTGGTTAGAAATGTTTGTTAAAATGAAATAATTCAAGATAGTTGGCTGGCCATTTATGATTTCTTTGTAGAAGTATTGGGGAGGATTTTCTTCCAGACAGCTTTAATAATCAGGTGACACCATTGTTGTCAGAAGTTCGCCGAGGCGCAGCTGGGGCATCACAAAAAAACAACAACAAAAAAAACATTTGCACAAATGATATTGCGATATAACAGTATCTAAATATAATATCTCTCTCATGTAGATATCGTATCTCCTTCAACTTGCCGGAATATCGCCCCGCCCTTCTGGTGTGTAACACTGTCTGGGCCTGAAACTCCTTTTTCAAATAGGGAAGTTTACACAGCGATGCATCAATCCTGTCTGATACCACACCTGGGCGATCGGACACGATTGTTGAATGAACGAACTGTATACCGTCCCATAGTGAAGGCGTCATGGTTGACATAAACATTGCCTGTCGGGCTTTTGGTTTTGTTCAGACCTGTTTAAGGTTTACATCCTGCCTTTTTGCCATATTTAGGTGACCTGTAAACAAATACTTTTAAGTGTTTGTTTGTGGGATTAATGTTTGCAACCCCTTTTCCCCTGACGAGGAACATTGTAACATTAGTGGGGGCTCGTCCGGGATATGAACCCAGGACCTTTCACACCCCATGAAAGAATAATTCCCTTGACAAGCTGGGGTTTGTAACACCTTGCTAAAAAAGGTAACAAATAACACAAATGTAAATGTACTTACTATTATTTATTAACCAATAACAAAGTGTACCTTAGCTGCAAAAAGAAATAAATAATGCTTTTGCTCTGCATAATGACATAACCGACATTGCAAACATAGAATTGAAATGACTAGATCGCTGTAACAGTATTGCTGTGTATGGTATTTATTTAAAAAAAAAAGAAATGACTGAATCGGAATGCTGAATTGGACTCGTTTATCCATCATCCAATCCTAATTGGTATCGGAGCTGATATCCGATCCGGGTATCGGATCGGCGCATCTCTGGTTTACACACTTCATGTCCTTCTTGTAACTCAGAATTATGTGCAGCTTTGATTTGTTCTCTCCCTTTTTTCTTGTCATCTTTACCTGCTTGTGACTTGGTATAAAACTTTATTCGTTGCTGTAATTTTCTGTCTGAGTTGCATCAGTGTAATGGTGCGTTCAGACCGACCATGTTGTCGGCAGCAAAAATGCGCTTGACGCCCAAAGTTTGATGCTGGTTCACATAAAATCAGACGCAGACATTCAGACACCAAAAAGCTGTTGATGCGCAGTATAAGCGTCTAGAGTGTGGTGATGGATCCGGCTGGTTTCCTTGTCTGTGTGTTACCATGGTGGCAAGGCAAGGCAAGGCAAGTTTATTTGTATAGCACATTTCATGTACAGAACAATTCAAAGTGCTTTACATAAAACATTATAAGCAAAAGGGAGATAAAAAAAAAAAACAAAAAAAACAATTAGAAGCATGATTCAGAATTAAAAGCATTTAAGATTAAAAAGAGAGAATACAGAGACGTGCGGATTTTAACTTTTGAATAAAATTACGTAAATGCAGCTGAGAACAGGTGGGTCTTCAGCCTGGATTTAAATAAACTAAGTGTTTCAGCTGATCTGAGACTTTCTGGGAGTTTGTTCCAGACATGTGGAGCATAGAAGCTGAACGCAGCTTCTCCATGTCTGGTTCTGACTCTGGGAACTGATAAAGGCCGGATCCAGATGACCTGAGGGGTCTAGCAGGTTCATACTGGGTCAAGAGGTCACTGATGTATTTTGGGCCTAAACCATTCAGAGCTTTATAGACCAGCAGCAGAACTTTAAAGTCTATTCTCTGATGGACCGGCAGCCAGTGTAAAGACCTCAGAACTGGACTGATGTGGTCCACTTTTCTGGTCTTGGTGAGAACTCGGGCAGCAGAGTTCTGAATGAGCTGCAGCTGTTTAACTGTTTTTTTAGGTAGACCAGTAAAGACGCTGTTACAGTAGTCAAGCCGACTGAAGATGAATGCATGGACTAGTTTTTCCAGATTTTCCTGAGACATCAGATCTTTTATCCTTGAGATGTTCTTCAGGTGATAGTAGGCTGATTTAGTGATCGCTTTGATGTGTTTTTCAAAGTTTAGGTCTGAGTTCATCACTACACCCAGATTTCTGGCCTGATTGGTGGTTTTTATGTGGATGGACTGAAGTTCTGTGACAACCTGCTGTCGTTTCTCTTTGGCTCCAAAACAATCACCTCAGTTTTGTTTTTGTTCAGCTGAAGAAAGTTGAGGCACATCCAGTCATTAATATCCTCAATACATTTACCAAGAGCCTGTACAGGGCCCCGGTCTCCTGGTGATACTGTAATATATAGCTGTGTGTCATCTGCGTAGCTATGGTAACTAATATTGTTGTTCTTTATAACCTGAGCCAGTGGGAGCATGTAGATGTTAAACAGAAGAGGCCCCAGGATAGAGCCCTGGGGAACTCCACAGGTCATTTTTGTCTGCTCAGATGTAAAATTGCCTACTGACACAAAGTACTTTCTGTTCTCCAAGTATGTTTTGAACCAGTTTAGTACAGAACTAGAGAGACCCACCCACTTCTCCAGTCGTTGGAGTAATATAATGTGGTCAACTGTATCAAATGCAGCGCTGAGATCCAGTAAAACCAACACTGACATTTTTCCAGTGTCAGTATTCAGACATATGTCATTCATGACTTTGGTCAGAGCAGTCTCGGTGCTGTGGTGCTGTCTAAAACCTGATTGGAAGACATCATAACGGTTGTTTTCTCTTAAAAAGTCATTTAGCTGGTGAAAGGCTGCTTTTTCAATGATCTTACTTAAAAATGGAAGATTGGAGATCGGCCTGTAGCTGCTCATCTGTGTCTTGTCTAGATTATCCTTTTTTAGCAGAGGTTTGATCACAGCTGTTTTCAGTGACTCTGGGAAAACACCTGACGTTAGAGAGGAGTTCACAATCTGAAGCAGATCTGACTCCAAGGTCTTTGAGACCTTTTTTAAAAAACCAGTGGGCAGGATGTCCAAACAGCAAGAGGAGGAGTTCAGTTGATGCAAGATGTCCTCCAGTTCTTTGCTAGTAATGGGATAAAACTGTGTCATGGTGTTTAGACTTGGTGGACACGATACAAGACCTGAACCTGCTGTTGTTGAACCAACAGCTTGTCTAATAATTTGGATTTTGTCTGTGAAAAATTTGGCAAAGTCATTGCAGGCTTTGGTGGAATAAAATTCAGGTGCTACTGAGACAGGAGGGTTTGTTAGCCTGTTGACTGTAGCAAATAAGGCCCGAGCATTATGACCGTTTTTAGTGATGATGTCAGAAAAATACGAATTCCTTGTATTCCTCAGCTGTAAATTATAAAAGTGAAGTTTCTCTTTATAGATGTCATAATGAACCTGTAGTTTTGTTTTTCTCCATCTGCGCTCAGCTTTCCGACAGTCTCTTTTTCCAGTTTTCACCAGTGTGGAATTTCTCCATGGAGACTTTTTCCTTCCAGAGATAACCTTCACCTTAATAGGAGCAATAGAATCCATGACACTCAGCATGTTAGCATTAAAGTTAGTGACCAGCTCATTGACTGAAGCCCCTGATAGGGCAGGTGTTAGAGAGAAGACCTGGTTAAAAATCTCACTGGTATTTTCAGTTATACACCGTTTTGTTATCACCTCCTTTGAGACATTCGTGTGCACAGAGATAGTACTCTCAAAGAAAACACAGCAGTGATCCGACAGCCCCACATCACACACCGTGACCTTAGAAATGTCCAGACCCTTCGAGATCAGCAGATCTAAGGTGTGTCCTCTATTGTGTGTGGGCTCTGTGACATGCTGGGTCAACCCGAAGTTGTCCAGAGTGTTAATCAGGTCTTTAGTCCCTTTGTCCTGATGACAATCATAATGGATGTTAAAATCACCAGTGGTAACAAGATGGTCAAATTCCGCACAGATCACAGACAACAGTTCAGTAAAATCATCATTAAAATCTGCACAGTATTTGGGCGGCCGATAAATATTTAAAAACATGACTCTGGATGAGGCCGTCAGCTGTAAAGCCACATATTCAAAAGAAGGGAAATCCCCAAGAGATAACTGTTTACACTGGAATGAGTCCCTAAATAAGATAGCGACCCCCCCACCACTCCTGTTCACTCTGGCTTCGCTGATGAAACTGAAATTAGGGGGCGTGGCCTCAATAAGAGCTGAATGACAGTTTTCATGTAACCAAGTCTCAGTTAAAAACATAAAGTCAAGGCTATGTTCAGTGATAAAATCATTGATTAGAAATGATTTTCCTGCTAAAGATCGAACATTTAGTAAAGCTAACTTAAGCATTCTCAAAGTATCATCATGTTTTGGAACAGGCTGTATGTTTACTTTAGATAAAAACCTTATAGAGTGGAGCTCTCTGTGTTCTGACAGAGCTACATTTCTCCTTCTGTTACGTATCAGGACAGGGATAGTAGAACCTCCTAAACAGGGTCCCAGCTTTTTCTGGGAAAGTTTATGACTGCTAACCTCGCAGCCCGGACCCCCAGCACATCATACGTCAGACTGTCGACATGGTGGATGAAACTGAGCAGCTGCTTGGCTTTATTTACTCCACAAGGCCAGAGAACAATGTTGTTGGGCGTTTCTGCGCCGTGTGGAGATTCAACAGACCGTTTAGGTGTTCTGAGTTTAGTTAGTTTCACCGTTTACTCCAGGAACTGCATGCCGACGGTGGGCGCTTTCAGCTTTCATCCTATACGTTCCAGTTTAATTACCTACGTTCCCACATCGGGACGGCATTATAAGCTCATTAATCCAATCGGGACGGCAGGTCATCAACCCGCCTTTTGGGAACCCGGGACCAGACACAGATCACAGTTTGATCGCAGCAGGGCTGCGAAGACTGTTGATGTTTTTAAGAAGAGGCTCAAGACTTCCCTTTTTAACTTGGCTTTTAATGGAATTTTATCTAATTTTTATATGATCTATTTATATATGTATATATATTTTATATAATTTGGTTTTGCAGTATTGAAATTTATTTTATATGGATTTTACTTTTATTAATTCCTTTTAAGTGTATTTTATCATCTCTCTTTTATTTTTATTTATTTTGGTTTAACCCTAAACACTTTTAAACCCCCCATCCCCCCCCGTGCTTCCCCATGGGGATCCTTCACTCTGGGAGCTTTGCCTGCTCGGTCTGGGGGGTAACGGCTGTGGTGGATGCCCTTTTCTTGGTGTCTGGGGTCCTGCACTGCAGCCCTGCGGCTGTGGTGTGGACCCTGGCCTGTCCTAATCTGGGGGGGTCCCTGCAGCTGGGCCCTATGTGGCTAGAGTGGGCTGGTTCCTGGTGTGAATGGATCCCCAAGACATCGTTTCCTCACAGCAGTGTCATGCCAGATGGTTTTTACTGTTAGTGTTTTTATACATGTTCACTTAAGAGACAGAAAATAGGGGTTTGCAGTCAGGTGTCAAATTGGGAGGGGGTTGGGCGTGTGCATGTGTGTGTTTTGTGTTGTATACTTGGATGTGTGAAGGCTTGTTTTTATTTGAATTTGCATTTGTTTTTATTACGTCAAGCACTTTGTGTTGCCTTTTAATGGTATGAAAAGTGCTTTATAAATAAAGCTTGATTTGGTTTGGTTTGGTTTATCCTCCACTGTCTCCGCGGAGTGAGGCGATTCCCCGGGTCTCCTCTTTATTTCCTGTCGGAAAATGTGTGTCTGCGTCAGGACACTGACACATGCTGAGTCTCTCTGATTGGTTAACGCCAAAAGCGGCAAAAGTTCAGATTTTCCAACTCCGCGTTGCCGTGCCTGCCAAACACTCAAAACACGTCCCGCCCGTCGCCCTAAACGTGCCGCAAGAAGGTTCGACGCTCCTTCATGCGTGTTTACATAGACCTCACATGTAACCTGACGCCCCCCCGCGGCCAGTCTGAACCCTGCATACACACCAAACACGATTTTGGTGTTAAAATCACGCCCGAATCGCACCCAAAGTTGGACGCTGACAAATTATTATTAAGATGACAAATTATTACCATGGGGATTTTCTTTGACGATATATTGCACACGATAACATATTGCCCATCCCTAGCCTTAATCCATCTTACTTTCAATCATTTGTACTTTTCCAAAGTTGCTCCGTGAGCTCGAGGGTCCTGCAGATCCCCCCGACTCATCATGGTGGGCATTTTGGGAACAGATTTAACTTGTAAATTTAAGAAAACGCAGCAGATGTGGATGACTACCCTGATTCTCTTTCTGTCTTCCTCAGAGGCAACGCGTTGAGGCAGGGGTCGTCTTGGCGGGGGTCCCGGGGGCTGGTGGCCTTGCTGCTTGTCTCTGTGTGCGCGGCAGCCACGTGGCTCTACGTGTCCTCCCTGGATGGTGACATCACAGAAACGCTGGTCAGCCAGGGGGAGCTGGTCTCTCCCAAACCCAGAGTCTACAGCGTCCAGTGCTCCGATGACTACGAGAACTACAAGCGATACCCAGGTGAGGGTCCTGGCCTCGCGTTGGGACGGGGGAGGGAGGGGTCAAGTCTAGTTGCTTCCTGTTGTAAGTTGAAGAAATAAAAAGAGCTTAATGAGGAGAGAGATGTTAGTTTTTTTTTTTTACATTTTTCTTTAAACAGAAAAACCTTAAATAAAACCAGTGTGATGTCTGAAATGCTTCGACTCTGCAGCAGCTCATTATTCCTCCACTAGATGGCACCCCCACACAAAGGTTCCTGTAGTAAACATAGGAGTGTGTGGAAGTGTGAAAATCTAGAAATATGTGACACTCTGCAGAGTTTTCCTCATGGAAATGACCAGCAGATTATTCCATCTTTGGTTTGCACCACGTGGCCACACAAAAACACAACCATGTTGGGAATCACTGAGCTAGCAAGTTTATTTGTACCACACATTTCATGTACAAGACAACTCAAAGTGCTTTACATAAAACATTAAAAGCATTATGGATGGGACAAAGAAAAACAGTTAAAAGTACCACAAAGACAAAATATAAAAAAAGAGAAGCAAAATCATACTCATAATATACCATGATAAAATGATATAACTAAGTTAAATCAAAATGATTAAAAGAAGCTAGATAAGTTAAAGATTCGGTGCAGAGTTCATGAATAGACACATAAGAAGAGAAACGTTTTCAACCTGGATTTAAAAACGTCCGTCAGCAGTTTGTTCCACTTGTTTGCAGAATAAAGCTACAGTTGTGCTTGAAAGTTTACACACCCTCCCATTAAAGAAAAGTCTAAATTCACAGTAGTAATTCATATAACATGAAACTGAAAAATTGATAATAAATAAAAATTTACTAAATTTTAATTGAGTAAAATAAAGTGTTGATTTTGAATTTTGTTTAAAAAACAAAAACAAAGAAAAAAAAACTGTCCCGGACAAATTAGAGCACATTGCTCATGAACAGTGGATCAAAATACCTGTCAACAGGTGCAGACGTCTGATTGGACGTTACAGAAAACACCTGATTGCAGTGATTGTCTCAAAGTGTTGCTCAACGAACGCTTGGGAAACAGTCATCCTCCACCAACTCCTGGACTTGGAGAGACTTCTGTTGGAAAAGCCTAATCCATTTTTTATAACTCCCAAGCAGAAGTCCAAACAGACTGGTACACAAATGGCCTGCTGGAGAGAATGTGGAGAGGTTGTTGCTGATCATGCCCATATTTTTTGGTCTTGCCCACCCATTGAATTTTTTTCTGGAGAGAAGTGGGAAAAATTATTTCAAAGGTTTACGTTTTAATATAAATGTATCATTCATTCATTCACTCTCTCTTGGGAATATTCCAGATGGGCTGAGTATAGCTGATGAGTACCTATTTAGGGTCTTGCTAGCTGCAAGTAAAAAGGCCATCACAAAATGTTGGCTCCAGAAAAATGCCCCAACTATAGATTCTTTTATTGGTTTTGTAAAACACTTACATGTGTCAGAGCAAACTACGTACTCAGTCAGATTTCAAAAGGATCTAAGTGAAAAACGGTGGCAGAAATGGCAAGCCTATTTGGCTAAGGAATGAGACTGTATGCACGGATTGGGTATTATACTTTATTTTTGGGATTAATTGATCACCCCCCGACCTTGAATGTGGGGAATTGTTCAATATGTTTTTGTTTTTTTCTTATTGTGGTTTGTTGTATTGTTCCTGCACTAAAAATGAAAATGACCTATAAATAAATAGTTTAAAAAAACAAAGTGTTGCTCAACACAATTTTAGCTTAGGAACCCTGTCATGCTTCTGTACTTGTTTTATTTATTTATTTATTTATTTTTATATTCCTGCTGAACCACAATACAAAATAAATGTCATAATGTTCATAACATTTTATTTATTATTACTTTTGTCAATTTCATCTTATTTTGCTGGCAACTGATTTTTTTTGTCTTTAGTGGAAGGTTATGTAAACTTTAATCACAGCTGTAAATGCTGCTTCTCCATGTTTGGTCTGGACTAGCTGACCCAAGTCCTTGGATCTAAGAACCCTGCTGGGCAGTGATGCACGATATTACTGGCCCGATTTTGGCTATAAAACTGAATATCAATATCGGTCAGATATCGAATGATGTTTTTCTAATTTTATTTGTTAATTTGATAGGGCCAGAGCATACAGAAACAAAGAAAAATGTATGAATATGCCAGATTTAGCCATAAGGCTCGTTTTCATCTATTTTCCCGAGCCAGATCTTTAAAGGCTCCCTGAAATAAGGAAATTCAGAAATATCAAACTGTAAATAAAACAGTCGTCAATGAAATTAACCAATGCAGTGTTTGTGGCAAACCCCTGGAAAGCTGTTTTTTGTTTGTTTCTTTTGTTGACCACAAAATTTTATTTACTTCTCTAGATTTGGCAGCACTACTAAAGGAGCCCTATTATGAAAAATGGACTTTTAAGAGCTTTTCAGCATGTTACTGTATTATTTCCTCATAAAAAACTTCATTTAAAGTTATACCGTGTAACTTTTGGCTCTGACATTAAGCCAAAATGAGCAGTATTAGATGATTTTTCGGGCAAATATACAGTGACTGACGCGTGTCAGCACTCTGAGCGGGCTGCCCTCTGCAGAAACCAGACATCGTAACTTTGGAGAGGCGGGCCGTCGATGAAAGTGCCGTAAAGCAACTTGCTTTACGGCTCCTCATCCGTAAACACAGAAAGCTCTACTTGTGCTACTTTCTCTCATTACTCGAAGCTTCGTCATGGCGGAACAAAATAAAAAGGTGAAGTGATGTCTGAGCGGGCCAGAAAAAGAAAGAGGCAGATGATCACTGCGGATCAAAAACACGAGTGGACATTGGAAAAGAATCCAGTCATTGAGATGTAAGTGTGGAAGCAAAACCCACTCTCTGTTTGCCACGGCACCATTAGACTGGTAAATAAGTTTGGCTGTTGTGTAAACATACAAAAATGTGATGCTTTTCCTTTTTTTTTTCAGTCAGCGTTTATCCAAAACAACGTCAATCAGAGCCGTATAAGCTGCCGATAGTTTCCTGTTAGCAAAACGCAGCTAGAATTACTATAGACCAAAGCTAACGCGACTTCCTAAACATTTTGCGCAATTGTGGCTGGTTTGCAGCAATAAATGCGTTCTCTGTAATTCATATAAATATCAAAGAAGTAACAGAACGACCGGCAGTTTGCTTGGTTTAGTTGTGTGGTTTTCATACGCTGTTCAGAAGGAAGCAGAGCCTCTGTAATGTCCCGTAAGCTGAGCTAATCCAGACGTTCTCATAACAAACGTGAGTTTTGCCAAAGTTATGACTTCATTCAGTGCACAAAACTACAACTTGGTTTTGTGGCCGGTTTTGATTGCGCATTTATCTTTGCATTGTGCGTTTGTGATGTTTCAGCTATGTAAACATATATAATTAGAAACAGTTAGAGGCAGGGTAAAAAGGGAAAAATAAAAAAAGGTTGGGGGGAGGGGGGGGCTGTAGCTTCCGTAACATAACTGACTGACACCGGTATATGCAATGAGGTGGCACCAATCACAAAGCGTTACATACGCATGCGCAGCAGCGTAGCAAGACGCCCTCTTTGTTGAACAGAAACTCTTAGAGCGTAAAACATGTTGCAATTGGTCAAGAGCTCCGTGGTTCAGGACAGTCAGCCATCTTACTTCCTTGTTGGAAATTAGACGCATAAAAAACTAATATTTAACACCAAATTAGTTTCTATTGTGGCGATGGGAACATATTTAGCTTATAAATGCCTATATTTGACTTTTGGACCATTTGAAAAGCATGATACAGCTCCTTTAAATATCACCTGAAATATATTGCTGCATCCAGAGCACAAACTGCAGATTATATGAAGATTATGTTAAATTTTTAAATTGAACTTATTGGTATCTGTATCGGCCACGGGAAGCAGTAAATTATTGTTTAACGGTAGAGTATCACTACTGCAGGGTTTACACTCTCTGAACATGTCACTGATGTATTCTGGCCCAAAGCATTCTGGGATTTGCAGCCATAGTTGTGACTTCAGCAGCAGTGATCACATCAATTAGTGCTGTAATGGTTATTTTCAGCACCCTCTACAGCGTCTCAGGATTATAAAAAGCATGAAGGGTTTTTTTCTTTAAAAATGGCTCTAAATGACTCATGAATGATCCAGCAATTAATAATAATGTTTAGCTTTAAGTGGGAGTGAAGCTAAGCAGGTGGTTGATGTTTGACAGAGGCAACACGTTTTACAGGAGATCAAACCTCAAATCTAAAAGTTTTTACAGAATGAAAATGAATAAGGGAAGAAAGCCTACATTGTGTCTCAGATTCATATCGTTGCAGATTGTATGAAAGCACGATATTTAATGTTATCAGCTTACTTTTAATTAGAGCCCGACCGATATGGGATTCTGTGCCATATGAGCATCATCATATGGCGCGAATCTAGAATCTGTCTGGTTTCACACATAATTTCATTGCATAAAACTGTCAGAAGTTAAAAAAATGGCATGTTTTCTCTCTTTGGGCTCCTGTAAAGACGCTCTATAAATAAAATGTGTTATTATCTGTACAGTGATGTTGCGATACTCAAAAAAGTATCAATTCCAATATTTTGTCTGGCTGGTGTGGAAGTATCGACTCCATGGTATCGCTATGCCCGTCCCTGCTGTTTATGGAGTGAGTCCCACCCTTCGTGTGTCCCCCAGGTTGCACCCCTCAGACGTGCGGCCGTGCAGTCTCGGACGGCGTGGTGACGAGGGACGAGGCTCAGCTCCTCAGGAGGTAAACGCAGCGTGCTCTGCTCCGTCTTCATTCCTCACCTCCCGTCTGCAGCTGAGTCACGGCTTCATGCTTTCTGTCTTGCAGGCTGGCTGAGAGGGGGCTGGCGCTGGCCGGATCTGAGGGAGGGGTGAGTGTAAGACAGAAATGTGACCGCGAGGCACCGTCTGTAGGGAAGCTGATGGGGATTTGAGTCGTTTTGCATTTTTACCTGCTGAAAGTTTCTGCTGACTTCATCCAAACTCAGTGTCAGTTTAAGAACGTCTGTGGAAGTATTTATAATAATTCTCTCAATAAACGAAGAACTTTACTGTCATATCCATAAATAAATTAGTGACGACAGTAAATAGGAAAGCTGTCAAATATACTTCCATTTAATTAAAAACTCCACTGAAAGACTGAACCTTAAACATCTCTGGCTGCCTCATTGACTATCAGCCAATAAGATCTTTCCGCTCCTTAATCATGTGTCTTCAGAAAGTAACAGGAACAAACCCTGAAGCTGGATCTTCTTATCAAAGCAGTAGTTATTGTGTATTTTCTGTCTCATCTACGTTTCTGCTTTACTCAAATTCATTTAGCTTTTCTCCATCACAAAGTAGAATGTGTAAAGGCAAACATGTGGAATACGATCGAAAATCTGAATGTTGTCTCCTCCTGAAAGACAACCGCATTACACTTCTGGGGTCCCTGAATACGAGTTGGGAATGTTAAACTTAGTGTCAATGTGCCAAAGCCTTGTGGATTTGTGATTCTGATATGCTGTGTTTTTGTCTGTGCTGTTTTGGTTTGTATCTATGTTTTTATAGATGTTTACAGATGTACATATATTTGCAATATTGTTTCATAAAACTCTAATAAAAACTTTAATTGAAAAAAAGTAGTACTAGAAATTAGCAAAGTTATCCTAGTAGTGAGAAAATTGTACAAGGAATGAGTAAAGTTGTACCAGGAGTGAACAAAGTAGTAGTAAAAGTGCATATAGTAGTACTAGGAATGAGTCAAGTAGCCATTGAAATGACTGAGGTCGTCCTAGGAATGAGTATTCAGTCCTAGGACTGACTTCAAAGTAGTACTGGGAATGAGCAAAGTAATCCTATTAGTAAGGGAAGTGGTACTAGGGAAGAGTAAAGTAGTATTAGGACTGAATAAAGTAGTACTGATAAGAGTAAAGTAGGACTGAATAAAGTAGTACTGGGAATGAGCAAAGTAATCCTAGGAGTGAGGGAAGTAGTACTAGGAATGAGTGAAGTAGTATTAGAAATGAATAAAGTAGTAGTAGTAGTGTGCACTAGGAGTGAAAAAGTAGTTCTTGGAAAGAGTAAAGTAGTACTATGACTGGATAAAGTAGTACTAGGAGTGAGTAAAGTAGGACTAGGACTGAATAAAGTAGTACTAGAAATGAGTAAATGGGTACTAGGAATGAGTAAAGTGGTACTAGGACTGAATAAAGTAGTACTGGGAATGAGCAAAGAATTCTAGGAGTAAGGGAAGTGGTACTAGGGAAGAGTAAAGTAGTATTAGGACTGAATAAAGTAGTACTAGGAATAGGTGAAGTAGTATTAGGAATGAATAAAGTAGTAATAGTAGTGTGCATGGTTGCACTAGGAGTGAATAAAGTAGTTCTTGGAATTAGTAAAGTAATAGTAGAAATGAGTAAAGTAGTACTATGACTGGATAAAGTAGTACTAGGAATGAGTAAAGTGGTACTAGGACTGAATAATGTCATACTGGGAATGAGCAAAGTAACCCTAGGAGTGAGGGAAGTAGTACTAGGAATGAGTAAAGTAGTATTAGAAATGAATAAAGTAGTAGTAGTAGTGTGTATGGTTGCACTAGGTGTGAAAAAGTAGTTCTTGGAATTAGTAAAGTAATCGTAGAAATGAGTGAAGTAGTACTATGACGGGAAAAGTAGTACTAGGAATGAGTAAAGTAGTTCTAGGACTGAAAAATGTAGTACTAGGACTGAATAAAGTAGTACTAGGAATGAGTGAAGTAGTACTAGGCCTGAATAAAGTAGTACTAGGAATGAGTAAAGTAGTTCTAGGACTGAATAATGTAGTACTAGGACTGAATAAAAAGTAGTACTAGGCCTGAATAAAGTAGTACTAGGAATGAGTAAAGTAGTTCTAGGACTGAATAAAGTAGTGCTAGGAATGAGTAAAGTGGTATAAGGAATGAATAAAGTAGTAGTAGAAGTGCGTATAGTAGTACTAGGAGTGAGTAAAGTAGTAGAAGTGAGTATAGTATGAATAAGTGGTACTAAGAATAAGTAAAATAGTCCCTGGAATGACCAAAGTAATCCTAGGAATAAGCAAAGTGTTACTAGGAATGAGCAAAGTAGTACCAGTAATGGTTAAAGTAATTCTATAAATAAGGAAAGTAACACTAGGAGTGAGTATTGTTCATCTTCTGCACTGCATGTATTTCATGCTGCTTTGTGTACTCGGGGCTTCTGAGAAGATGATGATTTTCACTCAACTTTATTTACACTTTTCTCTTGTTTTACCAGCCAAGCCGCTAACGCTAACCACTAGCCACTAACCACTAACCACTAACTAGTAACTACCACACATCTCAGGTCACATGAAGTGAATGTGGCCAGTTCACCTGTGTGATCAGTCTGCTGTCAGTGAAACCAACGTGGACTTGTAGAGTAGAGTTTTGTTTATTGTTTACTGTTGTGTAAAACCCAACCAGAGCTGGAGAATGTTGTGTGTTAGTCAGAAACTGTTTCATGTTTTGTGCATCAGCTGGGCAGAAACATGCACATGGTCCAGATTCCAGCTGTAATTGCTGTTGTGGCCTGTAGAGGGCAGCGTGGTGCAGCAAGCAGAGCTCCAGCTTGAAGACGGAGTCGTGCTGTTTGCAGTCTGCAGGTCTCCACCCTGCTCTCCTCATGTTCTCTGCCTCCACGGGGCCCAGTTGGTCCTCAGCCATTAAAGGAGCTGTTTATGTTATGTTAAGACATTAAAGTGAATCAACTGCAAGCAACATGCAGACTTCTATGGAAATAATTAATTTTCCTCGAGGATTTGACCAGCAATAACAAGTAAAGGGCAGAGACACAGTTGGAAACGATGACGGGGCCGTGCATATACCTGCATCCTCTAACTGTAAACAGCTGTTTGCTCTAATTCCTGTTTTTTCCTACAATCCTTGCAGGCTTCCATCCTGGACCTGCACTCTGGAGCGTTATCGATGGGAAAACAATTTGTTAACATATACAGGTGAGAGTGTACACTTGTAAAATTCACCTCTGTGTTTACACCACTTTCTGCTCTGTCCCTAAAGAAATGTCATCCACCACATGTATCATTTTCAGTTATTTATTCAGTGATATGAGGAGTCATCAGTCTTACTGATGCTGGACCGTGTGAGCGGTCCTCTCCAGGTCCAGCGATACGTACCAGCCTCATCCATCACAGCTGGCAGAACTGGTCTCACACGGATCATCTGCTCTCTTCTGTATTTCTCACTCATTCACACCTCCTCCCTTTACTCATCTTTCTCTCGTCCTACTTTCTGACACGGGATCCTGAGAGACGAGCGGATGTAATCTGCAAACGGTGGTGACGGCGTTCCCTCGCCACTCGTCATCCTTCGCTTGGCGCCACGCTCGGGGCTTCCTGCTGTGTTTGAATGGTTGGGTGGCACGCCCATCCCAGGGCTGGTTTAAGATCAAGATTGGTCAAGATTAGGTTTTAGAGATTAACTTACAATTAGGTTTTGGTTAGGGTTAGGGTTAGGCAATCGGTTATGGACGTTAGCAGGGCTGGGGAAAAAAAAAAAAAAAGGATACACTGAAATATCACGATATTTTCATTTGCAGATTTCATATAGAGATTCAAAAATGCAGTATTGATGTATTTTACCAACGAAATCTCATGAGGTTTATCGTTATCTTACGAAATCTTGCGAGATTTCATTAGTAAAATAGATCGATACCACATTTTTACTTATCGATATGATATCAGCATAAAAAAATATTGTGATATTTCAGTGTATCGATTTTTTTTCCCAGCCATAGACGTTAGGTTTAAGGGGCTAGGGAATGCATTATGTCAATGGATGTGCCCCACAGGAATAGAAAACCAGAGACTGTGTGTGTGTGTGGGTGTGCATGTGTGTGTGTGTGTGTGTGGTCGGGCACGTTTTTGCAATATTGTGGGGACCATGTTCCATATTTTCACCATCACCATGGGGACGTCTTGCCCTCGTGGGGACATTTTCCCTGTCCCCACGGGTACGAACTACGTTTTTAGGGTCAAAGTTAGGTTCTAGAGATTAAGTTACAATTAGGTTTAGTTTAGGGTTAGGGCAAGGGTTAGGTTTAGGCAATCAGTTATGGACGTTAGGTTTAGGTTTAGGGGCTAGGGAATGCATTGTGTCAATGGATGTACCCCACAGGGATATAAAAACAAACATGCGGTGTGTGTGTGTGTGATTAACTGGTGTGGGATGTGTCTGCAGGTATTTTGGGGATCAGATCAAGAATGTGTTCACACCAGAAGACTTCAAGCTTTACAGGTGATTTTACAGTTTATACTCCGCCTCCAACTAGTTATAGTACAACGAATTATAACCCTTTATAATTTACTGTACAATTCATTCCACTTTATTCCATTCATTTTAAACTAATTCAGGCCAGTTTATTATCTTTACCAGTTTAAGTCTTTAACTCAATCAGTTGAAACATTCTTATAATTCTTAAATGTGTTCATTATAATCCAGTTCAGTCTGGTTCGTTACAATTCACCTCTGCCCAATTAGTTATGATACTGAATCCAGTTCATTTCAATTTAGTCCAATTCATTATAACATTTATTCTGAAGTGTTTTTAATGCTGTTCAGTCTGTCTTTTTAATCCGGTTCAGTCCAGTGGGTTTTAAAGGAGCTGTATCATGCTTTTCAAACATTCCAAAAGTCAAAAAAGGCATATATAAGCTAAATATGTTCCCCTCGCCAGGAAAGAAAGTAATTTGGTGTCAAATATTAGCTTTTTATGCGTCTTATTTCCAACACGGAAGTTAAACGGCTGACTGGACTGAATCACCGAAGCTCTTGACCAATAGCGGCATGTTTCACGCCCATTTCATGACGTCGCCCTGGAACAGACACAAATTCTGAAGGTAACAGATTTGGTTTTAGCACCAGCTTTGTCACTCACATGGACGCTATTTGTAAACATTGATGGATAATCGGACTCCGATCGACGCAATAAAATGGAGCAGCCTGTTATGGAGCTGTATGCACTCAACCCGGAGTCTGATATGGAGTTTGAAGTACATGTGGTATAGGCATGTAATGATATAAGAATTTCATGTCACGGTTATTGTGACCAAAATTATCACGGTTATCGATATTATCGTGGTATTGGTGAAATCTGCTCAAAATGTTCAAAACATTCTTCTTCACATACAAAAATCATTTCACCAAGTTTTAATTGAAAAATTTCAATACAAAAAAAAGGAAACTACCCAATTCTACTAATTTTACCCCATTTGATCTTATTATAGGGCAGTAACTAAAGTCAAGGAAAAGGAGATTCATGAATCTGTCAGGAGTGAACTTCACACACAAAGTTGAGGGTTTTTTCTGCTCCTGAAGATAAAAATCTAATCACTTTTGGCAAGTGGATTCATTGTCCGGTACAACGAATAAACTCCCAGACTGAACGACCACATTTTTTCCAACTTGCCGTCCTCTAGAGCTTTAAAAAAAAACAAAAAACTTTTCTTCTGAACTGTGCGGCAAACTTCTGTTCGCTGATGGCTGTTTGTCTCAGAGGAAATCTTCCTGCAGGTGTTTGTTTCTTCCTCAGAGTGTGGATAAGTCAGGATTTTCCTAGTTTCTCTTGAACAAAGAGGGCGTCTTGCTACGATGCTGCGCATGCGTATTTGTCGCTTCGTGATTGGTGCCACCTCATTACGTACACCGGTGGTCAGTCAGTCATTTTAAGGGAGCTAGAGCTTGGCCTGAATATTCATATATATTACTCAAATATGCACAAATGAAGAAAAAAACAACTTAAATGAAGTTTTTATGAGGAAATAACATGGTAACATGCTTTAAAACTCTTAAAAGTCCATTTTTCCTGACACGGCTCCTTTAATAAATTATGATCCTGTGTATACTGGTTATTTTGTTATAATTTAATGCAGTATAGTCTGTTGCTTATTTCAGTTACATTGGATTAACCTATGTAATCAAACTATTATAATCCAATTAAATAGTAAATTCTCATTCATTACTACCCAGTTCAGGACAATTAAATCAATTAATTTCAAATCAAATTATAATTTCCCACAAAGAATTAGATTATTTTTAATTTAATTTCATTATGATTCACATATTCATACAGGTTATTAAAATACTTCAGTTTAGTCCTGTTATTTCTTATACAATTTAAGCCAGTTCATTACAGTTCATTTTAGACAACTCACTGTTATTCCGCTCAGATAAAATGACAACTGTGGTGAGTTATTTTTATTATAATTCAATCTAATTAGCTGTAATCCTGTTTGATTTTTTATTTTTTACAATTATATTGTGTCCAGTTTGTTTCAATTGAGCTCATTCCAATTCGGTTAAATTCCCTCTGTTCCAGTTTAGTCCAGTTCTTTCTTATACAGTTTAATCCTGGTCATTGTAATCTATTTGGATGAGTTTATTGTAATTCAGCTCAGTCCAAATAACCCTATTTAATCAAATTTATGATTTAGTTCAGTCTAATTCATGTTAATCCACTTCAGTCCAAATATTTACAATTTTGTTAGCAATAACAGTTTATAAAAAGTGAATTCAGTGAGTTATAAAAGGATGAATA
The DNA here is from genome assembly GCA_023101725.1 of Atherinomorus stipes. NCBI lineage: Eukaryota > Metazoa > Chordata > Actinopteri > Atheriniformes > Atherinidae > Atherinomorus > Atherinomorus stipes. The sequence goes on from JALJCO010003800.1 coordinate 162,672, forward strand.
TCTTGCGCTCACTCTGTTCTTTAACTAATACCTTTCCATTTCTGGACCAGCACTCGGGTCTCCTGCCCATTCAGTTATTTACACCTCTGAGGTTATTAATCCGAGCCAACACCAGATGAAAAATATTAGATCTTGTCACAAACAGTTTTCGAATAGCAGCTCCAGCTTCCAAGTGTTTGTACGGACATCAGATCTCATCAAGCCGTAGCTGCTGGAATCCAGCAGGGATATTGTCCTGGAAGTGATGCCCTGACAGTCGTGCCTGCAAGTGTATCACCGCCATAAATCATGCTGCTGGGAAGAATTAAGTCTGCTCTCAACTTGACTCACTGTGTCCATTTTTCACGGTCAGGGATGTTCGTGGCCGAATCCAGGCAGTCATCGCTGAGACGTTTGGTTTGGACCCAAGTCTGATGTACCTCACCAAACCCACCTTCTTCTCCAGGATCAACAGCACCGCAGCCAAGACCCAACACGACGAGTACTGGCACCCGCACATAGACAAGGTAACAAGGACTTTTTGTCCTCGGATACGGACCTGATTGAACACAAGCGACTCTAAGAATGAGATTTTCACTTAAAAAAAACAAAGAAAATATTGGAACACCCTGAATGGCAGGACCAGGATGTAATCGACTCAGATAATCTGGGATGATCGTTCTGATTTATCCCATAACAGCCAACTCATCCTGAAAAGCCTCTTTAACCCTCAGGTAGCGATGACAGATTTCAGAGTGGCTATTACTGCCTTGGCAAATAAACGGACTGTTTTTCATTTCCTCATTAGCTGTTTGCTGCATTGTTTGCAGATGAAATTTGTAGTAATGTGGGTGCAGTGTAAGTGTTTCCAAGGGCCTCATTGGTCTGCTGCCATGGAGACCCGGACCAGACTGGCAGTTGAAAGTAGGTGCATGTACAGACCATCTCGTCCTGATATTTGTCTGCACAGGCCATCATTAAAAGGTAAACCATGCATCCAGAAAACCAATTTTGTCTCTCCTAGATAAACTTTCAGTCATTTCAGACTGAAATATGCCTGCAGCTTTGTTCTTTAGAGCGTTCTTCTCCAAATTTTGATAATCTCTTATGTTCGATTAATGGAAAAAACAAAGTACACAGTATTAACTTCCAGTAAGGCCAATCATTTTGCCTCCAGAGGGATTAAAAAGTTATTAGTTGCAGGGGTGGGTATTGACAAAGACTTAATGATACAATTCACATCATGATACAATAAAATAGTGTGATATTTTGACACTGTGGAATATTGTGATGTTCTAGGTACTTCAGAAAATTTAAAATGCAGCTTGAAATAAACGTTGTACCTGTGTACACACATCCGATGGCTGAAGAAACAAAATGAGTGAAAATCAATGAAATTCAGCTTATCCATGTGCCATTTATTAAACTTGGACAGGTTTCATCTCCACTTGGATCTCATAATAAAACCATTTACAATCGTTCCCCTGAACATAAATATTTCTCACTTTGAAAAACCAAACTGAATAGATGTGCAAATGAAATAAAAATAAAATGCTTTGGAAAATAATGATAATAATAATAATATAATAAGAAAATATAACCGATGAGTTGGAATAGTATAAATGTATACAAATTCAGGTGAGATTAGTGAAACAAAGTAGTTTATTGAGTACATGAAAACACATATTCGTGCATTATAATAAAATAAACATTTCAGTCAGTGCATTATAATCTCAAACAACTGGGTGGTTTAACCTGGACACACATTTTAACTTGTAATTTTCGCTGTGTGTGAAGTTTAACGTGAGCCTGCAGATACACATACGTAGATATCACGAGATTTCGTAATAGAACGATGAAATATCGCAAAATTTTACTAAAAATATTGATAATTTTTTTTAATATCAACATTTCACAACATTTAATATTGCAATATTTCAGTGTATTGATATTTTGTCACACCCCTAATTTGTAGTGAGGTCCTGTCAGTCAAACCCACTTGAGTAACTGATCATCATTCCAATAAATCTTCTTACACTTGTTCTTTTTTTTTTTTTTTTTTTTTTTTTTTTTGTAAACAGAGTACCGATACCATACAAAAATAAATAAAAAAGAGACTGCATGACTGTGGTATATCCCTTAGATTCAACAAGAAAGTGTCCCAACTTTGACTGATACAGTAAATATGCCACAATTTATGTATGATCTGATTAATCGACTAATTGCTAAAATAATCGGTGGCTGGTTGCTTATTAAAATAATCGTTTGTGGCAGCCATGGTGTCAGGGGGTCCGTTCTTCCTCGACCCTCTAAAACAGCAGACGGCCCAGCTGCTTTTAGAGCAGTGAAGAAGAACTCAGAGCTAACAGATCTAATTAATATATTCTGTTTTAATGAAGTTTGTTGTATCGGATGGATGTCTGAACTCCAGTACTCTCCGATACTCATACCATAACTTTGGGCAGTATCGGAGACATTTCCGATACTGGTATCGGAACAACTCGAGTCAGAAGGTGAATTGATTCAGAGGATTTGCTGATTTGATATTGAGTTGTGCAGAAAAGTGTTACGATGCATTGATTAATCAATATCTTTTCCCACCCCTAATATCTGCACACTGCAGTGATCTGTAGTCGCATCATACAGAAAATAATGATTTGAGATTAAAGGAGACTCTACAGGGTGTTGAATCATGGTGCAGTCAGCTCGTCACACACTGCTTCCACATTCTGGCTTTGTTTTTTAATTTCGCCTGATATGTAAAGCCTTGGAGTGTAATTCAAGAGGTTTTTCCCCTTAGGGCAGCTACATTTCCTCCAGTACTCTCTGCTGCTCATCATCACGCACGGGTCATTGTTAATAAAATGATGAAAGTGCAGCTTTAGAGCTCATCGCTTTATTCTTAGTCTTTATTGTATTTAGGTCATAGCCAGGAGGAAGGAGCTGATCTGAGATCGAGATGAGATGTTGACAAGTTTGACTGTTTTGACATCACTGATCCGTCTTTATTTATTCCCATAAGGGAAATTTAACGTGCAACAGCTGCAGGTGACAGGAAAGAGTTAAAAATAATTCAGAGTTGTAGCCTATAAAAATAGAATAAACAGGAAAATGAACGATAAAAATATAGATAATGTATAGAAAAATAAATGTTTACACAATGAACATATGTATTGTATGTGTATATACAGTACGGACGTCATGGATTGTTATTACAGATATGAACTGTTTCAAATATTAACATCTGCTGGTGATGAAGAGTCTGATGTCTGATGTGTCCAACATGCGTCTGTCTGGTGAGAGACATCAGTGATTCACAGCTTTTTCTGTTTTCCTTCTTTTTATTATGTGAAAAAGATGAGACAGATGTGAATGTTCAGACTGGTGGGAGATCAGACGTGATTTCTTCATTCTGGCTGCCCTAAAAGCTGATGGAGTCCAGTCGTTGCCATTTGAGTGTCTGATGCTCCTGAAAGTTGTGAAATTATCAGTTTGGACGTGTCATTTATAGAAAGTTTCATCTGTCCTAATATTGGTTTCCAGTTCTGTGTTGTTAAAGGAGCATAAAATCTTTTTTTCTTTTAATCTTTTCTTTCATTTCATTGAGCTAACAGCTTATATTGGTTTTACCGTCATTTTAATATTTGTCTCATCTTCTACCACTGGCCCTTACCAGCAGGAAAAATTAAATCAGGAAAGAGCCTCTTTGCTTCTCCATCTGCCTCGGCCACCATTTTTAAGCTAATTGGCTCACCCGGCCCTCATTTCCATGTAAATGGCCTCTGACGTCCGTGGCGGTGCATTTTCTTTCCATCCATCTTATGACTGATAGGGTGTCACAGCAGCAGTTGAAGTATGAAGACTCGAAATATGTTTTTATCTCAATTATTGCGGGGCTGGCCTGGCAAGATAATGAAGTGAAATTACTGTAGGTCACATGTTGTATTTACATTTCTAACAATACCTCATTGCTCATATTTTTAGCTGAATATGCAACCGGTTCTTATCAGGGCTTCATGATGGCCTTTATTGACGGGGAATAACTTGAACTGCTGCTGGAAATAAAACATTGTTGATAAATTTAAGAGTTAATTGATCCAGTAAGTGAAAAATACTAATATTTTTATACAAACATTGTGTTGTACAGCTGCTAATTATATATCAAGGATGGTCAGATGCAGATTAATTAAGCGAGTCGCTGTTGAACGTATGTATTTAGCCGCTTAAGAACTGATGGGTACCGCAAGTAGTTGGTTTGTTTTTAGCATTTATGAGTTTTTTGTTTTGCTTTTTCTGACTTTTTGTCATTAAACTAGTTGCCACCATAGAAATCTGCTGATTTTAAATTTTTTTAAAAATCCTACAAGCCTTCAGCGTGCTACCTGCCCAACATCAAACTGTTGACATTTTTTCTAATGTTATGATGTATTTAGTTAATAATCAATAAGATATTTTTCCATAACAGATATTTTTTTTAAAAAATTAGCTTAAAAATGATTGAATATTGGATTGCTGCTGAGAAACATGGTTCCAAATGAGGCTCATGATCTGTTTTGCTAAAATGTTTAACTTATAAACTAGCCAAAAATCAGCCCCATGAGCTTGCCTTTATAATGTTCCCTTTAGCTAATTACTAACCTGCACCCTCGTACCTTATTATTTCACACATGGATGCGTCATCCCCAACCCTTATACTGGACCGCATCTCTTATACCCCTTTCCCACTGGCAAAAAAACCTAGTTTAAACCTGGGAACAGTTGGCTTTTAGTGGCAGTGAGAAAGACTCACCGACCCGCGTCAAACGATTCGTCAATATTTTTTTAAAAAGGAGCTTAAAAATGATTGAAAATTGGATCGCAGCTGAGAAACGTGATTCCAAATCAGACTCATAATCTGTTTAGCTAACATGTTCAACTTATAAAATAGCCAAAAATCCGCCCTGTGGGCTCGCCTTTATAATGTTGTTCACTTTAGTCAATAACTAACCCCGATTGATCCAGGTGTGTCTGGCCATTGTCCTCATGATTACTGAGATCTGGCACACCTGGATTAATCAAGTCATCCAATAATGAAAGACAGGAGAAAGAGGAGCTGGCTCAAGTTAGGAAATAGTGGACTTGTGCATAAAGCCAATACCACCTGAAACTGTGGGGTCAGTGTTGAGCTGTATAGACTAGACAGGGCAAACACCAAAATTTGACCCCCTGATAGAACAGATGGGAATTGGATTATTTTCTTAACAATGTTAAGGAAATCTGGAATGACTTGTACATTTCTTGGCTGTTTAAACAGCAGTGGAAAACTTTAATTGTGGTTAAAAACATCAGACGGTAAAGATGAACGAATGATCCGTTCACCTGACCCACTGGTTTCTGAAGAGCTAAAGTGAGTAGCTGTAGTTGGGCGGATCCCACCGTCGCCATTGTAGCTGTGTCGCCAAGCCATGTTTATTTGCAACATTATTCTATTAACATAGCATTTACACAGATAGTCTTGCGTCATTACTGATTTGTCTCTGATGTTTCTGGAGTAGATAAGATTGTTTTTAATGACAGGGTAGCGCATAATTCCATTGAGTTTCGCTAGCATCAACATCAGCAACCTCATGCAACTCGAACAATGGGATGAAATGTGCTGAAACTGTCACCAAGGATACATAGTATCCTAGCTAACTCAAAAAATGAGGCCCTATGTCAGAAATCCCAAACTACCCCTTTAAAGGATAACTTTCTGCTTTTTTTAATCTGAACCTTATTTCTAGGAGTTTATACGTGCATTTACTCACTGGTAAAATTTCTGTATCACTTTGTCTCCTTCGGAAGATATTTTGTTGAGTCGCCCTTCGGCGTACACCCATATAATGGGAGAGAGGGGTCACTCTATAAGGCATTATCTGCAGCAAACTCCTTCATTTAATCAATGCTTTAAGAACAATGAATCAATGAAATGAATACTATTGTCCTGTGAGTTTAGAGTTTTGCGGATGGCAGTTTCTTGGTTATTAGGTAGCAAGCTGCACTTAAAAACTGTACTGCGGCGCGCGCCCATTGGAACGCGTGCGAAGCCTGTAGATTGTGGAGAAAACCCCCCAATAACGATCAGTGTTCATTCTGAACTCGCAGGACAATAGGACTCGTACGTTCGTTCATTCTACTTAAAGTGTTGATAAAATGCAAATAATGCCTTATAAAGAGGCTTTCCCGTCTCTCCCATTATATGGATGTACGCCGAAGGGTGACTCAACAAAATATCTTCCAAATATCCTATCAAAGTGATACAGAAATTTTACCGGAGAGTAAATGCACATATAAACTCCCAGAAATAAGGTTCAGGTTGAAAAAAAAGAAAGTTATCCTTCAAGAGTTATGGAGGCCACAGTGGTCTTGGAAGCATAAAGTGCAACAGAAGTATTTTGTAGCTTTGCCCGGATCTGTGCTTGGCCATAATCCTGTCTCTGAGCTCTACAGGCAGTTCCTTTGACCTCATAACTCATGTTTTGCTCTGGTATTCATTTTGAGCTGTGGGGCCTTATGTAACACAACTGGACTCCAATCAATGTGTGGAAGTATCCCAGAGATGATCAAGAAAACCCGAGTTAAATACTTAGTGTCACAATATTTACGTTTTTGTATTTTAATAAATTTGCAAAAATTTCTATGAATCTGTGTTTGTGCTGTTAAATTGGGATGCTGAGTGTTAATTAAGGAGGATTTTTTTTTATTTATTTATTTCAGCATAAGGCTGCAACATAATAAATGGTACAAAACTGAGGATGATCTAAATATTTAACTGAATGCACTGCTGTACAATTATATTGTGTTTTGGCTCTGCAGTTCCTCTGTTATGTTTTGTTTTTCCTTTTCGCACTCTTCTTTAGATTGATGCTGTTTACAGCAAGACTCACCCATTAATACAAGCCAGTTTACCTTTTACAGTTTTTCTCCGTTGGTTTGGCTCACTTCTTGAGACGGAAATTACATTCTCAAAATAACATAGACAAACCTCCAAACCTTTTGACAATTGTTCACGACAGAATTGAATTTCTCATTCACATGACATTTCAGATGTCTTTGTACATGTTTCAACATACCAAGTACATGTAGGCAAATCATTTAGTACATGTAGCCTACACTTAGCACAGTTGGCCTGCCTTTAGCACAACTCTTGTTAATCAAACTGATTAGTTGTCTCTCAGTTGAATGGTTCTCTCAAAAACACATCAGTATAGTTTAATTATACAAGTCATCACATGCACAATAATCTGTTAAATTTTCAAAAGAAATCACGAACATGTTATCATGAATACCATGTATGAATCACTTGGGACATTTGATGAATTGATTAACTGTCAGGTGGCACACGTGAGTTTCCAGCATCCAAGGCAGGGATCACCAACTCCGGACCTCTTGGGCCAGTGTCTGGAAGGTTTTCAAGATTTCCGTGCTCCAACACACCCTGAATTGAATGGATCCAACAGCCTATGAAGTTCTGCTCAATGACTCATTAATTTGGGTCAGATGTGTTGGCACAGGGTGACATTGAAAACCTTCTGGACACTGGCCCAAGAGGTCCGGACTTGGTGAACCCTGATCTAAGGCAAACCATCAAATACTATGTTTATTTACCTGAGTTTTTCTCTGTGTGGAGGTGGAGGGTATATTTCAATTCAGCTTTATTACAGACTCACAATTCAAACTTCATAAAAAACCAACAACAAACAACCACAAGACAAGAGATCACTGGAAATAATTACATACACAGAAAAGAACTACTTCACCACTACAGGTAATATCAACTAGCCCACCACTTGATTTGTGGGCATACGGAGGCGACGGATGAAACTGTACATGAGCTTATATGAGCATCCTGCCCAAAATCAGGGATCCCTGCTTCATGCAATGGGTGCTGCATGTGATGACATCATGGGGGAACAGTGTAGGGGATGATTGAGACATGCACACCATTTCTACCCACGCTGCATTGCAACAGAGCAGCTGAATCGGATTAAAAGCACTTGGGAAATCAGAGAACATGACCCTCAGATTGCTCCCTGATTGGTCCGGATATGAAAGGGCTCTCTGAAGCAGGTGGATGATGATGTCCTCAAAACCAACCCAAGCCCATTATGATGAGTAACATACAACTGGAGGCATAACATCATTCTGTGAAGCACAGAGACGGGCAGAGGACCAGACTTCAAGATAAACTCATACAGATTTCTTTTATTTATAAGTTGTCACAATATGAACACATCAAATTACTTTTTTCATAATGTACCTTTGCATTGTAATGCTTGAAAAATGATTTCCATATTAATCTCTTGTCCATGTGGTTCAGTACCATGTGAGGGTTTGAAGATCACAGGACTCCATCTTGTCTGATTTGGGGATGTACAATCTAGATGGAAACACTTCAGTATTCTGTGAACCTCTTTGATTTGAGGTTGTTTTCCATGAAACTCATCTGTGCACTTGTTGTTTCTGAGTTATGATGAAGTCTGAGCTCTCAAGTGCAACTCCTTGAGAGGGCTCAGTGTATGCTTTGATGTTTCATTTAAGGCTGTTTTCTTTTATTTGGTTCACCACGCTTTCAAGAAGCATGAAGCTGATTCACTTTATTGAAAGTAAAGTCATGCAATATGGGCTGTGTTGTGTTAAATTCCCAACATATACATGAATTGCACGCACAGTGACGTTTGACAAAGTTCGGCAGCAGCGGTTGTCATTCTCCGTGCGCGCCTCATGCACAACTTATGGTACAAAGACTTTTCTTTTTCAATCAACCCATCTGTCAACAGACAACAAAGTCAGCACGTCTCTTCATTCGAGTCTGTGTTCGTACATTTCCATGTGTAATGATTGTGTGTTGGCCTCTGAGTGCCTCCGAACTGTGGGCGACGTGGCTCATTATTGAACACCTCCTGCGTATTGAGCTCCTGCTGCTTCAACCCAGACATGCTTTTTATGTTGGTGAGACTTTACAGCATTGATCTGTGAAGTGATCATGGATCCAATTTACCCGCTATTAGTTTTTTTTTCTTCTTTTCTTCTTTGGCTTTTTTCTTGCAGGTAAGATTTCTCACATCAAGGAACAGAAAATAATCGAAATCACAGATTATAGGAACAATGGTTAAACAGTATTCTTAAGGTCCAAGTGACTTGCAAATGTTAAAATTAGTCCAAAATTGAATGCTGAACAAATCCTGACTGGTACATTTAATTGTTGGTCAAAAATACTTGAGACATTTTATTTTCACTCATCATCCCCTTTATCAGCTCCACCTTCTAGGCCCGGGTTGGACCCTTTTCCCTCCAGAAACATCTTAATTCCTGGTGTGATAGATCCAACAAGGTGTTGGAAACATTCCTCAGAGATTTTGCACCATGTTGACACGATACCCATCAGTTATTTTTGCTCTGTCACTTACTTTTCCAGCCTTTTGTTGCTCCTGTTCGAACTTTTTACAGACATGTTGCTGCCATCAGATTCAGAGTCAGTGAATATTTTCCATGAAATGGTAGAATGTCTCTGTTTCATCAGCTTATATATTGTTTATGTTCTACTGAGGATGAAATGCATTATATTGTCAAAAGTACTCACTCCTGCCTTGACTCACATATGAGCTTCAGTGACATCCCATTCCTAATCCATAGGGTTCAATATGACGTTGGCCCACCTTTGCAGCTAGAACAGCTTCACCTCTTCTGGGAAGGCTGTCCACAAGGTTTAGGAGTGTGTTTATCCGAGTTCATCCACACCAGACTCTGCATCCATGTCTTTATGGACCTGCTTTGTGCACTGGTGCACAGTCATGTTGGAAGAGGAAGGGGCCAGCTCCAAACTGGTCCCACAAAGTTGGGAGCATGGAATTGTCCAAAAGGTCTTGGTGTGCTGAAGCATTCAGAGTTCCTTTCACTGGAACTAAGGAGCCAAGCCCAGCTCCTGAAAAACAACCCCACATCATAATCCCCCCTCCACCAAACTTTACCCTTGGCACAATGCAGTCAGACAAGTACCGCTGTCCTGGTAACTGCCAAACCCAGTCTGCTCCATCAGATTGCCAGATAGAAAAGCACAATTCGTCACTCCAGAGAACGCCTCCACTGCTCTAGAGTCCAGGGACGGCTGCTTTACACCACTGCATCCACGCTTTGCATTGCACTTGGTGATGTATGGATGGATGCAGCTGTTCAACTATGGAAACCCATTTCATGAAGCTCTCTGCACACTGTTCTTGAGCTGATCTGAAGGCCACATGAAGTTTGGAGGTCTGCAGAAAGTTGGCGGCCTCTGCACAATGCGCTTCAGGATCCGCTGACCCCCGCTCCGTCAGTTTACGTGGCCTACCACTTCGTGGCTGAGTTGTTGTCGTTCTCAAACACTTTCATTTTCTTATAATACAGCTGACAGTTGACAGTGGAATATTGAGGAGCGAGGAAATTTCACGACTGGATTTGTTCCACAGGTGGCATCCTATCACAGTTCCATGCTGGAATTCACTGAGCTCCTGAGAGCGACACATTCTTTCACAAATGTTTGTAAAAACAGTCTGCAAACCTAGCTGCTTCATTTTATACACCTGTGGACATGGAAGTGATTTGAACACCTGATTCCCATCATTTGGATGGGTGAGTGAATACTTTTGGCAATATGGTGTATATAAACAAAGTTGTATTGAATTGAAACATGATGGTTATGACCGAAATAAACTTTAGGCTTTGAAATGTTTGGTCATCGAGGGGATTTTGTCCTCCTTTCTTTTAGTTAACACCCTCCATCTCTACAGTGTGAGAGTTCAGTTCATTACTCATTGTTTTTCTCTCACGGTCTGCAGGTGACCTATGGCTCCTTTGACTACACCTCCCTCCTCTACCTGTCTGACTACGGCTCTGACTTCACCGGAGGAAGATTTGTCTTCATGGACCAAAGCGGCAACCGGACTGTGGAACCACGAGCAGGTACAGACAGGCTGTTAAAGATTAAGTCCAATTATGTTGTTTTCAGAGAGCATTTGTTTTCTTCAAGCTTCAAACACAGTCATACTTGACCTGATGTAATACAGGGTTTCATTAAGTCAGGCCATTAGTTCTAACAACCCTCTAACTTCTATCTTATTTTCTATAAGCCTATTAAACAACATTAGAGCAAACGATGCATGAAAAAAATGTTTAATTTTCCGAGCGTTGTTGAAATGGTTGCTTAGACTGTAGCATCGGGGAGTCTGGAGGTTGCAGTGCACTGAAATGTGAAACAAAGTGGGCGTAATCCTAGAGGTGGGCGACCAGCAGCACAGGCTGCTGTGCAGTGAAGATGCAGGGATTAGGTTTTCCTTTCTTCTAATACCCAGAAGGCTGGACGCAACCTCCTGATCTTTCAGGAGATGATAGGATTTATCTGTGGCAACACTTGCTGTCTTCTGTCTACATGTAACAAAGAAAATTTGGTTAAAACTGTGTGCAAATTTCTATTTTCTAAAGTTTTCTGTACTGAAAGCACAGACTGGACTGGATATTGCTCCCCCTGATAAGTCTGCTATAGCTTAGCAATGGCATGAACACACTCTTGATGGAGGGGCTTTCAAGTCACTGTATTGTTCACCATCAGTTGTGTACCCCAGCTCATCCCGGCCAAAGCAGGCCCACTGAGGCTTTTCAGACCAGGGTGTGTATTGCATTGTGAGGAAGTGGTCACTTTGCAACCCCTAAAGCATCCCCTCTCTTCAGCTACAGCCAGCGGCTGCTTCTTTTAGCCGTGGTGGGGAAATCTTTGACAACTTCTGCTGGGCCTAATGCCCACATCCCAGAGGAGCCTTGAGATGGCTCTAGCCACAAATCCTCTGCAGCTCCACCGGACTCACTTTCACCTTCCATCCCTGTTCTTCTGCCTCAGCTGCTGGCTCCACATATTGCAGCCTTTCTCTCTCAAATCCCTAATCAATCATGATTTCCCATGGGACTGTGAGCTCCATGACGAGGAGATTGAATAAACTACAGAGACTAGTGCTTTTGAACTTGCAGCAAGGAAATTTAAAACAGGAGAACTGGATCAGGTCAGGGAGAGATTGTGAAAAACAGTGCATTCCTTTAAATATTTTTAAAGGAATGCACCGAAGACACCTTATTTAGAAATCTGTTGTATTGGCTCATAAATCTTTGTTTTTGTTCTGATTTCACTCTGCAGTTTAAACTTTGCACTTCTTTTATTTACCAAGGGGAAGGGCTAGGGGTAGGGGTGAAAATAGAGTTTTACCATTTCTACGGTTTGTCTGACCGACAGTTAAAGATTTCCTGGTAAGGTGTGATGTGAACTCAGGGCTGCATCCTTCTTGAATTAAATTTCTCTCTTCTGTGCACACTGATTGTAAACTGGGTGAATCCTTAAAGTTTGAAAGTCTCTTAAATCTTTTCAAAATGGGGAAAAAAACCCTAAGGATGCACCCATTTCCTGACGGCATCTGTTGTATCTGACAGCAAGCCATCGTGTTGCTGTTTCTGATCACGTTGTCCCTGCTTTTGCTTTTCCCTTGTTGCTCATCGCTCCTTTCCTTTTATCTCACTGCATTGTCCACAGTCATCTGCTCCTGCATCATTTTTAATCAACAGCAATTCAGAAAAGACATGTCTCTGCTCCTCTTTATTTACCTGCAGCTTTTCACCTTTTGTCCAGCTCTGGTATCGTTTTAAATCTGCTCCATCAAACTGTCCGTGTGCCATTCAGGCCAAAGCCTCATCAGTGAGCACTGAAGCATCCCGGACCCCCAACGTTATCCTGTGATGGAGCATTTAGGGGAGTTGTCTGAAGGTCGTCTGATGAGAAAGAGCAGCTGAAGTTGTCTTTCTGCATCGTCACGTTTAGGCAAAGCGAGATAAATCTCTGAACATCAGAGAGAACAATATCGGCACAATGTCAAACCCATGAAAGCTGCTAGAACAAAGAAGCCGAGCACATTCTCATTGATGGATTCTTTTTATTCTCTGGAGTTTGAGCTTTTCATGAATCCTGACCTCTATTTTTGCTCCTGCCTTTGTGATTTTTATTTAGTAAGAAGAGAGTGCATCATTTTATTTTCTCTGCCAAAGCCTAAACTTCTCTGATGGTTGTTTTGGCGCGGGGTTGACGTATTTAGAGACGGTGACAGACTGCTCATCAGATTTAGATTGCTGATTAGTTTGCTGAGGCAGTCAAAGCTGTTTTTAGGTCTAATTATAACATCAGGAGGAAAATTAGTGCGCTCTGGAGTCAAAAATGACATTGATCACCAAGCAGATGGAAGTAGAGGAGGCAAATTGGATGTAAAGGAAAGATTATCGATGGATGATAGATTTGCTGATAGAGAGCATCTTTTTTCATCTTTTCAGAAAGGAGAGATACTAAATGAAGTAGATTTCGGGGCAGGAAATGGTTTAGAAATGGATTAAATGGGAGGGAATGGTGTTTTGTTAATGGCAGATATATTGCCAGAAGTATTGGCTCACCTGACTCAACTCTCATATGAACTTAAAAGACATCCCATTCTTAATTAAAGTGGTTCAGTATGACGTTGGCCCACCTTTGGCAGCTATAACGGCTTCAACTTTTCTGGGAAGGCTTTCCTCAAAGTTTATGAGATAGGTTTTACTTGCTGCTGGCTATGCATAATGGCGCTCGCGAGTTCCCAATGCACCTACTGTACAGCACGCAGGTCGCATGGGTTGACGCGAGGTGATGTGCCGTGTGGACATGGTGCAATATTGACTTGAATGCTAGAATTCCTCATGTACTAAAGCGTGAACATGAGGTCAGAAGTAAACACAATGGTGAGTTGTTATGAAGAGCGCTGCTCGGACTTTGTCCAGAACTGCTGGCGTCTTTATGTTTCCTCCCTGTTGCACGGTGACACAAACTCATGATGCAACATTTATCAACAGTTTGGTAAACTGTTGTTTTCAGAAATAAACAAGATATATGCTGTGCCTTGACATATTGGCCTTTCAGTCAAAGTGCTGTGTAGTCCTTTACACTGCAGTGGCACACATGAGGGACCTCTACTTTCTGCTGATGAGATGTCACTCTAAAAAACGGCCATACCACAGTAATGGTATAACAGAAATTTTTAGTGGTTTTGAAACCTTGACTTTTTTCATACCTTGTTATAGCTTGACACTGGTAACCAGCCCATCCCTGGTTTATAGGATTTTCTTTTTCTTTTTCACCATTCCTCCAGAAGCACATTTGTGAGGTGAGACTGATGTTGGACTAGAAGGCCTGGCTCTCAGTCTCCACTCTAATTTATCCCAACTATCAGGCTGAGGTCGGGACTCTGTGCAGGGAAGTCAAGTTTCAGGCTAGCTCATCAATGTCTTTATTGACCTTGCTTTGTGCACTGGTGCACAGCCATGTTGGAAGAGGAAAGGACCATTTCCAAACTGTTCCCACAACGTTGGGACCCTGTTATTGTCCCAAATCTCTTTGTCTGCTAAAGCATTCAGAGTTCTTTTCAATGGAACGAAGAGGCTAACCCCAGCACCAGAAGAACAACCCCAGACCATAATAGCCCTTCACCAAACTTTACTTGGCACAATGCAGTCAGACAAGTAGCGTTGTCCTGGCAACCGCCATATGTAGACTATTCTATCAGATCACCAGATGGAGAAGCGCGATTCGTCCCTCCAGAGAAGCTGTCTCCACAGTCTTACTGGTGGTGTTCTCTACACCACCACATCCAACGCAACCTGTTTAAAACCACCTGGGCGCCGGGGCCAGGCTGGGTTTATTACACTTTTTAATTTAAATAACAGGAAAGAAGGAAAAGTTTCAAAAAGGACTAACACAAATAAATTGCCTTTAATTTCCTCTTTTATTTGGAATTCAAATGGGAGGAAAAAAGAGGAGGTATAAAAGGGGGGGTTAACATTGCTTTTGGTGATGTATGATTGGATGCAGCTGGTTGCCATGGAAACCTATTCCATGGAGCTCTGTTAACACTTTTCCTGAGCTGATCTGAAGACCACATGAAGTTTGGAGGTTTGTAGCTCTTTACTCTGCAGAAAGTAGGTGACCTTTGTGCACTATGCTCCTCAGCAACCACCAACCCCGCTCAGGCATTTTACAGGGCCGACCACTTCCTTTCTGAGTTGTAGTCACTCCCAATCGCTTCTACTTTGTTATGATGCCACGGACAGTTGACCGTGGAATATTTAGGAGGAAATTTCAGGACTGAACTTGCTGCACCGTAACCTATTGCAGTATCATGCTGGAATTCACTGAACTCCTGAGAGCGACCATTCCTTCACAGATGTTTGTAGAAACAGTCTGCATGCCTTGGTCACTGTTTTTTACCCACCTGTGGCCATGGAAGTGATTGGAACACCTGATATCATTTATTTGGATGACTGAGTGAATACTTTTAGCAATATAGTGTACTAACAGAGCATTAAAGGCAGAGAAAGTTTAACAGGTGTATATATAAGGATCTAAATGGCCAGATAATAAAACCAAGGGACAAGTGGATGACCTCAGCACGGTCGTGGTCTTAAGATTTAAAGATTTGGTGTGAATGTCCTGTTAATGTTGGGCTAGTTGGGACTGTTTATTTAAAATCAGGCCAGCAACTTTGTATAAAATGTGATGATGCACCACATGCTTCCAGTATCAAGTCTTCCATTCAGCAGTAAAGTCTTTAGCCACTCCTCATTTCTTTATAGCTAGCCTCCAAGCATTCTGACTGTCTGATAATCTTTTTTAAAATGGTCTTAAAGGAATAGTTCACCCTCAGAATGATTTAACTTTATTTTCTACTTACCCTGATGGTGAGCAAGACTCTGGACCACTTTTTTAATATGTCAAATGCAGCCGGAGATCAGGACGACTTCTCGTTTCCCCCCAATAGAGTTCGCCAGGGTCCGAGTCAAAAAGGTCCATAAAAGTCCACAAAAAATTGGCAATATTCCTCCATGCTGCTCTTCCCATGTAATCCAAGTGTCCTGAGTGGGTAGCGTCCAGAATTTACTCGAAACAACATCATTTACTATATTTTTAGAGCCTAAAAAGGAGTATTGTTTACTTCAATGATGCGCGCACATGCTCGGTCACGAAACTACGGAAGCCTCGGCGTTCAGAGCCTACTCTGCTGATAATGCAAGCGTAGAAGAAGAAATTTGGTGTTTACATTGTGCTAAGAGCGCGAGAGCTCTAGACAAACCGGGACAAACACAGGAGGGGTTGGATATTGATCGAAAAGAAAGAAAGAATGAAAGAAAAAGAGAGCGCGCGATCTCATCTGCCGTGGCTTCCGTAGTTTCGTGAACGTGCATCGGCGTGCTTGCTAGGCATGCGATGTAGTATTGTTTAGGCTCTAAAAATATACTAAATGGCATTGTTTCTTGTAAATTCTGGATGCTACCCACTCAGGACACTTGGACTACATGGGACGAGCAGTATGGAGGAATATTGACAATTTTTTGTGGACTTTTATGGACCTTTTTGGCTTGGACCCTGGCGAACTCTATTGGGGGGAAACGAGAAGTCGTGCTGATCTCCGGCTGCATTTGACATATTAAAAAAGTGGTCCAGAGTCTTGCTCACCATCAGGGTAAGTGAAAAATAAAGTTAAATCATTCTGAGGGTGAACTATTCCTTTAAGCAATAATTCCGATGATCATTCCGAATTTTTCTGTATACATCCACTGTTTTTTCACTCATTTTCTGTCCAGTTGTTCCTGGCCATTTGTAGAGGAATGCATTTTTCTATTTTAGTCACCTAAAAACTAACCTATGAGGTATTCCATCATTATTTTTGGCAAAGAAACCATTTTAAATGTTATCTTTAGGCAGAGGATACTCTGCTCGTTTTTCAATTTTTTAGTGGCATTAATGGAAAATACCAAAGAAAACACCAGTTAACAAACAGTGACGATTTTACACCAACAAAGTGATTCCCAAAGAGCAACAGAAGATGAACGGGGTTTGAAAGTGATGTCCCAAAGAAAGCGGGACATCTCTCAGGTCCTGAGCCAGGACAGATACATCTAGACCTTCACCTGATACATCTACTGTTGGCAGTAGCCTCCCCAGAAACGGTCTCCGTGGAAACAAGACTGTCAAGAAACTGTTCTTAAGGGAGGGAAACGGGAGAAAAGGCTGAGGTTTGTCACATGACACAAGAACTGGACAGAAGACCAGTCAAAAAAGGTCTGACAGAAGGATAGATTCTCCCCAAAACCTGGACTTCAACAGGTCTGATGGAGGGATGGAAAAACACCAGAACACTGCTTCTAGGCTCTGGGACAGAGTATATTGCGCTGTGAGCAACAAATAGAAACGTGCAATAAACAAGGAAAACTGGCTAAAAGTTGTGAGGAACTCCTTTAAGAAGATGAATGAACATGAAGTCCAGTTCAACCTCCGCCAGGTAAAGCTAGCATGTCATTAGTCTACCACCACGATGAGAATGAAGCATCCAGCCGAGTCCATCCACAAATCAGCTGTCAGCGGCAACGTTGTTACCTAAAGAAGTTTAATGTTCGCTGTCGAGGAAACTCTCAGACCTCATCTCAAAGATGAGAGCTGAATACACGCCTCCGTCAGTTTAGTAGAAGGGTTTCTAAGTTTGATGGAATATGTTGAGCCTGAGTTACTTCAAGAAAAACCATTAAAGAACCTGTCTGATGTAAGTGAGCTGAACACTCAGCGAAGTATTGGAAAGCTGTCTGACCACAGATTCCTGGACAGCGTTTACAACCCTGTCATTAGTTTGTGGTCTGCTGGAGAATACAAAGAACTGCTGGGCAGCCCGAAGCCATGACAGCAACGCCATCCTTACTTCCTTAGGATGACTGGGAAGTGTCTGGGCTTTCATCTACATCACATGCATCAGACCAGTGTTGGTAACGTTGCTTTAAAAAAGTAATTGATTATAGTTACTAATCACTTCTCCAAAAAAGTCATGGTACAGAAACAGAGTTACAGCTTTATAAAAATATCAAATTACTTGGAAAAGTAATTATTCCGTTTCTTTTTAGATATCCCCTTTTATGTAACTTTAAATTAATCTCTATGCTGAATTAGTCATGACAACAGTGAATCGATATAACGAATGAATTAAATGGAAGCTTAACAGAATGAATAACAGAAAAATCTCCCTGTAGCTCCAGATGAAGACAGATCCAGGGTGCACAACTCATGTGTCATATATCTGCTTCTTCAGCGTTAACTATGAACTGCTTTCGGGTCATGGATAAGAGAAGTAATTCGGGGAAACCTCTGACTTAAACATGTGATGCTCTTTTCTTCTTAAACTGGATTGGCTCTGCGTCTGTGACACCGACCTTGGAGATCTCGGAGAGAGCAGTGTATAATAAGCCGCAGTTTTAACTTGAGCAGTATGGTATCTCTGAGAAATTTCAGTCGGGTTTTAAAACATTTCATAGCACTGAAACAGCGTTGATAAGAGTTTTTGATGATCTGCTTTTAACCGCAGACTGTTGTAGTTCAGCTGCGCGGATGCTTTAAGTTCTAACATCTGCCTTTGATACAGTTGATCATCAGATCCTTTTGCCCCGTTTGGATTCATGTGTTGGTAACAGAGGCGTAGCATTAAACTGGTTCCAGTTATATCTAGCTGGCAGGAGTTTTTCTGTTAGTTTGGGTCAGTACTCATCTACCGCTTCCCCTCTCAAATGTGGGGTTCCTCAGGGTTCTATTCTGGGTCCCATTTTTTCGCTGTATCTGCTTCCACGGGGTCCTATTTTTTAGTAAGTTTGGCATCTCTTTTCATTGTTTTGCTGACGACCTGTAGATCTATCTGCCGCTGCAGACGAGGTCCTCTGGGTCCATTGATTCTCTGCTGCGGTGCCTTGCTGAGTTGCATTTAGGACTGACTCAAACTCTGCTCAATAGGGATGAAACTGAAATTATTGTATTTGGTGAATCAGATGTGTTGGATGGTCATGTTGGCATAATTGGCTCATTGTCACAATACTCCAGACATTTTGTTAGAAATCTTGGAATGATCTTCGGCTCGGTTCAGATTTGATAAACAGATCAGCTCTGTGGTCAAATCCACCTTGCACCGTTTAGCTAAAGTCAAATCATAAATGCTGCATAAGGACTTGGAGAGGGCGATTCATGCTCTTGTTGCCTATCACTTGGACTATTGCAATTCCCTTTATTTTGGAATAGAGCAGTCTCTACTTCAGCACTTGTAGATTGTTCGGAACTCAGCTGCTCGTCTTCTGACAGGGTCAAAATGCCGTGAACATAGTGCTTCGGTGCTTGTGTCTTTACACTGGTTTCCAGTGCAGTTTAGGAATCAGTTTAAGATTTTACTACTTGTTTTTAAGAGTCTTAACGGTACTGCACCACCCTACCTCTTGGAACTTCTGAATACTCAGAGCACTGAAGTCAACTAACCAGATGCTCTTGACGGTCCCGAGAACTAGACTAAAAGGTCGAGGCGATAGGGCTTTTTCTGTTGCTGCTTCTCGGTTTGGAACAGCCTGCCCCTAACCATCAGATGTGCACAGTCCGTTCATCATTTTAAATCACTGCTGACAAATCATTTGTTTTCACTGGCCTTTCACCCAGCTTTAGACTGTTGCCTTTTTATTTCTGGTTTTATGTGTCTTGCTTGTGTATTTATTCTGGTTTTATTTCCAGTTTATTCTCTTATTGCGTACAGCACTTTGGTCAACTGAGGTTGTTTTTTTTTTCGACTTGAAATGATATAGTCCCAACAAATGTGGATGTTCTGTTCCTCAGGAGCAAAAACAAAACTCATATTACGATAACAATGCACTGTCAGTGACGGTCAGTCACGGTAACGAAATTGTCACAGTGGACTTTTCCATTACTGAAAAAGTAGTGCCGTTAGTATCGCTGTTTAATGCCGTTATTCCCATCACTGCTAAAGACTGAGAAAATACCATGAAAGTGTCTGATGATGCCATTAATCGGTTGGTATATTGTCACACGCAGCAGTAATGTACAGTAAAGTCTCTTTTGAACTAAATAAGAAATAAACATAGACATTTTATAGGCTCCACAAGCATGGACCAAGCCAACATTCACCAGTGAGAACACCTCTCATACGTTTACAGGCTAGATGGCTAATTAGCTGCTGGACCTTAAATATGTAAACACTGCTGCAAATGCCACTTGGGTCCAGTTAGACGCTGGTGTGGCCTTGACTTTGTCAGGCCAGACATCTCAGAATTAATTACTGTTTCTCTGCTGCTGGAGCTCACATTCTCTGCTGCTGTCAGTCAAACACTGACATGACCTTCAAGCAGCACTGACCAAAAGAAGCATTTCTGCGCACCCAGAAAAACCGTTCATAAATAAATGAATGATAATCCAGATAATGAGGAGCGACTTTATGAACACAGCATACAGTATAAGACAGAGAATTCTGACTTATACTTATTCTGACACACAGAGTAACAAATAATACATTAGATAAATAAATGATTAAGCTGCGATAAATGTTAAAATTGAGAATTTTAGTTGGTGGATCAGACCTGCTGAACATTGATGGAGCAGGGATTTTTGTGGGCATGGTGGTGATGAGAGCGTCTGACAGCAGGAGGGGAAAAACACTTTGATCACACACTGCAGAGAAACCTCCTGTCACCGAGGATACGGAGGAGAATCCAAAGATGCTACGTGGAAATGTCATCTGTCAGAAACTCTTTCTCTTCTGCTTTGTGGTGGCTTTTAGCAACAATTTTCAGCTGTATGTGTTTACGAGTCCTTTCTTTGTTTTAAACAATGTTTGAAGCAGTGAATTTGCTATTTGAACATTTAACTCTGCAGTTCGCCAGAAGTTCTTTATTTTTGAGAAGCAGTTCCCGTAAACTGGGAATTCTTAGGGATGAAAGCTAACTTTGCCATCTTCTGATGCTGCTTCCAGCAGGATAATGCACCGTGTCACAAAGCTCACATCACCTCCACCTGCTTTCTGGAACATGAAGATGAGTTCACTGGACTCCGATGTTCTCCACAGTCATCAGATCTCAGTCCAGCAGAGCAGCTTTGGGACGTGGTGGAACGGGACGTTCTCATCATGGATGCAGCATCTGTGTCATGCTGTCATGTCAACATGGAGCAAAACCTCTGAAGAATGTTTCCAACACCTTGTTGGATCTATGACACCAAGAATTAAGGCAGTTCTGAAGGGAAAAGGGGGTCAGTTGGTACTGAGGGGCCAAAAGTGGGACAAGAAAATCTCCCCCATCTAGGGATGGGCGATACTGAAATTCTTCCTGTCGATATGATACCAGTAGTTTTCATCGATACAGATACTGATACCAATGTTCTTTGTTCCTTAATAGAAAATCAAATGATTGCACAGTTTGCATTTAAGGTGCTATAGAAGATGTTTTCAGCATTTCAGAAAGCAGAGACTGTAGCGAATTTTTGAATAATGCGCATGCGCAACACAAACCTGCTAGATTCATAGCTCCTTCCTCCGGCCGCAGAACAACGTGCACGAGCCACTCTGGTGTTTAGCAGACAGCAGGTGCAGATTCTCCATCATGTTACAAATGCAAGTAAAACAGATGTCGTTGTCTGAACGTCGCTAACTGCTAGCAGAATGATGTTAGCAACCTGCTGTAAACATCAGACGATTGCGTGCAGCTTCCGGGTCGCAACAATTCTCTCACCAATCACTCACTCATTGATGAGTCTCACCTATTACCTGTCGAATTGACTGTGAATCACACTTACTACAGTAGTAAAAGTGATTGATGAGCCAATAGACAAATGAAAAATGTAAAAAATGCAGTGATGTTTTGCGGATGTTTTTACAGTCGCATTACTTTCACAGCTGATCTACAATATTTATATATTCAAAGCTTTTAATTAATCATAGCGTATGAGGTAGTGAACCCAATTTTACCAAATATTGCAAATATTGTTGAAAGAAACATCTTCTATAACCCCTTTAATATCTTGAATGTGAGGGCAATATTAAATGTAAGTAAAACTTGAGAACAGAAGTACTGGAGAGAAATGCTTTTAAAACACTAATAAATCATATCGATGAGTCAATTAAACATACATAAGATTGAAAACTTCTCTCAGTTATCAGATAACTTAAGTGCAGGTTAAGATTATTTAGATTTATGTAATGGAAATGTTATAATAATGTTATAATATAATATAAAATATAAAAGTAACATTATAAATTTCCAAAACATAATGTGCAATAACCTGCATTAAAGCACTGACTTATCTAAGTACTGACTTCATATCAATACGCCCATCCCTGCCCTGCACCATTACACCAGCAGATTAGATATTTGTGTTGACAGTAGGCCTGGGACGATAATCAATAAATCAATTAATCGCACGATAAATGAAAATGAAGTCAATAACTTTCCCGGCCTCGATATATCTCCATGTGCATGTGGGTATTTGTTTTCCTCGTCTCTCGCCTCCAAACACGCTGGATGACAAGAGGACTCACTCTGCATCGGTCTCAGCACCTGGACGCGTTTGTAGTTTAGTAAAATTAAATGAGGGGAGTGAGACATCTTGTCAATAATTCAGGATCTTTGTATCTGTGGGAGCAGGCGGAGCCGCTAGCACACCTACACGGACAGACCCGATGCAGGTGAGCTTCGAGGAGCGTAAAAACGCAGCCAAATGCTACAGCTCCGGTGTGGGAATATTTTGGCTTCAAGCCTAATGATGAATGAGGTGAGACCAACACAGACAAGCCAGTCTGCTGACTCTGTTTAAAAATGCTAGCGACAATAAAAGCTACCACAGCAAACTTGCGTGATCACTTCAAACTTTAATCACCCTGTTGAGTAAAAAAAAACAAAAAAAGTGCAGCCCAAGATGAGCCGTCGGTCAACTCATCATCATCATCATTATTTCTATTATGATGATTATTATTATCATTATTATATATTATTTTATTATCATTATTAAAGTGCAGTTTTGTTTGTTGAGACTGCATAGGCCATTGTATTTATTGTTCTGGAGAAACAGGGTCTATTTTATTGTCTTTTGGTGCAATTTTTCTTTTTTACTGTTCCTTTTTTAATTTTATCTTAATTGATTTATCTTTATTTATTTAGAAAATTTAAAAGTTCTCATCCTGGACATTCCAATGTGAAATAAAAGTTTAATTGTTGCATTTGAAAGGATGTACTTGCATTATTATGATATATTGTACATTACATAAGTGGTTATTTTGGTCTCGGTAAAGTCGACAATAATATCGTTTATTGTCAATAATATGCGGGACAACATATCGTCCAGCAAAATTTGTTATGGTCCCAGGCCTAGTTGACAGGAAGTTGAACGTGTGATGTTGATAAAGTATCTGGTGAGTTTGAATGCACAAATTAAATAATAACCTAATGAATCAAGGGATTATTGACTTGATTATATGAGCTTAATTAAATCAAACAGCTCAGCTTAACCATTTCATAGAAGACAAGGTTTACTAAAACACACATATTCTGCTGTAACTAAGTGGATTTTTAATTTATTCATGGTATCAGCCTGGCGAGTTCAAGAAAAGACTTGTGGGGCAGGGGTGGAGGTAAGGATGGACGATGTGCACTAAAAAATGTATCCCGATAATTTCTGGTTTTTACCTTGGTATCGATATGGGACAATGAAAAAGTAGCCTAATTATTCTTATTATAAATCTCACTACATTCTGTCAAGTTCAATTGGTACACCTGTTTGCAAAACTGTAGTAACCCCAAACAAACATGTCTGAAATATGAGAACAAAGTTGATATTTATCTAAACAGTGCGAACAGCAAATTCTAAATATATATAAATAGCTGTAAATACAACCTGATAAAATTTATTATTTTTATCCTGAGATGACAAATTATTACCATGGGGAATTTCTTTGACAATATATCACACACAATAACATATCGCCCGCCCCGAGGAGGGAGGGGGCGACACAAACCCCAAGACATTAAAACGATACAAAGTCATGGGTTTCACATCTTATATGTTACAGAATATTTGTTTTTTTCTTTGTGGTGAATTTCACAGTCTCAGCTTGCATAATTCTTTTAGAATAAAGATATTGTGATGAAGTAGTTTTATATGCTTGAAATAATTCATAATTAATTGTATTATTCAGAGATATAATTCATTTTTCTCATCAGGGAGGTTTTTCCTTGCAGTAATGAGTTTAATCTACCCAAACATTTGTGCTTCAATAAGATGAAATTTCAGTTAAATGTTCCGTTTTATATGATGTTACTGTAAATATTGTCGTTAATTGACACGACACAACAATTAAGCAATGTTTTCATTCAGAGCGGGAAGCCTCATAAATTCCTTTGTGTTGCAGCGAATCGTCTCCGAATCTGTCGGGTCCCGGACGATAAACACACACACACACATTAATACTGACAAATGCGAGGGCTTTTTTTCAGATTATTTCTTTGTAAAGTTATCTAAAGCTCTGCAGCTTATCCAAGAAAGGCTCGTTTCTCAGCGACATGAAACAAACCTGCCATCTCTTCATGTCTTGCTGATAATACACTTTTATTTGTGAAATAATTGTTTTGTTTTCCATTCTCTGCGTTTTCATGGTAAATTTCATTGTTTACCAGGAAGCTCTACTTTTCCCCCTGACATCCTCTAATCTACTGCCCTGCCAGGAGGATTTAAACTCCCACTCGCACACACACAATGCATAAAAATGGGTTGTTAGTGTTTTCTTAAGGGAAAAAGAGAGCACACAAATTACAGCACAATGGTTCAGTTATTTATTCTTTTTCACATAATAAGATGACTTCCTCAAAAGGCAAAGAAATCACAAGTTTCTATAACAAATCTAGTTTGAAAACTTTTTATATGTGAGGTCCTAATTGTGATCCACAGACGAGCTCTATAAACATTACTGCAAATGGATTTGTGGGACAGAGCGGGGCCGAGTTTAAAAAGATCAGGACTGGCTGGTAAATGGCAGCAGCTCATTAGCTGCTGCAGCCTCTGATGAATGAAGAGAATTTATCCTGAGAAATCCTCACCACCTCTGGACTGCGTGTTCATCCAACAGAAATGACCACAAAACATTTTAGACCATAGAAAGACTCAAAAACTGGTTAAAATGCAGTTCATGTCTTCACTTTGTCCTCATGAGTCTTTAAATGTCCACCTCTTCCACCAAATACTGATCATTGAAGCCACTAATACGTGTGCTTTAATTGAAAAAAGATTCACACTTTTACAATCGCCTTAGATTAAGAACATTAATGCAACAGATTATGGTGCGTTCCAGTTGTGTTGGGATTCCGAGCGGAAGTTTTGGAGTTAGACATCTCCAAAACAACTTATTAATGAACTAGGACAGCTAGAAATGAACAAATTTCTAGCTAGAAAACAGTGTTACCATGACAATAACAGCCAATTTCAGTCTGTTTAACAATATATTTTTATGCTGCGATGTAAAGAAAAGACCGCAGTGAGACCGTAAAATTCAATAACAACTCAGTGCTGTTAACACTTGAAACTTGAACAGAAAATATCTTACATAGAAGTTTATGCTGCATTGTATTCAACTGATTTCTTGTAATGAAGTTAAACACTGGAGGCCATCGTCGACTGACTAGCTAGCTAGCTGCTAGCCTGCATCTGCGATGAGGAACTAAACCAAACAATAACCATATTTTTACAAACAAAACTAAGTGTAAATGGATTATATTAAAATTCTGCTTGTCACAGAATTATGCAGACTACAAACTAACCAAATAACAGCAGCAGAAAACTTTAGACATAATGTAATGCATCCCATTCTGGATATTGTCGTTGCTCTCCGTCATGTTGAAAGGTCAGAGTCCCGGCAACTTGGGCATCATAAAATTCTTCCAGCTTTCCAGTAAAAATTACAACATGAATGTGTGTTTAACTACAATTTTGACGTCAGACTTTGGTATTTACCATAAATATGATACCACATGAAGGCAGCATTAATAAACATGACAGTGGTGCTGGACTCAGCCATCCTTAAATCTGCAATCTCAGGGTCCTCTGCAAATTACAAGGTCTTTCCTTGGAAAAATGAGTTCATGACGTCACTTCTTTGGAAAATTGCTTCAGAAAAACGAGTTCCAAGACAACTGGAACGCACTATTAGCGCACAGCTGTGGTGAAGATGCTAGCTTAGCATGCTAAAAGCTAAGGATTTCATCTTAAAAAAGTGAGGACATTTCTGTTTGGTGGATCATTTCTGTGTTATAACAAAGCTTCTTGGCAAAACATCTTACACCATTGGAAAACCTGTTTATTTCCCTTTTAAATGGAGCCACATTTGTAAGGAAAATGATTTTGTGGGATGAGCAGCTGAGTTGAGTATGTGGGTTGTGCCCATTAAAAATTGGCCAAGTCGTTTTGAGGTTTTGGTACTGCTGGTGCTCAATGACACCTGATCAGCAGCAGCTGTGAGTACGGACTTGCGACAGCAGCCACTCGTCGCCTGCTCCAAGCACGCCATGTTTGACTTCAGGCTGGTGCTCGGCAAATCTAGCTGCAGCATTATTTGGAGTGACTAAAGCCCCGTTTCCACCCGCGGGTCTGGGTCAGGTCGGGCCGGGCCAGGCCGGATCGGGTGGGTTTGGGTACGGATGTGTTGATTTCACGCTGTGTCCCCACAGCAACCTGTACCCTTATTCTGGAGGCGGAGAATTAGCTGGACAGCCCTGCTACGTGATTGTGTGACATCATCGCCGTGTAACGCCGTTTAACCAAAACACCGGCGCCACACGTGACAGAAACAGAAAGGAGTCACCCTGGCTTTGTTTTTACGCTGGGTCACGCGGGAAGTGGTGGATTTTTCAATGAATCAGCTGATTGCTGTGTATAAGCTCCACCTCTTTGGTCCGGATCAGTTAGATCAGTACCCCTACCGAAGGGTGCCAAAAAAGTAGGCCGGGTCGGGTCGGATATAAGGGTACCCGTCCCAGTTTTTATCTGTGGAGACGCAAAAAAACGTGGACCGATCCGGCCCGACCCGATCCAGACCCGCTGGTGGAAACGGGGCTTAAGTACCAACACTGAAAGCCAGGTGTAACGGGGACTGTTAGAGACGAGCTGTGAGGTGGGTGACCCAAGACTAGGGATGTTTGATATTGTCCAACTCTTAAATTCCGATATCAACCGATACCGATATGTGCAGACGACTGTGAGGTTGTATCTCTCATATTTTGAGAAATTCAACTATATTCTGCTCTGAGAGCAAAAATCCCAAAATATCCTTAACTCAGCCAGAGGAGTTCATTTTGGACATCTGGCTGCCAGATATCAGATACTAGCAGGTATCAGCCAACATGTGGCTGATTATAATGTTTCTGACAACTTGGTAACTTAACCAACAACTTAAAACCAGACATATTATAAGCAGCTTCAAAGCAAGTCAGTCTGTAGCAGCAGCAGCTGCACCGTAGTCACATGACTCTGAAAGGAATGCTGGGATATGAAGTTCTTCCAGGATAACAGGGACTTTTATACATGCTGAACTGCTGCTAATGGAACAAGATGTCATGAGATCTCGTTACTAAAAATATCAGTCCCAAAAAAAACCCTGATACCAATATGTCCTGATATCACATTTTGATGCCAATATCGGCTGACAATATTGGTAGGCTAATGATATCGGACATCCCTACACAACACCCAAGGGGTCACGAACAGTAAAGAATGTTTTTTGGGGGTCAAAAAGTTTGAAAAACTGCTGCAAACCAAACAGGAGTCCATAGCAGAAGATAGGCCTGGGACGATAACAGATTTTACTGGATATTGTCACACATATTATTTACTGTAAACGATATTGTTGTCGACATTACCAAGATCAAAATAACCACTCATGTAATGTTAATATAATTATGCAAGTACATCCTTTCAAATGCAACAATTCTACTTTTGTTTCACATTGGAATGTCCAGAACTTTTAAACATCCTAAATAAATAAACAAAAAAAATCAATAAATAAATAAAAAAGGACTCTCAGCTTTGCATAAGTGTTTCCAAGCTCCTTGAATCTCACTTGCTGTGGTCTGTTGCTGCGTTCCATTTGAACTTAGAAGTCGGAAATTCCCAGTTCCGAGGGGGGGGAGTAAAAAGGGGGGCCCCCAAAGGTAGATTTCACTCGGGGGGGAGGAGGACTATCGCTGCCGGAGCTAGATATAAAGAAGGGGGGGGCGGGGAGGGAGGGAATAGGAAGAGCTTTAAGTAAAAATATATTTATATATACTTTTTTTATATATTGTTTAATAAATAAGTCGGAAGAAGGGGTATTGATAAAGAAGGGGGGGGGGGGGGGGAAAGAAATAATTCAATATAGTGAAGACAACACGGCAAAAGAAAAAAAGTAGAAAATTGGGGTTTGGGGGGGGAGGGGGGGGGTGGCCTCCCCCCCATGAAAAAAGGAAGATTGTATGTAGGTGAGGCTCCGCCTCCTCCCACAGATACAAAGATCCTGAATGACTGACAAGATGCTTCACTTCCTTCATTTCTTTCTGATAAGCCACAAACGCGACCAGGAGCTGAGACGATGCTCAGAGTAAAGTCTCTCGTCATCCAGCGTATTTGAAGGCGAGAGGCGCATGCACATGACGATACATTGAGGCCGGAAAAATTATTGAGTTAATTTTCATTTATCATGTGATTAATTGATTGATTGTTGTAGAAGAGCAGAAGAGGCTGTTTGGCGTTGGCAGAGAAGACGAGTTGTGTTTTTATGGGAGCGACCACATTCTCAGCTCTGCTGCTCACACATGTATTTTCCTTACTTTTAACCAGCATGTCCAGCAGGTGTTGTGCTTCATCAGGCTCATCGTTTCTTCCTGTTTTAGGTTTGTATGTAAATAAAACCACATCTTCCCTTTAATGCTGAACATCAGTCTTTTCTCAGCTTCAAAGTTGTGTTTGACGCATCTCAACTCCAGCCGGGCAACACAAAGCTTGTTCAGCCATGTCAGTGTTACAAAGAGGGCGAATCATGTTTTACTGGACGGCTTCCGTAAATCATTTTCTTCATCCCCTTCATTCATTGCTTTTTATTTTCCCCTCAGGACGAGTCACTTTCTTCTCTTCTGGCTCGGAGAACCTCCACCGCGTGGAGAAGGTAACATGGGGGACGCGTTACGCCATCACCGTGTCTTTCACTTGTGACCCCGCTCACGCCATCTCTGACCCCACCCTGCCCGGAGGCGTCCATGGATGATGGATGACGGCGCCGGCCATCTGCTCGGACAAGCCCTGCAACACAGAGGGGGAAAAAGCTTTTATATGGAGCTTTTACTTCTAATATCTGTATACTATAGCTGCACATTTCTGCAAATATTTGTAGTATTTTTTTCTTTTTGTAATAGAAACAAGTGACTCAGGGTCTCCCGCTCACGTCTACTGGGTTACAGACTGTAATCCCAGTTTTTTTACCGAAAATGTCTTGTGCAATTGTTTTAAAGGACTATTACAAGATTCAGGCCATTTATTTGTATTATATTTGATGTGCAAAAGTCTTTGCAGTTGCCATCACCTGCCGCTGTTATGAGTGCATACAGAAAGCAATCAAAGGACACCAACAGCTGGAAACAGTTGAACTTCTAGTAAGTAAAAGTACATCCACAGAAGATTCTGGTTCCCTGGTGAAACGGGTTTGAAGAGGCTCAACGAGGACTGTCCGTTTTCTGCTCTGGGTTTGTTCGAAGGAAACCTGTCATTTCTGTCTAGAGGGCATTTAAATCTGGTGAATGATTGAAATAACTTCCCTTACCAAACCCGCCTGTCTGAAAAAGTACTTTGCCTCTAAGATGACTCTGTCCTTGTCCAAATGGGAACATTCTCTGTAGCGGATGAGAACTGTTTGAAGGGAAGTACTGACTTGATGAAGTCTGGATTTCCTTTGCCTCATTTTAACACACAAATGCATTTTTTTTCTGTCTGCAGTTAAGTATTCTATAATAATTAAATCAGCAAACACTCACTGTATATTTCTTTCCATCCATCCATTGTGATGAGAGACTGGAGGAATTGCTTCATCGCACATATCTATGCAGCCTCTGAACAATCTGCCTCCTCTTATCATTTATTTATTTATATTTTCACAGAAGTTTTTGGAGTGTGACTTCTAGAATTAATAATTTTAATCATATTTCATGTGTATATTGTTTTCCATTATCATGGAATTGCAAGTTTCTGGAGCAAATATTGTTACGCTATTAGTTAGTCGGTGGGATTATAGGTGAAATGATGAGTTAATTCAAAGATTTTTTATTATTAGATTTGGTTCCAAAAAGTAAAAGTTGGGTTTTTATTTGTGTTGCACGGTAAGAAAACTTTCCCCCGATACCAATAACCAATAATTTTCTGCTTCTTTGGCCAAGAAAGATAGATAACCGATAAGTTAATATTTTCAAATTTAAAGGTACAGTATGTAAGAATTACTGACATACAGTGGTAAAGATGGGTGTTTGAAAGAAAAGATACCATGCACTGTTGTGAATGTACGGTGGCCGTTAGTGGCCAAAATTCTCCCAGACAAAGGTGTTTTTATCTGTGAGTGGATCCAGTGGTCTCAGGTTTATCTATGACTGGACTATGAGCCACTACTTTTAATGTCTTTAAGGCATTACTGATCCCAAACAGTCTCTAACTCCCATTAAACATAGCTGGTACAGCAGTTTTAAAGTTCTGAGAGTTCTCACTTCACTCACATTGTTTTGTCCATTTAGGGACACCATAGTAAAAAATGGCGGCACAAATATGGCAGCCTCCATGTATGTGCACCCCCAGCAAGTAGATTAAAAATGACTCATTTTTAGGAAATAAACATATAATAGCTATTCTAGTGCAGTGATTACATTTATAGAAACACAGTTTTGAATTATATATTACATTTTTCTGCCATTGACCTTTTTTTTTTTTTTTTTAACATACTGTACCTTTAATATAATCTTCATATAATCTGCAGTTTATGCTCTGAATGCAGCAATGGAAAAACGGATATTTAAGTAGTTCTGCCTTATGTATAACAGCAAACAAAAGGCTGTTCCCATGCCCCACGGATTTAAAAAACAAAAAAAAACAACATGCTGCAGGTTTGCCACAAACACAGTCTGTTATATATTTGGTTAATTTTATTGATAAATGTTTTATTTACAATTTGATATTTCCTCATTTCAGGGAGCCTTCTAAAATCTGTTGTCCCTGGCTACAGACTGCTGATCTTGAACTACCCGTTTGGCTAAATCTGGCATATATAGAAGTTTTTCTTTTTTTATATACTCTGGCCCTGTATAAACAAATAAAATGAGAAGGAAAATATCGACTGATTTTAGGTCGATATTTGACTGATATCGACATTCAGCAGTTTTTATTCACAATTTAAGCAAATTTGAAGAGATATTTTTCCTCATTAAAGGCTGATTGTGCTCAACATCACTGAAAAAAAAATAGTCGTCCTCAAAATTATTCATACCCTCCGATTCAAGAAGAGGCTAAATTTACAACAGTAATTCAAATAACAATAAACTTAAGAAACTAATCAAATAAAAATTTACAAAATTATAATTAGTGAAATAAAATATTTCTTTTGAATTGTGGTTGGAAATAATATTTTTGTTAAACAACAACAAAGAAGCTGTTTAAGACACATAAGAGCATCTTTCCCATGAAAAGTGGACCAAAATACCAAAACAGGGGTAGAAGTCTTTTTGAACATTAGAGAAAACACCTGATTGCAGTGATTGTGTCAAAGTGTTGCACCACAACATTTTAGCTTTGGAGCCCCATCATGCTTGTTCACTTGTTTTATTTTTTTTTGTGTTTGTTTTTAAGATTTCTTTCAAACCACAATTCAAAATCAATGTAATGATTTTCATAGAATTTTTATGTTTAATTATTTTTGTCAATTTCATCTTATTTCACTGACAGCCGATTGTTTTTTTCCTTATTTAATTGGAGGGTATGAATAATTTTGAGGACTGTATGTAAACGGATGGAGCCTTTTTCAGCCTTTTAAGTTTTTAGGGAGCTTACGGATTGGTACCCATGCTGAGGAAATGGACCAGTACCACCGGAAACCATGGGGACTGTGCTGCATAGTTGCTCACGCACAACCAACCAAAGCTTCAGCATGTTTAATGGGTGCATAGCTGCCTCCTCTTGGTTCTCTTTCTGGAAATGTGCTTAATCATTATGGTGAATCTTGGACTGTTCCTAGTAGTGAATGCATTTCCCACCTCCATCCCGACAACACGGATGCAAGGGAGAAAAGTGATTTTTGTTGACAATTAACGGCGATGCATCTTTATGTACCTACAAGGAGCATAAGTTTATTTAATGGATCTAGAGGCAGGATTACGAAATGACACGATTGACACGACTGTTGCTGCAGCTAACTGCAGCCACCAGCCAAGCCGGCACGGGAGCACAAACTGAAGCTATAACGTTGTTTATTATGCTGATGGTCTTTTTCTTTGTGGTGAAACTTTTTAGTGTCTTTCAGTTGATCTGGATCGTTTGCTGACGGCAGAAGAATCCATAACTATCCCTTACAGCGTTTGAATTTACCGCGACCGTCTTCTTCCTGTATTAAAACTGTCGGGGACACGCATGCAGCTTCATTTGACATCACATCCACAGGACTGTGCAGGAAATTCGGCCACCGAATCGCAGCGCATTATGAAGCACACAGCCTGTTCAAGGCAACGGAGAGAGACGTGGGTGGGCTCGTTTGGTTTTTGGGGTTTTTTTAACGCTTCATCACCCATTAGCATTAAAAACTGGACATGCATGTTTATTCTTTTACAATTTCTGCCTCTAGCTCCTTTAATGTAACACTAAATGACTGAGATTAAAACCTGCATGCTTCTGACTTGTTTTGATGACATGGGGACATTCATCATCCATATTCATGGAGATGTTGCTCTGCAGCTTCCTGAGGCTGAGAAGCCTCATATAAAGACTTTTTCTCAAGTCCTGCTGTTTTGCCAAAAACTGTAAAAAAAAATATGGATGTAGTATCCAGTCACCTCTGAATAGGGGAAAGTTAAGCCAGTTGGGTGTGTCCCACCAATCACCATCTTGCTGTGTCGCGTGTGTCGTCATTCCCGGACAATACTAAAATGGGCAAAGCGCGGCCTCGGGGCGAATGATTGACAGCTGATGTACTCTGGGCTAGGGCTGTGTTAAACGATTATTTTTTAAACGATTAATCTATCGATTATTTTTTCGATGCATCGATTAATCTAACGATTCACTTTTTTAGCTCGATTCGATTCGATTATCGATTATCTCCTCATAAATTGACAGACAGCAATTTATATGTGCTGATATAGATATCTAAAATGTAAAAAAGAGCATTAATAAGAAGGCAGTGGGAGCAGCAGCCTGTCATGGAGTTTTTCATGAACCAACAGAATGTAAAATTTATGTTGAAAACACAGCGGACTGAAAAACAGGCTTTTAATTCTTTCATTTACATGAAAATAATAATAAAAAAGTCATTATTGAAATAATATGGTCATGTAAACTTGGAGGATTTAAGCTAAGACAGATATTATTTTCCAACAAAAGATAATGAAGATAAGCAAACATTCAGAGTTGAACATCTATATTGAACATGGGTCTAGCTTCCAGAAAAAGTGCATCTTCATCTTCATTCTGTTAATGCTTAATACGGGTGCCAATCACTTGGAAATGAAATTAAAAATGCTTCATTTATCCCAGAAGAGACTACACAATACTATTACCAACAGATGAAACACGAACATGAGGTTGAGAACGTGACTTTAATTATATTCAGGCAGAGACGAGACAGCTCCCGACATCAGCTGTAGTTCCACCCACGGCCAGCAGATGGAGCTCGTGCTTCATGCTGACAGTCTCAAACAGGCCTGACGTGTCTGAAGACATGGCGTCCATCTCACGGAAGTGTCTCATGTCTCATTAGGCTTCGGATTCGCCATCCCTAATATATAGTTATACCTTCGATAAACGAGTGTAGGTCTTCACTGCCTTACACTTTGGAAACTTGGAAGAGCCACTCGCGGAGATCGCGCCGCCATCTTTGTTTTAGTCTGAAGTCGCATGGCGCCGCCATCTTTGTTTTGGTCTGACGACGCATCGGTACGCATATTTTGCGTCGACGTATTTTTTGCGTCGACGTAATCGGTTACGTCGACGAATCGTCCCAGCCCTACTCTGGGCTAAACTCAAAACTAACTTAAGCTAACAAAGATTACCCTCCTAAGCGTGTAGAGGTAAGACACACTTAGACTTGCTATTAGCTGCTAAAAATCACCATTGTGCTACTCTGCTACAAACTGGGACCTTACTGAGAGCTAACAAGGAGCTAACTATTAGCCACCGCTCGGCAGGCCAGCATCCGGTGTGCCGCATGTCAATCAAAAGGACACGCCCTTAACTATGTGTAATTTCAAGATTTAATAACATCTCAGCGGATAAGTTAAAAAAAAAATTTTTCAACCCCCTCACAGTTGACATGAAGGTAAACTTGACCTATTAAACCTAACGTGATTTTTTTGAACCATATTATAAACATGTTTATTTCTGCTGTGAAGTTGGTCTTTTTAACATGGAAGTTTAGGGAGATTTGCAATGTTTTGCAGCCCCTAGTGGATGAAGGGAGAAGGACAAATATTTACTTCTTTCCGGTAGCTTCATAGTTGGTCCCCGGAGGTTGCTGCTTGCGTTTTGCAGCATTTTGCCTTAAGGAGACGCACCACATGCTAGCAGTTGGGTATCAACACAGAATCATGTTTAGCAAAGAAAAAGTGACAGTGTAAGAGATACAGGGAGTGCAGAATTATTAGGCAAGTATTTTGACCACATCATCCTCTTTATGCATGTTGTCTTACTCCAAGCTGTATAGGCCCAAAGCCTACTACCAATTAAGCATATCAGGTCATGTGCATCTCTGTAATGAGAAGGGCTGTGGTCTAATGACATCAACACCCTATATCAGGTGTATTAGGCAAACACAGGGTCGCAGGGAAAGTGTGGAAAAACCAAGGCACAAAATAACTGCCCATGAACTGAGAAAAGTCAAGCGTGCAGCTGCCAAGATGCCACTTGCCAGCAGTTTTGCCATGTTTCAGAGCTGCAACATCACTGGAGTGCCCAAAAGCACAAGGTGTGCAATACTCAGAGTCATGGCCAAGGTAAGAAAGGCTGAAAAGCCACCACCACTGAACAAGACACACAAGCTGAAACGTCAAGACTGGGCCAAGAAATATCTCAGACTGATGTTTCTAAGGTTTTATGGACTGATGAAATGAGAGTGAGTCTTGATGGGCCAGATGGATGGGCCCGTGGCTGGATCGGTAAAGGCCAGAGAGCTCCAGTCCCACTCAGATGCCAGCAAGGTGGAGGTGGGGTACTGGTATGGGCTGGTATCATCAAAGATGAGCTTGTGGGGCCTTTTCGGGTTGAGGATGGAGTCAAGCTCAACTCCCAGTCCTACTGCCAGTTTCTGGAAGACACCTTCTTCAAGCAGTGGTACAGGAAGAAGTCTGCATCCTTCAAGAAAAACATGATTTTCATGCAGGACAATGCTCCATCACACACATCCAAGTACTCCACAGCGTGGCTGCAAGAAAGGGTCTAAGAGAAGAAAAACTAATGACATGGCCTCCTTGTTCACCTGATCTGAACCCCATAGAGAACCTGTGGTCCCTCATCAAATGTGAGATTTACAAGGAGGGAAAACAGTCCACCTCTCTGAGCAGTGTCTGGGAGGCTGTGGTTGCTGCTGCACGCAATGTTGATGGTGAACAGATCAAAACACTGACAGGATCCATGGATGGCAGCTTTGAGTGTCCTTGCAAAGAAAGGTGGCTATATTGGTCACTGATTTGTTTTTGTTTTGTTTTTTAATTTGTCAGAAATGTATATTTGTGAATGTTGAGCTGTTATATTGGTAATTGAAATGGGTATATATTTGTTCATTGTTAAGTTGCCTAATAATTCTGTTTGCCTAATACACCTGATATGGGGTGTAGATGTCATTAGACCACACCCCTTCTCATTACAGAGATGCACATCACCTGATATGCAAAATTTGGTAGTAGACTTTGGGCTTATACAGCTTGGAGTAAGACAACATGCATAAAGAGGATGATGCGGTCAAAATACTCATTTGCCTAATAATTCTGCACTCCCTGTAGGAGTCAACACTGGGTTGCAGAGATATTAGAGAAGAGACCAGATACAAGATGGATGCTGAATTAGCCGTCATTAGGGGGCACCTCCCTGAGAAATCCCCCCAAAGTTCAGTAGTGGGCTTTAAAAAGGTGAGAAAAAAGGCTGAAGTGTGTCCGCAGTATCGGCTACTTTGCTAGTTGTAGTGATCCAGGAGGGGACGCAGGTCTTCCAAGAAACAAAACAATTTAGATGGACACATCCCTGAGGAAAAATGAGGAACATCAGGGATATTGGATAATTACTGGAAAGACATCAGTCAGTCATGTTTATTTTTGCTGACTCATGCCAGAAACGGCTGCAATGTGATTCACAAGTTTCCTTCCAGCTCACATGAATCCTGACATGAAAACGGCCAGGAAGTCCATGAAGCGAGGACCGACTTTTACGATGCACGCGTTGAACTTTTCTCCATCACAGTTCCCGTTTCCTTCTTCTTATTTACGTCTTTAAAATCCCAACAGAAAACACAACATGAACCCTTCTGCTTTACGTAGTTAATAAGATTTATTTACACACTTCTGCTCACTGTTAGAGTTCAAGTCCAGCTTCCACCTTCTTTTAGCTCTGCTGAGAGAAATAACTCACATTAGCCGCTGGTCACAGCAACAAAACTCTTGCCTGGATGATGCATGGCTGATGTAGCTGCAGTTAGGTACCATCTATGAGTTGCACCTTTTCCAGTATGGACTAATTTGAGTAACTGGTTTTCCTGTTAAAGACACTCACTGATGGATTACCAATCCTGAGCAAGCTGCAACAGTTTGCAGAAATGTTATTTTGGTGCTAACATATAAAAGTTAGGATGAAAACATCTTGCTGTGCTTGTAACATAATTGCTTTCTTTGACTCGTGAGCAAAGCACAGCGTAACCTTCACATCTTCTCCATATACACCAGACTGCTGCACCTACAGCACAACACTGCAGCTCTCAGCCCTTCAGGGACATATTATTGCATTCATCAGTGATAAGAGCGGCATAGCGGTAGGCCAACATCTGCAGAAGGGCTGCGTGGGAAGAATGCTGCTTTCCCTGAGTGAGGATTTTGCTGGTCTGGCATTACTGTTGCTGTCAGCGAGTGACCACCCGGAGCAGAGAGATGAGACTGCACCTGCTCCGCCTCGGCAAGGCAACTTTATTTCTACATCGCATTTCAT
Source organism: Atherinomorus stipes (assembly GCA_023101725.1). Taxonomy (NCBI): domain Eukaryota; kingdom Metazoa; phylum Chordata; class Actinopteri; order Atheriniformes; family Atherinidae; genus Atherinomorus; species Atherinomorus stipes. The sequence goes on from JALJCO010003800.1 coordinate 199,999, forward strand.
TTACAGGACAAATCAAAGTGCTTAATGAGAAGCATTTAGCATTATTTGATTAGATTTTTTATAGCTGAGCATTTTCTCTGTGCAGCACTTTGGAGACGTTCTGACTTAAATGTGCTTTATAAATAAAGTGGATCTGATTACAGCAGCATGCTTTTAAAGTATGGTCAAAGTATTTATAAAGTATCTTTGGTCTAGGCTTTGACCTGGCCTCTGGCTTGAATTCTGGTCTGGTCTATTATCTGAACTCTGGTCTGGGCTTTGACCTGGTCTCTGGCCTGGGTCCTGACTTTGGCCTGAACTGGTCTGGGCTTTGACCTTGTTCCTGGTCTTGACTCTGGTCTGGACTCTGGCCTGGACTGGTCAGGGCTTTGACCTTGTTTCTGGTCTTGATTCTGGTCTGGGCTTTGACCTGGTCTCTGGCCTGGACTCTGGCTTAGACTGGTCTGGGCTTTGACCTGGTCTCTGGCCTGGACCCTGGTCTGGACTCTGGCCTGGACTGGTCAGGGCTTTGACCTTGTTTCTGGTCTTGATTCTGGTCTGGGCTTTGACCTGGTCTCTGGCCTGGACCCTGGTCTGGACTCTGGCCTGGACTGGTCAGGGCTTTGACCTTCTTTCTGGTCTTGACTCCGGTCTGGACCAGCTGACCGGAGTCCTTAGATCTAGAGTCCTGCTGGGTTTCTACTCTCTGAACATCCCAGATGGATTCTTGGTCTAAACCGTTCTGGGATGTGTAGACGATCGGTAGGATATTAAAATCTATTCTGTGACTGACTGGAAACCAGTGTAAACCTGAAACCAGTATGAAGATGTTAAACTGGTCCAGTGTGTTCAGTCCTTGTTAAAACTCCAGCAGCAGCATCTGGATGAGCTGCAGATGTTTGATGGTCTTTGTGTAAAGTGCAGTTAAAGGAGCCCTATCATAAAAAAAATTACTTTTCAGAGCTTTTAACCATTTGTGTTTATTTCCTCATAAAAACTTAATTTAAGTCGTTATTTTTCTTCCTTCGTGCACATTTGAGTAATCTATATGAATCTAGAGGAATTTTCAATCTTAATTCTTCCAACAGCTGCCTAAGAAATATGTTTGTAGTTATTATTTCCCCAATCATGAAGTGCCAAATACATATGCACAGCATCGTAGCAAGACGGCCACTTTTTTCAAAAGAAACTCCAAGAATCCTAACCTATCCAGTCTCTCTGAGGAGGAAGCTGACAGCCGGCTGGAAGACAGAGAGGACAGAGAGTTAGCTGATGGCTGGGACAACAGCCATTAGCTAACAGAGGTTTGTTCCAGAGTTCAGCGGAAAAACTTTTTTTCTTTTATGTTGTTTAGATCTAGACAACAGCAAGTTGGAAAAGATGTGGTTGCGTTTGGTGTGGGAGTTTATTTGTTGTACAAATAACTTAAATAAATCACTTTGTCTGTTCGGGACGTTTCTGGGTGGAGATTTCTGTTTCTATCGTCAGCCAATGACAGAACTAAGGACATGACACTGTGTGGGAATAAGCTCATGATTGGAGCAGACGCCAGTCACTCGAACTCTCGAAGGAAAAAAAAAGAAAGAAAAAAACGGCGGATGCGGCAGAGAAAAGGAAGTACTCCACAGTAAGAGCTTCAAGATAATACACGTTGGAAAACCAGGGTTAATATTAGTTTGGCCTTTACCTGATTCCGAGCTCTGAAGGAGAGACTTGAAGCTAAATAGGCTGAGGAGCGAGGCGGCCATTCGCCCGAGGGGAGGAGCTGTCGGTTTGAATACTGTTGATTACAAACAAAAATGGGGAGGAACTACGGACTCTACCAATAATGACGCAGTCCAAGAACAAAAGTTTCTGTTGTGTACTCCAGCGCCTGAATTAGAAACAAAACGGCCCTACTTAGACTTTCACAATTTTCGAAAACTGAAGAGCAGGGGTCCTCAAGGACCACAATCCTGCAGGTTTTCCACATTTCCCCACTTCAACACACCTGACTCAAATCAATGAGTCATTGTGCAGAACTTCATAGGCTGTTAAATTTGTCTAATTTGAATCGTGTTTATAAGGAAGGGAAAGAAAACCTGCAGGACAGCGGCCCTCGAGGACCAACTTTGGACACCCCTGGATTACGGCAATGCAATGAGACAAAGAAAGATATTTAAGTTTTGTTCCTTGTAAGGGCAGCGCTCTCGTTAGCAGTCAGGACTTTACTGCCACAGACTGGAGTGGTGGCAGTGTGCAGCTAAAGATGAGCATGGCTCCCAGTCGCTTCAGCTGGAATGATTTCCAGACCGTCATGAGAAAACCTTACGTCTACGGGCCGCTGACGGCTTGCTGAGGACCAAATCACCACACAGAAAAGACACCAGAGAACACAACTACGCAATATAAACGCAAACAATCCTCTAAACTGTTTACAGATCAATGACCTCCATCTAGATAAAAGCTCCTTGCTTCCTGCCTCACCAGGGGCCTCATCACTGGTCCTGCTTAGAGAGGGATCATTTTCATTGCCTTTGCATCCCTTGCCTTGCACAAAAATAGCATTTATTTCCCCTTAATTCAATTTCCTCCTGCCACAAAGTTCTGTAGAGGTGGCTGGAACTCTAATGGAGACTAAATTAATCTCACTACCAAACACATGCGTGTTATCTTTATAGTGTAGTGGTGGTCATTTGGACGTTTTGAGGCCATCATATCCTCATGGATGCAGACAGCATAACGCTTTCTAAGCAGTATCCTCGAATGCTTACAAGGAGTCAGGCTCGACTGGTCCTTCGCTAATGAAACTCTTGGCAACATCTGCCAATATTTACACACAGTGCAGTAAACCAGTGGGAGTTTATTTTATTTTCAATGCACAAAATGTCATAAAGCAAATATGGCTTTTCCATCTGGCATTTTTGCTTGTTGTAAATGGCATGGAAAGTTATTAGCTCCAAAACATTGTGAAAAGAGCGCCACCCACTATGATACAATTACTAATTGGTATTTTACCTCAAACATCAGCTTTTTTTTCCTTCTTTTCTTTTCATTAGTGCAAACATCTGCTGGTCTGAGAGCTTTCATAAGAAATGAAAGCTTGGCAGCGTGGCGCGCTTTTTAAAGGTCGCTTCCTGAAATGAAATTTCCAAACATCGCCATATGGCAATAAATTTAACTGGAAAAGTCTGCTCATCATTACAGTGATGCCATTTTACACACTGGTTCCGTAAAATACTCAAGTTACAACAATTTTAGCCTCTAGACAAATATACATGGTTCCTTTCAGGGACTCAATTAAGTCTGGGAAAGAAGCTAAATTTATGAGGTTATTAAAGACGTTTGGCTTTACGAGACAAATATTTGAACATTGAGTCAAATTTGATCATTTCAGTGATTTAGCCATATTCAAGCTACAGTTGAAACTTTATTAAAGGTACATAATCATGGTTGAAATTCGAGGAAGAGTTTTGGAACAATGAATAAAATGTCCCTTTTTTTTAAAGTTCCAAATCAGACGAAAGTTTCAACAACTCTTTGTGGACATGTGGGAGTAAAAGGTCGCAAGTTATGTGAATTCAAACTGTAAGAAGCAAAGAAGCTGTCATCATGAAGGAAACCATCCACAGACTGCAAAAACAAACCAAATCCACAAGGGAAGCAGCAGGAACATTAAGCTCTGGCTTCCATAGAAAACAAAGGTGGGGGTGAATGATGGTAGGAGCCTTTCCACGGTAAAGGAAAACACAGTCGCACCATCCAGCTTAGAGAAGAACACTCCAGAGGCTGCACATATAATTATTTATGTCGACCGTAAAGACGAGACTTAAGGCAAACAGACACAAATGGTTCATGAACTCCTTTATAAACCACAAGAGTATAAATCTTAAATTAGAATTTGCCAGAAATCATCTTGAAAAGCTCCAGCAGCTCTGGAGCAGCTGAAACTATGATCAACTTGTACAGGAATAACAGAGGAAGAGAAACGTGAAAACATGGATGACTTCATGGCTGGTGCTGTTAATGATGCAACATAAGCGCCTGGATTAACTCTGTTTGTCTGGATTATGGATTGAGCCAAATGCAACAAAGCTGGCTTGACAGGGATCTGAAAACCACCTGATCTAAAACTCGCTGAGCTACATTTTACATCCTGGAGATAAAACGTGAAGGTCCCGCCTGCAGCTCGCCGAATGAGGCGGAGTCGGATATTGGGCAGGGTTGGACATCTGACCCTAACCAACCTATCTGGCCATGCCCATCGGATGTCCAACGCTGCCCAATATCTGACGACTGTAAACCGCAGCTGGGACTTCTTGGATAAAACTGAATCTAAAGCCCCGTTTCCACCAGCGGGTCGGGCCGGGTCGGCCCACGTTTTTTTGCGTCTCCACAGATAAAAATTGGGATGGTACCCTTATATCCAACCTGGCCCGATCGACTTTTTTGGTACTCTTCGGTAGGAGTACTGATCTAACCGATCCGGACCAAAGGGGTGGAGCTAATACACAGCAATCCGTGGATTCGTTAAAAAATCCATCACTTCCTGCGTGACCCGGCGTAAAAACAAAGCAGAGGTGACTCCTTTGTTTCTGACTCTGTGGTGCTTTGGTTAAAAGGCGTTGCACTGCGATGATGTCACGCAATCACGTTGCAGCGCAATCCGGTACTCCACCTTCAGGGTAAGGGGACAGTTTGCTGTGGGGACGCATCGTCAAATCAACACATCCGTACCAAAACCCACCCGATTCGACCCAGACCTGCAGGTGGAAACTGGGCTTAAACAGTAAAGTTCTGGTGAAGCAGCTCAGGGAGGACTGGTGATCTCCACAGCTACCTGAACACAATTCTCAAAAGTTGATTCTAAATTAATGTTTATTGATGTTTATAATTGGTGATTATATTAATCTGGTTTAAGCCTGGTTGAGACTTTTTAAAAATGCTTTTACATCCAACTGAGCTAAAGACGTCTATTAGTCATCTCGACTTAGTTTAGACCGAAATTCACCTTACTGTAATTGGTCTATATTTTAGCCTGAATCTAGATGTTAGAATTTAATCCATTATTGATTATATAATAACTTAAAAAACAACTGTAAACTGTATAAATGATAGCCAAATGTTAGATTAAATTTTTTTACCTAGCATCGATCAATGTACAGTGTCGTTTAGATTTAGTCTAAGCTTAGGCTACGTTCACACGGTGACGATCAGAAGAGAAGACGCAAAAGTGGCGTCTCGTCTTCATCTTTTTGTCCGCATTTATGTGAGCGTCATCATGAAGAAATCTGCGTACATATGAGGACGCGAGAGTGTGTGGAATTCGATTGTATATGACGCCAGGCTGTTAGGTGGTGCTGTGATAGAACTCCACCATGTCCGTGCGCATGCGTAAAATCTACCTTCGATCCGCTGGGTTTACGTAGTTTACGTACATTGTTGTTTTTCCTGTTTGTGTGTGACATCAATGCGTATGCGACATGAGCAGGTCCACTATCATTTTTGCATTTTGGACTGTGCAGACGAGATCACAACGGCGTCGCGTCTTCAGGAATTCCACTTTGGAATGAGTCTTCAGATTTTTGCATCTTCAACCAAGAATATCACCATTACCGTGTGAACGAAAGGCACTTCCAATGAAATATTTTGCCATTTTTACCTGCAATCGTCCCCGTGTGAACGGCCCCTCAGACAGATAAAAAGAACTTTCATTTTTAGACCAGTGGTAGACCGATTTTAGCCTAGATGTCTAAGAACCATTAGACGTCTATAAGAAGTCTTTTAGATCTAAAAATGTTCAGATTTCTAAAACCTCTCTCTAATTGGATTGTGTTACTTTGTCAATCTGTCAAACATAAGGTGAGAGTTTGAAATTTAAGCCCATAAGATTGGATCAAAATGGATCCAGCAGCTGATCAAGTACTGAACAGAGACTCATTCATTTGAAACAGGTGAGTTGGAGCAGGGAAACATCTAAAACCTGCAGGACTGCAGCCATCAAGGACCAGGGTTCCCCACTGTTGCAAGAAATACACTTTTAAAAATGCACCTTTTTTGCTTTTTTGAATAACTCAGTCCACTCCAAAATAACATTTTATTTTAATGTTATTTTGCACTTTGGTCAACTTTTTAAAGTGCGCCATAAATAAAGTTGCAGTCGCAAAATTTTGAAAAATGCAGTACAGATTTACAAGGCGCCTTACATTTACTTCCTCCCCAGGGCCTCATATTTACCCAAACAGCAGAATGTTGCTGATAACTGGACACGTTTTACCCTCGGTGTCCTTTAAAGGGCCGCTCGAGTGGTCAATTTGTCAGTCAGCTTCTAAGGAAATGCAAATGACTGCACATCATTACTCTATAATGTAAGCATGGCAAATGCATGCTGCACTCTAGAGATTAGTAATGGGAGCAGCGTTGTCACACGTAGCTCATCAAATCCACAATTAAAGGTTAAATATGGAACATTTTTATGAAAAGCTATATTTAAAAATAATACTTCCACGAGTCTTTTGGAGGGTTGCAGAATCAGTACATTTTCTGAAAAAATTATATTTAGCCTGAAAATAAATGTAAAATTAATTTTAACGGGTTTGACTATGACATTATGTTTACATCTACAAGCCAATACACACAACGGGTTGCCAAATACGATCTCTGTGTGGCAATAGTATGCTGGGCACAGTGAGGCTGGTACAGGAGGAAACCGTGGAGTCGGCAAGTCAAGCAGCTGCATTAGAGCCCAGAGATATTATCTGTCTCAGAAGAGGAGTGACATGAGAAGAGCAAAACCTGGAGTAAATTTAGGTTAAGACTACACTAGATGGACCCACATAAACTTTTTCCACGGTATCAAAACGCAGAAAATGGCAACTTTCCGTCTGGATCGGTAAGCTAGCTTGTTTGCTAACGTTAGCTGTCAGCTATAAACTCCTCATTACTCGTTGGACATGGTGCAGCCTGCTGGTCACTTGTTGTATCGGCAGTGAGCCTGGCATCCCAGTGGCTGGAGTTGTTTTTCTTTTTTTTTTTTTTTTTTTTTTTTTTTTTTTACTTGTCCTGTCCAGCATCGAAGCAAGCAGAATGGAAATCTGATTGCTTTATTCTGTTGAACAGTTTTGCTTTTACCAAGCGGAGCTTTATGAACATAAGGCTCCACTTGATATCATGTTTATTCATTTTATTTCTTTATTTAAACATTTGTCTATTACACCATTCCATTTCATACTGCTGGGCCTGACAAGGGAGAAATGAAAGTTAACAGAGGTAATGATAGAAAGTGAAACAGAGAGAAAGGAGTAAGGAAGAGGAAGAGAGAGAGGAGAGAAAACATGAATCCACTTACACAGTTCACTGGTACATCTGTACCGCGATCCCTAAACAACCAAGGTCTCTGTTGGAAAACAAAATCATACAAACACAGTTTGTATTAACTATGATTTGGAGTTTGGAGTTGTTTTTCTGCCGCTGAAACTACCACCTAGACACACGTGATGTGGCTGTTCTGTCCGTATTCCATATCCAACCTTTAATGTCAACATAAATATTGTAAACAGTTGGAGAATACCAATAAATTGTTGCATTTTGATGATAGTGTTTACAAAACAAGGGGCTACATCATATTGCAAACTTATGGTCACTCGATAATGCATTTTCATAAGAGAGCCCTAAACACTTGGTACTTGGTGCTAGGCAAGCTCTCGTTTGGCCCAACCAAAAGGTGGAGCTACTGTAGCACCGGTTTCTGGCTCCAGGAGCTGGAGCTTTTGGCCATCAAAACCAAAAACTCCAGTTCAGCGGAAAAAGGCCCCATCCTTAGACTCCCATGTTTAAAAGGCCAACTTCACAGAAGGAATAAACATGTTTATAGCCTGGTTCAAAAAATCATTTTGAACCTTTGACAAAAAGCTCAAATTAACCTTTATGTCAACTGTGAGAGGGTGATTAAAAAAAAAAAAATTAGTCAAACGTTTCAATGTTAATTAAACTTAAAAATATGTATAGCATTACGGGTGCATCTTTTTCAATTGCCTGGTGGCAGACTGGCTGCCAGTGCTTGTTGCTAGCTCCCTACTTGCTCCCTGGAAGGCCTCTGACTGCATGTGTAAGTAGCACAACAGTGGTTTTTAGCCGGCAAACTGCACGTTTAAATCTGCTCCTTTAGCTCCAGTTTAGCTCGGTTTGCTCTTTGCTCCAGAGCTGGCCGGCTGTCAATTACTGTATGGATGACTCCACTACTTCCTGAACTTCAGGTACTGATTAGTCCAGGTGTGTCTGATCTCAGTAACTGGCCAGACACACCTGGATTAATCAGTTCATCCAGTGATGAAAGACAGGAAGCAAAGGAGCTACCTTAAGTTCAGGAAGTAGTGGAGTCATGCATACAGCCCATTGCTCGCCCCCAGCGAGCTTCACTTTAAAGGGACATTGTGTAACAATTGTATACCGCGAGCAGCTCCCTTGTACTTTTCATGCTGCGTTCGCGTGAAACCGGGCAGACGGACGACAGCAGCTGCAACTAAAGGCATCAGCAGCCTCTATGTGAAGACATGGTCTGTCAGTTACGGTGACTTAAGTCCACATCTGATATGTTGTCATGGCGATGTCGTATTGTTTACCCTGACCCATGTTTTACCGTCTTTCTCTCAGCTTCTGTGATTAAAATTACATCTGGTTTGTTACCGACAGCCGTCTGCCCGACTGCACATGAACCCAGCATCAGCATAATGCTCGGTTCCTCCTGACATCCTCACTGCACTGCGGTGACTTTTCAAAGGCAGTACCTCGAACTGAGCTGAGAACTCCGGTGAGTTTCTGTGTTTTCCTGCTGTCACGCTTCTCCTGAATGTAAAAACATGGCGACACGACATGGTAGCCTCCACCGAGCCGACCCCTTCGATGTAGATATGAATGATACGGACGGCAAATTCAGAGCTTAGAGGAGCGCTTCAGTTTGTTGATGGGAGTGATTTCTGATTAATGGAAAACACTTTGGAACGAAATAATCCATTTTTGTGAATAGATAACAGGAGAACTTACACAATATCCCTTTAAAAACCAACGGGTCACGTGATTGGAAGATTTGTTTATCTTTAGTAAGTTCATCTCTATGTTTTAAACCCACGCAGTCAGAATGTAAAAAATAAAAAAGTGAATGAAAAAGAGCATTTTAACAACAGCATATGTGGTTTTCAGAAGAATAAGGGCATATAATATTTATACCTTTTAAAAACAAAAAATATTTTAGGTTGCACTGTCTCTTTAAAAGGAAAAGAAGAGGGGAAAGGAGGGAAAAAAAAAAGAGGAGAGAAAAGGGGGAGAGAAGGAAGGGAAAAAGAAGAGGGGAGGAGCGGGCCCGGGAGGGTAGATGAAGAAAAGAAATGAGAAGATAGGAGAATGAAAAAAAAAAAAGAAAAAAAAAGGGGGGGGGAGGAAGACATTGTTGAAGTTCTTCAAAATGGGGGCAATGCCTTTTGAGTCATCATCACTTGTTCATTAGTACTTTAAAGAATATGCCCATCTTTTGTTAGAAGTACAAAAACTATAGGCCTGGCTGCTCCGTCCCTTGACGGAGTGACAGACACTTAAAAATATTTTGTGCAGCCGAAGACAACGGAAAGAGTCTCCAACTTTACGGACGACTGTAAATTAGGCTTTACTTTGATGCTGTGTTCATGTGCAGTCGGGCAGACGGCCGTCGGTAACAAACCAGATGTAATTTTAATCACAGAAGCCGAGAGAAAGACGGTAAAACATGGGTCAGGGAAAACAATACGACATTGCCATGACAACATATCAGAGATGTGGACTGAAGTCTGACAGACCACGTCTTCACTTAGAGGCTTCCGTCTGCCCGGTTTCACGTGAACGCAGCATGAAAAGTTGTAGCTGGTTGCTGCAATATACAATTGTTACACAATGTCCCTTTAAAGAGTTTGGTAACTAAGGATACCAATTATCACAGTTATTAATAAGAACCCGGCTCATCTTTCTTATCAACCACATGAGGTTTTTCCCGTGTCAGACCTGCTGCCCATCGCTGCAAGAGCCCACTAAACTCTCCCTGAGGATCTACCAACAAAGTTTTCCATCAGGGACAATAAAATGCGATTTTTCCCTGAAAGCAGCTGAAACGTGGACTCATCTGGCCACAGAAGCTTGTCCACGGTAGTCTGTGTAGGAACGGGGATCAGCTTGTGTTCTGTTGTCCTGCTCCAGGTTGATTTAATGCAGCTTTTCCAGGATAATCTATAAGACTGCTGCACGGTTGAAAGTGTGTCCAACGTTTTAGGGAAAAGGCACTTCGATTGCTGGGTGCAGCTGTTTGTAACTTGGACAACATTTTTTAGCTTCCTCTCTCCTCAGTCACCACCTGGGCCAAAACTGGTTTCAAAGAGATTATAAATATTTATCAGTCTAATTTCTCTTTTGGAATTAAAGTGGAGAAAACACAAAGGAGCCCTCTTTAGATCAGATATGAGCAGAATTTTGAGGCTTGGGAAAGAAAAAGAAGGATTCTCTCCTAAATTTCTCATCAATCTTAAATGAAGAGCTGCAGAGGAAGGACAAGAAAAGAAGAAAGACCACATTTCCACCTGCGCTCTGACTGTGTTGCTGCTGTAATGAATGAATGCATGAGTTTGGGACATCTGACATACGATGCAAGCGCACACACCGCAGTGTTCAATCCTCTTCGTTTGAAAATGTCACAGCTTGAGATAGTGTTGAAATGATTTTTGCCTTGACGGGAAATCTGACACGGAGGATGTTTGTCTGTTCCAGTCTGTGTGAGGAAGATGACGGACGTGTCTGGGGACGCATGATGATATTGTCCATTCTGCTCCATCAGAACAGTTTGCATTCATGAATTTTTAGAGGGAATGAGCCTCGTCAGTGCATCACTCGTTAAAATATCAGGCCGTGTCTTCTCCTTCAGAGTTTATCTGACGGGGCGCAGATCAGGCGTCATAACAAACACAAAGGTTTGATTAAATATCAGCTGTTACCGGAGCAGTAGGAGGTGGATGCGATCGTAACTTCTGCTCCTTGCATACCCGGGTCTTCAGGTCTCCAGGTACTTTTGGTTCACAGTAGCAGCTGATGGGGGGTTGGGTTGGGAAATTAACGCGTGAACTTTCTTTATCTAAAACTGTTCAGACCTCAGAAGCAATTTTCCACCAGGCAGTTGCTTACATTTGAACTATTCTCTGGAATAAAACTCAAGTGTTGCTATGCCTCTCTGCATTCACAGTAGCCACCCAGAATAAAGCTGGGCTTTTTCCTGCCCCTCTTCTCCAAAGGCCTCTCAATTCTCCCCCTAAAGGCTACAGTATACTTCTCCGACTGCATAATGCGTTATCCAACTGCGTAACTACAGAGACCCCTCCAGCCTTCATAGTTCTCCGTCATGGTGCCGGATACGCAGTGCAATTTACCGCCCAATCAGCAGAGGTCACTATGCAACACTGGCCCTTCTCTTATGGAGCCGACGGTCGGTAACCTCGGTGGTTACTTTGCTTCCGGTTGCAGTGAGCGATGGCGGCCAAGAGAAAATGACTGTTGTTGCTGCAGCTGAACTTTTGATGCAAAAATAAAGACGATGGGAAGATTTTGGTATTTCCTCACTTTTTCGGCCAAACGTTCTTCGGTTGGACTCATTTGCGTCTACGTAGGCTTGTCAGTTTAAAAATGGCGCTGCTAGTGTAAACTTTGTGGTAGACCAATTACAGCTCTTGCCGTTTCCGTCGTCCCTTGACGGAGTGACGGATACTTAAAAAATATTTCGTGCAGCCGGAGACGACGGAGAGACTCTCCGTAACCTACGTAGAGCACTTTACGGATAATTATATATTAGGCTTTAGCCCTTCCCCTTGCATGTTCACGTGCAGGGGTAGAGATGTCTTAATCCTGATGGGACAGAGGGGTAGGGGGTATATACCCCTTCAAACAATGGTTTTCAGATGCACACTTAAACTGAAGGGTATGGCAAATTTGCAGATCACGGCAAGATCGCTGCTACCGAGTGCCAAAAATTTCCTCCACACAAATTTTATTTTAAATTTATCTAATATATATTTATTTTATTTCATTATTATTACATTATTCATTTATTAATATTATTTATTTGATTATTTTTTATTTATTATTTACATTTTATTTAAACTTATTAAAATTTTTAGTTTTATTCCTCCACAGATAAAGTTTAAAAATGTATGACAACCATTGTCTTGTCTAGTTTATTGTTGCCTAAATGTTTAATGTAAAATGCACATGAAAAAAATAGCTAGTAGTGTTTCCCCCTTTGAGTTTGTTGTTGGCGGGTGGTGGCCTTTTTTTTTTTGTGGCCCTTTTTACTTTGGATTTCATTCCCAACAACAAAAACATGGTCAGTTTTGGTGAACACTCATTAATCTGAAACTATATTTTACATATCCATGTTGCCATCCAGCTTAACGTAGCACACCGGGTAACATTATTATGCTGGTCAATGCTACATTGCTGTATACAGCAATGCTACTGTATATTGCTGTGTGAGATGTCAGTGATTAAAATCAGGTACTGGAGATGAATAACAGTTTACATTAAAGGGACATTGCGTAACAATTGTATATCACGAGCAGCTCCCTCGTACTTTTCATGCTGCGTTCGCGTGAAACCGGGCAAACGGACGACAGCTGCTGCATGTAAAGGCATCAACAGCCTCTATGAGAAGACGTGGTCTGTCACAGTGACATCAGTCCACATCTGATATGTTGTCATGGCGATGTCTTATTGTTTTCCCTGACCAATGTTTTACCATCTTTCTATCAGCTTCTGTGATTAAAATTACATCTAGTTTGTTACTGTCGGCCGTCTGCCTGACTGCACATGAACCCAGCATCAGTGTAACTCTCAGTTTCTTCTCACTGCACCACGGTGACTTTTCAAAGACATTACCTCGAACTGAGCTGAAAACTCCGGTGTCTCCGGTGAGTTTCTGTGGTTTCCTGCTGTCACGCTTCTACTGAACGTAAAAACATGGCGACACGACATGGCAGCCTCCACCAAGCTGACACTTCTATGTAGATATGAATGATACGAACGGCAAATTCAGAGCTTAAAGGAGCGCTTCAGTTTGTTGATGGAAGTGATTACTGATTAATGGAAAAACACTTTTGAACGAAATAATCACTTTTTGTAAATAGATAAGCAACCCTTACCGATCATACATTTCAGAAATCACAGCAAAATTATTTGAATATCAACAGTCCCACCTCACTCCAAAGACCCCCCCCCATTCCCTCCGCCTCCTAATGCGGAAGCAAAGGTCTGACAGGCAGGTCCCTCGGCCAGTCTTAGGCGTGCATCCCACAGCAAGGATTGGTTGGGGTTTTCATTGAATATTTTGAGACTGTAATAATATTTCATTTTCGTCAATGGCGGGTCTGTCTCGTATTTCAGAGTTCCATTACCTCATTCACAGCATTTTACCCTAATAAAAAAAATAATGTAACAATGCAACATCAGTAAGGGTTGCTTTAATGCACCAATGTGGAGATAATATGTCAGAGATCGCCAGATAACATAAAGGTTATCAGCTACCTTAGACAACTGTTCAACAATGTCAGTCCAGATAGTCCTGCTGCTTCCTATGTTGACAGATACAAGGTAATTAGGAATAGCCCCCTAGGCAATGGCAGCACCGCAAGATGGTGCAACACACAAAACACCCGTCAGATTAGTCCATAGACACTCGGGTAGCCATGCATTTGTTCTAGCAGTCATTTCGGATCATTCATGGCCACTCAGGCACAGAGAACATGCAAACACAGCACGGAGGCGCCACATCTGGCTGCCAGGTTTAAACTCTGTACCTCTGTACGCCTGTCAGCAACCACGCCTTCATAAATCAGTCCACCTGCAGACATGCACATCCATCAGCTTCATGGTCTCTGATCTGTGGGGTCCTACAGACTAATGAAGGGACTTTCTGACAGATATACAAGTATAATGTGACATGTGGTAACTCAATGAGTTCATCAAACAGGACCAAACCTCACGTGAAGCCGTGATTAGATCTAAAGGTACAGGTTTACAGAAGAACTGCTGCTCCTGCCAGACAGCAAGCAGCCTCTGTTCTCTGGGCTTCTACAGCAAATGGTGGTGATCTATCAGCGAGATTAATTAATCCGTTTAAGGCAAGACGATCTCAGCATATTCATGACTGATTTGAGGACAGACCAGGCTCTCCATCCTGCCACCATCCTGCATTGCAGTGGCTGCGATGCAACACACTGCCCACAGCTAGGAATGCAATGGTGAGAACTATCCAATGATCTGTGATGTGAGCTCTCTCTCTCTCTCTCTCTCTCTCTCTCTCTCTCTCTCTCTCTCTCAGTTTTTCACAGCTGAAAGTCTTATGGGATAATTGTGCCTCACTCACATAAATCCAAATAATAATGCCGGTTTAAACGTTTATGATAGAGTGAATCTAACATGTGGTTTACACAATTAGCACAGTTTGACTTCCTTGCACCCCCTCACCATCTGTTTTGTCAGTTTCTACCTTCTAACGGGCTGTACGGCTGGGTTCGGCCTGTTTGTGCAGATCTAGCAGGTAGAAATGTTGGAATGTGTAACAATGAAAAGAATATGGAGGCAGAGCATCTGCTATCATCTCACTGTGTAATGTTTTCTCACCTTCAACCGTTGATCCTCCTGCGGCCTGTTAGAGTCCCTCTGAGACAATCTGCCTCACACTGGACATAAAACTGCTCTACAGCAATCACACAAACTCATTTACACCTCCCGAAATGCATCCATGAGCAAATCCCATTCTGGGATATGACTATTAACATTTGAAAGGTTTTGTTTGTTTCTGGTTTTTTTAGCATGACTTTCATTAAGTTCAGTTTTATTTGAAAGTAAGTGAAATGTTTGTGGTGATATTGGAGAGATTATATTTAGTTTTGGGGGAACTGACTGCTGACATAATTAAATATATCACCCACACAGTCTGTTACAATGTCAATTATGATGATAACAACAATACACTGAAATGTTGATTATGATGAGCATAAATGATTACAGCCCGTCCCACCCACCAGTTCTCTACTTACCACAATTTATTTGATAAAAAACAAGGCCCTCTTCTAATGTCCCATTTTTATAATCATTTTACTGGGGATGTTCAATATTGGCTTATTTTTTGGTCCAACTCTTAAATTCTGATATTTGATATCAACCAATCAACCAATATTGCAAAAAACTGTAAGGTTGCATCTGTAATATTTTGAGAAATACATTTATATTCTGCTCTGAGGGCAAAGATCCCAAAATATCATTTACTCAGCCAGAGGAGTTCATTTTGGACATCTGGCTGCCAGATATCAGATATTAGCAGGTATAAGCAACATGTGGCTAATTCTGATGTTTCTGACAACTTGGTAACTTAACCAACAACTTAAAACCAGACATAATATAAGCAGCTTCAAAGCAAGTCAGTCTGTAGCAGCAGCAGCTGCACCGTAGTCACATGACTCTGAAAGGAATGCTGGGATATGAAGTTCTTCCAGGATAATTGGAACTTTTCTACATGCTGGACCGCTGCTAATGGAACAAGATCTCGCGAGATCTCGTTAATCCATTCAGAAATTTCTACAAAAATTTGGTTAGTAAAAATATCAGTCTGAAAAAAAACCTATACTGATATTTACCGATGTCATATTTTAATGCTAATATCTGCAGATAATATCGAACATTCCTACTTTTTAACACATTTTGTGTGTGTCCCTGAAATCTTCGTCCACCCTGTGATGATGGGGTAACCGGCTCTTTAAAGTTTTCACTGATATTACAACCAGCATGTTGTCTTTGCTCAATGGAGGTTACAAACACTGAATAGATTAAAATTTCCAGTTATGTTTTTGTATTTTTCATCACATTTTGTATGCATTTGGGTGCGGTCAAACATAACATGTCCACCTTGCCACAGGTAAATGTCAGTGATTGATTTTTTTTTTCAGAAATTTGAAATATATCCATCAAACTGTACACAGACGGGTTGCTAACTGAATCAATTCGTTAGCTGAAAGTCCACCATGTGCTCTTTAAATGCTAAGACTAGCTCAAAAATGCACACCCTGTCAGCAAACCTCCCATAACAGGGTGGACATGGTTCATGACAGTGTACTCTGATAATGTTACCCACATTACAGCAGATACTACACACACTGTGCAACAACACATTATAAGAGTGGACAGCATGGTTTTTCTAGTGGTATTGGTGTCACCAAGCCCAGTTTGGTAAAACAAACTTAACTGTTAGAAAATATTTTGAATAGTTTTGAAGCAGTGAGTACAGTGGCCCAGAAGGTTCACAACAAAACAAAAGCCACAACACAATTAACCACAACACTACAAATTTAACAAGCGCTTAATTTTGTAGTTTGTGGCTTATCTTGTTGTGTTGGTTAATTTTGTTGTGTTGTGGCTAATTATGTTGTGTTGCGTTTTTTTGTCTTGTGCTGCAGTTAATTTTGTTGTATTGCGTTTGATTGTGTTGCAGTTAATTTTGTTGTGTTTGGGTTGATTGTGTTGTGTTGGGATTAATTTTGTTGTGTTGAGGTTAATTTTGTTGTGTTGCAGTTAAATTGTGTTGTGTTGGGGTTAATTTTGTTGTGTCGCAGTTAATTTTGTTGTGTTTGGGTTGATTGTGTTGTGTTTGGGTAATTTTGTTGTGTTGGGGTTAATTTTGTTGTGTTGGGGTTAATTGTGTTGTGCTGGGATTAATTTTGTTGTGTTGGGGTTAATTTTGTTGTGTTGGGGTTTTGTTGTGTTGGAGTTAATTGTGTTGTGTTGGGGTTAATTTTGTTGTGTTTAGGTTACTTTTGTTGTGTTACGGTAATTTTGTCATTTTGGGGATAATTTTGTTGTGTTGGGTTGATTGTGCTGTGTTGCAGTTAATTTTGTCATGTTGCGGTTATTTTGTTTTGTTGCGGTTAATCTTGTTGTGTTGGGGTTAATTGTGTTGTGTTTAGGTTAATTTTGTTGTGTTACGGTTAATTTTGTTATTTTGGGGTTAATTTTGTTGTGTTGCAGTTAAATTGTGTTGTGCTGGGATTAATTTTGTTGTGTTGAGGTTAATTTTGTTGTGCCGCAGTTAATTTTGTTGTGTTGGGTTTGATTGTGTTGTGTTGTGGTAAATTTTGTTGTGTTGCAGTTAATTGTGTTGTGTTGGGGTTAATTTTGCTGTGTTTAGGTTAATTTTGTTGTGTTACGGTAATTTTGTCATTTTGGGGATAATTTTGTTGTGTTGGGGTTAATTGTGTTGTGTTGCGGTTAATTTTGTCATGTTGCAGTTATTTTGTTTTGTTGCGGCTAATCTTGTTGTGTTGGGGTTAATTGTGTTGTGTTGGGTTGATTGTGCTGTGTTGCAGTTATTTTGTTTTGTTGCGGCTAATCTTGTTGTGTTGTGGTTAACTGTGTTGCGGGTTTTGTTTTGTAGTGACCCTTCTGGGCCACAGTAAATGAGAGGGAGGAGATATCAGGATGCTGTGATACCGACCTCGACAGAAGAAGAAAAGAGAGACAAATGGAAAAAAGACAAGAGTCTGGAAAGAAAAAGGTTGTCAATGAGCCCAGTGAGAGAGAGCAGGGCAAAAAAAAAAAAGAAAAAAAAAGAAATAGAGGTAAAAAGAAGTCAGAAACAGGGTCAGCGCTTTGCCACCAAGTTCCCAGCAGCTAAACTCCTCAACATCAGCTTGAGCCCCCCAGGTTAACATTGCAGGCATAGCTTTGGAGACTTGTTGTAACTTTTAGATTTATTAAAAAGATAATTGACGACTGTTTATGTCCCTATAAACATTTATGAATAATGTGATTACAACCCAAAAGTCAAAGGTTTGTTGGCACATGAAAATGTGAGGTTGCTGATCAGACAGAGCCCCTTTCCACCCATCTCTGAAGATATCATGAAAATGCAGCAGACCAAAAACAGTGGTGGCTAAAGTGATTAGCATAAACAGTCTGAAGAAGTTCAAGCTTCAAAAGCATGCAGGTAAAATGGATTAAAACATTGATTCAAGTGCTACTTTTTACCCTGTATGAGATAAAAAACAAAACAAAACAAAACAAACAAACACAAAAAACATCATTTCCTTTAGATGGTTTGCTATAATGGGACTCCAAAGCAAAAATATTGTTGGGCAACACTTTAAGACAATCACTGCAATCAGGTGTTTTCTCTAACGTTCAAAAAGACGTCTGCACCTGTTGACAGGTGTGTTGGTCCACTGTTCATGGGAACGGTGCTCTAATGTGTCTTGGACAGTTTTTTTTTTTTTTTTTTGTCTTTGCTTACAACAAAAATTCAAAATCAATATTTTTTCAGTTAATCATAATTTTGTTAATTTTTATTTATTATGAGTTTCTTTAGTTTCTTGTTATTTAAATAACTGTTGTGATTTGAGCTTTTTCTTGAATTGGAGGGTGAATAATTTTGAGGATGACTGTAAACTTTTTTGGTGGCAGTTGGAAAATCTAAAAGGTGCCTGATGGTGACGTTGACTCGGATGTGTTTATGGCACCGAAATGTGCGTAAGCGGCCCTGGTTGGATCCATTTAAATGAGGGTGTAACTTCGGTCACCATGGCGCGTGATTTACGCACTCTGACATCTGTAAGGCAGCCTTACCTTATGTTTCTTGCTCTCGGAGCCTTTCTCCACTTCCGCGCGCAGCTCACACGTCACCTCAGCGACCCCATGACCAGCGTCTCGGAGTTGAACTCGTACTGGTTGCTGGAGGACGCGGACTTCCCCCAGGAGTGGAGGCTGGGCGGCCGCTGCTTAAACGAGGAGGTGTACCGGTAGAAGCTCTTGTGCCGGTTCTTCAGGTACTCCCTGTAGTTCTTGGTGAGCAGCGTGTAGAGGAAAGGGTTAATGCAGCTGTTGCTGTAGGTGAGGCTCGCCACCAGGTAGTTGATGCAGGTGTGCGTCTGCGAGGCCAGGCTCAGCGGCTTGGTGTGGTACAGCGGCAGCAGCTGCCAGATCCAGAAGGGCAGGAAACACGCCCAGAACACCAGCACGATGGTGAAGATCATGATCAGCACCTTCTGCTTCGGTGACCGCTTCCCGCCTTTGCTGATCACAGAGTTGCGCTGGGACTCCAAATAAGTGCGCGCTAACCTGACGTACAGGTAGCCGATGATCAGCCCGGGTGCCATGATGCTCGTGCCAAACAGAACGGTAACGTAAACCTTATAAGCCAGAGGTGCCCATGTGGGTGCACACATTCTCTTCACGCCCCCATCTGGGGTTCTCTTCGTGGTCTGGGTGACCATTACCATCATGGGCACCGTGAGAACCAGAGACAGCAGCCACACGCCCCACGCCAGGGCTTTGCGGTAACTCTTGGAGCGCCTCACCGTGTCCAGCGGCTGGGTGACGGCCAGGTAGCGCTCCGTGCACATGACGGTGAGGGTGAAGATGCTGGCGTGCATGGTGAGGAGGTCCAGACTGAGCAGGATGCGGCAGCCCACATCCCCGAAGTACCAGTCCTTTAGGAAGTAAGTGGACACCACGAAGGGGATGGTGGAGAGGTAGAGGAGGTCCGCGAGAGCCAGGTTGATGATGGAGATGTACATGGAGGTGGCGAAACGGATCGAGTGGCACATCACCACCAGCGTGTACACGTTACCCGACACCCCGATCACGTAGACCACCGACAGAAGCGTCCCGAAAGTGGATGTGATGATGAGTTCCTGATCCACAGCCACGGAGCCGCCACCGATCCGCGGCGCGTTCTGCGTCAAAGACCTGTTCATGGCGCGCGCCGTCCCGGTGCCGCTGATCTGCTCCGGTCTCCCTGCGCCGCGCTGGAGGCGAGTTGGGAAGAGCGCGCACCGGCACAGGTTGAGTCCTCGCTTATCCGCCTCTGCGCGCACAGTCTCCTGCGCTTTGTCCTGACGTCACCGCCGTAACAGAAACCAGGATCTTAAATTGACAGTGTTCAGTTTTAATATCAGACGTCAAGTAGCAGCATTAATGTTTCTGCGAAAGACAAACGATCAGTGGCACAGATGGAGTTATTATTACTGTTTCTGAGACAGATGTCCTCACACAGACACAAATGCTTCAGATGAGAACTTTATCCAGCGGTGAGCGCGCACCGGACACCAACAACAGAACCAAACCTTTTGGAAAAGCTCAGAACTGAAAGAGTCGTTTTACGCACAAACCATCATAAAAATCGCTTTTCAAAAATCTCCTGGCTCATTTGCATGTCTCATTTTCTGGACGCACGCGACACTGACAGTCGAGGCAGCAAAGATAATTAACCTAATGACCACGAATGCCATCAAACGTGAGGGCTCACGCATTGACTTCCACCAGGGATTCAGTCTCCTTTCTCCTTCCTGCACCTCAAGGTTACTGTGGCGTGGGTGATCTCTGCCGCGATTGTCGTGGAATTATGCAGGAAGACAAGAGCCTCTGAAATGCCAGGTGTAGTGGTCTGGTGGAAATAAACAGGTGTAACGCACGAAAAGCGCTGTGGTTTGTTACCGTCAATGCATCTGCACCTCACAGCTCATTACAGACAGAATCTGATCTCATTTATTTTTACATGCAGAAGAAAACGTGCCTAAAATGCGCGAAAAATGTCATATTAATTATGGAACAGAACACAGCAGCAGATTCATACGATCTTTTACAAGCCTATCTTCACAAAAACGAGAACATTTTAATATAATAATAATAATAATACAATAATTTAAAAATATAATATAATAATAAATAATGCAGTAATATTTTTGCTGTTATTTGCTTATGGCTTTATGTACGAACAAAAGTATGCAACATTTTAGGCTTCAGTGATCAACTAATTCATATTTCACAAATGTAAGGTCATCTAGAAGCATTTAATGGTAATAGATTTGTAAAAAAGTTAGAAGAGAGGTAAACAAAGACAGAAAATATTATTGAATTATTGAAATGAACAAGAAAAATTTCTGGACAATTCTACAATCACCAAAGCAAATGGAGACAGGTGAGGGTGCCACCATTAGGCATAAAAAGGTCATCCATCAAAGACTCAAAAAAAAAAAAAAAAAAAAGGGTGATGGCTCACCATTTTGAATCAAATCATCAGAATGATCAGTTAGTGGTGGTGGGAGTGTTTAAAATCAAGATTGCAAAGAATAAATCTGACTAACATTTCATTCTGAGAATAAACGAAGTGCTGCATAATCAAATTGATTTAATTTGTTGATTGGTTTTTAAAGAAGTAATACATATTTGTGTATTGGAGAGTGTTAATTTTTAAATGAAAGAAATGAGGGTGTTTGGTGGAGGCACAAATATCTGTATATTATATATATATATATATATATATATAATATATGTAGGGATAATGTATGCGAAGTTATGGGAAACGCAGGGAAATGAGACCCGATGCGGAGGGGAGGGGTTGCATCGCCTGAAGGTAGTTACATTTCCCGCTTATTATACGGCTCTTGAAAAAATAATGAAAGTTTT
This sequence comes from Atherinomorus stipes, assembly GCA_023101725.1. Taxonomy (NCBI): domain Eukaryota; kingdom Metazoa; phylum Chordata; class Actinopteri; order Atheriniformes; family Atherinidae; genus Atherinomorus; species Atherinomorus stipes. The sequence goes on from JALJCO010003800.1 coordinate 221,473, forward strand.
TTGGAGGGTAAATGCTTTCTGATGTTTGCTAGATTAAAATAGTCCCCGAGCGAGGCAGGTGGGGAACTGTGCTTAGAAATTTGTTAGTTAGCGCGGTGGCTGGGTTGTGCTAGCACCGGCTATTTCTGATGTTGACTGACATTTCTCTCTGCTGTTACTGTTGCGTTTCCACTGGTCCTCTTTTGTTTTTTATTTTGGGGAGGGGAACCTTAACTCGGCTGGACCAGAGCTAAAATTCCATGCAAGACGTTAAATTAATTTGAAGTTATTGGTACGAGGTTGCACGGCTGCGCTGTAGTGACCGGCACTTGTGACGCTGAGGGATACGGATCACGGACAAGGTTAAAGGGACTTGAGGAGGAATTTGAAAAAAACAAAATGAATGTCTTAATACTAATGGGTGATGAAGCGCTAAATAAAAAATAGTTTCCCCATGTTTTTCGGCTGAAGGTGTGTGTGAAAATGGGCAATGGTGTGAATTTGGTGCCTGGGACGTGACGTAAATGACGCTAAGGTTTGTGAGGAAAGCGGAGTTAAATAAAAACAGGCGATAGTTGGATTTTTGCGAGATCGATTGGATAAACTGAAAGACATTAAAAATTGTACTAGAAGAAAAGCTTGTAAAATTAAGCGGCGGCGGCGTCAGCGTCGTGTTTGTATGGCGAGGGTGGGTAAATTAAACATGTAAGCGATAGTTTGGATTTTTGCGGAAACGATCAGAAACTGAAAGACATAAAAGTATACTCGGAGGAAGGTAGTAAAAGATATGAGTGGCCGTCGGCGCTTGGTGGGTGAGTTCGGCGCATGGGAGTGGAGTTGTTATTTGCTCAAGTAAAAAAGAAAAAAAAATTGTTGCATTGGGTATTATATTGTTAGCGGTATTTCTAAAATAAATCGTGGAACGTTGGGAGAACAAAGTAACGGAAAATTAAGATTAAAGGCGTAATAATATCGATTTGTGTAAGGTCACACCTGGTCGGGGCCGGTCGCGGCGGCCCGCGTGCACCAGAGTCGCTAGACAGGCTTGCCTTGCTAATTGTAATGATTTGAATAGGTGTGTTGAGAGTGAGACATGGATCGAGGATCGGGAGGACCTGGTTGGTGATCGGTGTAAATGATAAACTGTCCGTGACATGACTCATGTACTGCAATCGTCAAACATGGATGACTGTATTGTTGCATCACGAGTATGGATTCCAAAAAAGTTCTGCATGAATTGTTAATTTGACAGTTATTAAAAAGTAACAGTATCAATATCGGTATCAACAATACTAGCTCTTTTTTATTGGTTTCAGATTGATACCAAATCTTGCAGTATCGCACACCCTTAATTCAAACTAAACTGCTTTCTTTAGACATTAAAAAAATGTGCAGAATCAGGTATAGCTCCTTTAACCACTCAGTTGTCGCAAACACCAGGTGTTGCTAAGGGTGTTGTGGCTCAGAAAGTTTGGGAAGGTTACTCTATACAACTAAAAGTGACTGGTGGCATGACTTGCATCAAATTTTAAATTTGTTCATGAATTGTACATTTAAAGAAGTTGATAAGTGAAAATAGTGATTTTTTTTCTTGTATTTGTCTGTTAAAGCGGCTCCACTGAACCCTGACAGACTTTTGCTCTCTGGTGTCTCCCTAACAAAAGTTAATTCAGCATCTGTATTGCATCCTGTATGCAGGTGGTTAATATCCAGCGGCTGGTGTGTGGTGCAGCGCGTTAATGCTAATGCAGCTTCATGTGATGCTTTAGGCTGGGAAAAAAGTTGTGAAGTGGATTTTCTCCGCCTCTGGAGACCGCAGAGAAGTGATGGCTGCAGAAATGTACATAATGTACGTTAATGAACCACTGAACTAAGTCAGAAGCACAGAGTTTAAAGCTAGAAATGTTTGTATTATTGCTTTAAATAAAGGTTCAAGTCAGGTATAATTTTACAGGAGCAAGTTCTTTTTATATTTTAGAAAACTGCTGAACATTTTTGAACAGGGTTTTGTATTATTTTTACAACTCACTGCCTCTCAGCTCCTCTTATCTTCCCAAACTAATGAATACATCCAGCAGTCTTGAGCTGATAATGTTACCGCACGCTGAGCAGGTGTCCTCAAACTCATCCATCCTGTGGTGATGGAGAGGTGAAGTTGTCCATAATCTGTGCAAGTCATCTCTTAAGACTAAAACTAACTCAAAGATGAGCCGGAGCCGGGAGCACAAAGCTGGATGATTGACTGCAGGTGCAAAGGGAAAAGGTGAGAATAACACAACGATTTATACAGTGCTTTTGCAAACAAATGACAGAGCACTTATCACACAATTTGACTCAATTTCACTAAAGTGATGCCAGTAGATATGGGAATACTCTTAAAAAAGATAAAAAAAAAAAACACACTAGCCCAGGTTTACTAAGATTTAAAATAAGGAGCGCTACATTGCGTGTGGTGTAAATAGGCTGCGCGCGCTGCTACTTTGTCACTTGCGGCAATCTACTAAGATTGATAACAGGTGCAAACAGCACTACTTAATGAGGATTTAGCAGCATTTGAAAGAGGAAAATAAAATATATGAGATCCTTTTAAAGTAAAAATACAACATGTATACAACATGTAATACAACAGGTATCCCTGCAGGGGACATGGATTAAGTTGTTATTGCAGCAAATGAAAACGGGAAGATTGTCTGACATCTATCACCAAGATGTCTTACTCTCTGACACAGTGCCAGCGGATCCAGCAGCCAGGTCTAGAGAAGGAAAATTAATGTCAGCTTTAACTACCATTAAAGTGCATCTTTTATGTTCTTTATTATGGCAGAAAATCATTCCTGGGATGAGACAGTAACTGTTAGGTCTCTTAAAGGGGAACCTCAGTAACTTTTTTACCTCAATAAATGCTTTTCGGAATCCCCGTGGGGCTAAACAAAGTGTTTACCGAGCGATTCAATGTCCCCCCCCCTCCCGCCGGGGCCTCTGGCCTGCGAGCAGCTAAAAACAACTTTGCCTGCGCCGACCCGAGCAGAACTTGCGACAACAGAAACCACTGTACGGTACTCAGGTCTCCTATCTACCGAGCTGCTTCCAGCGCTGATTTGAACCAGACTACCAGCGCTAATTCAAAGAAAACATTTCTTTAGCTTCACACCACCTAAACACGGCTCCTGGCTCTCATAACCAACTCTTTGCTGGACCAGAGTGATTCACGTAGCTTGCGCTGCCTGGGCGCCGGGTGAAGCATCACTGCTTCAGGCTCAATAATCACTTGTCACGTCCGCAAAAAGTAAATAAAAGTTCGTATTCTTACCTGCTACTCGCCAACACCAGTGAAAAATATAATCCACGGCATATTTACCCGCAAATCGCGGGTAAAACGTCCCGTTTCAGAAAATACAGGACTTTGCTTTGAGCAGAGGGAGACGAGGTGCTGCTACCAACGCAGCAAAGTAGCATCAACAAGCTAGTAAACGCTTAGAAATATATCCAGCGATCAAAATAGAGGAAAGACAGGTAGAGAAGCCGTCTGTGTGCTGTGGGGGTGTAAGGGGGGGTTGAACACGACAGTGAAAGGACGCCACTAGGGGGAGCCCCGAGCTGAAGTTACTGAGTTCTGCTTTAAGTTGAAAAGAACCAGGAAGTATTAATTTAAATGAAGGGGAGGGGATAAAACTCTCCTTCACAAACACCGCACAGTTTTGTAATCATGTAACCTCTGACATCAGAGTAGGTGAAGTCCTGTGAATTCCACAGCTGACCAATGCAAAACAATAACAGATAAACGGCGAGACAACAGCCGATTAGCAGCTAGACATCATCATTCTTAAAGGTGCTATGACATCAAATTTCACTTTTCTAGGGTTTTGGGGGTATAATATGATCTGCTGTGCACTGATGAAGCCATGTGAATGTCCAGAGTGAGAATCAAAGTTCCTGTTTATGGTCTGTCAGCTTCGTCTCTCTGCTCAGAAACAGTTGAATCAGACAGCAGGCTATCATTCTACGTAGTTCTATCATTCTACGTCATTTAACTGCTCCATTAAGAGCACACTATCAAACAAACAGCCCCCCTCCCCTATTTTGGTCATGCCAAATAAGGGTAGCCAATCAAAATGAAGTCAACTTGGTCTCCGGGTAAAGCTGCATATCATTACCGCACCCAAGTCTTTTACTGAGGAAGTGAGTTTCAAAACAATAAATGTGTTTTTTTCTTTGGAGTATTTACATATGCAGTAATGCTAACAACATAACTAGTTTTTACTGCTATGTCATCACTCCTTTAACATCCGTCTTCTTTCTGAACCTCAGCTGTAGAGGTGAGGTTAACTCTCCCGGCCAGCACCTTCTGGATCGCCGCCAAAGACATCCTCTTCTCCTTGGACTGACTCGGCCACAGCAGGGACGTGGAAACCTTAGCTGAGCTTAGCTTTAGCTTAGCTTTAACCGGCGCAGCTGCTGAGTTTCTGCAGGTTTCAGTGTTTGTTTCTCGCTGTTCCTCTCAACATCAAGAGCTCAACGCTGGAGGTGGGACTCATAAACGCCCGTACACATGATCCTTAAAACAATAAGGCAACTAGAAGAAGAAAGAAAACTGTCGTCCCTCCAGACTGAGCTCACGTTTGACTTCCAGGACGTCTTCTTTTCCTCCCAGGACGATTGATATCGGCTCCTCGGTCACTTTCAGCAGCTCGCACTGACTTTTCTCCACATTTGGTCTCCAAAAATATGTTAAAGGGACATTCATGCCCCTGGTGATCCGCTGAAGCGGAGTCCGTCTCCTCTAAATGGAGATTCATCAGCAACTGTCCTTAAACAAGCTGTGATCCATGTTTTTATCAGAAGAATCGGGTGCGTTCGCCTACCCCAACGTCATTTCCGGTCTGTTGCTGGGGGCGCTCTTTTCAGACGGAGTGGCAGGAAATCCCTGTCGGACTAGTGTTTGTACATTTTTGCATTGGCAATGTTCGGTGTGGACCTGATACACTACAAGGGCTTCTACATGTGTTTAACATGAAAGATGCACTTTAAGGTACAGCGGCTGCAAATGGTCTGATTCATTTGACTACAATAAATGACATTGAATAGTGATGTTTGCTGTGTTGATTATTTAATTAAATAATGAAAACTGAATCTGTTGCCCACACCGCTCTTGAGAAATTGTTGTGAATCAGTGCTGCATGTCTGCAGTCCTGCAGCATTGGGTTGTAGCTCCTCATCCAGAAGCTGCAGCCATTCGTGCATAAAGCCGCCAGTTAATACCTGCTTTTCAGGGTGTTTTCACACCAGAAGGTCGACTGAATTGAGTTCTGGGTCCGAACACGGCGCAACTGGGTCTGTGTGAACATGCCAGTTGTGCTTGTAGTTGACGTAACTCACCTGTTCTCGGACCAGCTGGAGGGGGTGGTTTCAGAGCGGCTTGTGTTGACCTGAAATGGGGTTTGAATGTTTGAATGCGTACCAACTTTAGTTCGACCTAAATCCCAGATATTCTACCTTTTTTAAAAAAACAACAAAACAAACTGAACAGGAATCCATATGGGATATCCTTCTTATTGACAGTCTTATACAAATAACAACAAATAACAGGGTTACATGGCATGCCAACCTGTAATGTTAAAGGCCTCCTTCCACTGAAACTCGTTTACTTGCTCTCTGAAATACGGAGGGTTTCCCCTTGTTTACTTCACATGCTGACTTGCTAGCGTTGCTTTCCCCCAGTCGGCTGTGCTTCTCTTTAGAGAAACAGTACAAAGAAAAGAGCGAATCGGGAACAGCCTCGCACTCTCGTCACATTGCAAATAGCGTATCCCACGGGGGTTTCTATCTGTCCATTGGAAGGCAGGTAACCCTCCACTACACACTAGAAGTAAAGACGGCACAACTGTGCTTCGGAGTTGAGAAGCTAATTAGCTAACTGTTTACTAGCATGGCGGAACAAACTTGTTTGTCGGCTCTATTTCCTGTCTGTAACAAAATAAGAGCGGAGGGCGGAGCTTCCTTCATACACTGATGGGAGGAAGCCAATCAGACGGAAATTCATGAGAAGGACCCGGAAAAGCTGCCGTTGGACCACAAGCCTCTCTTCTAGTATACAAATACAGCTGGATACAAAGATACCAGAAGGTTTTTTAAACAGAAACGATGCAGAATGCATTCAATAATAATGGAGAACACAGAAATATTAATGAAATGACCACGGAAGTACAACTTTAAGTATCATCATGTGTTTGCTAGCTACTAATGTATGGGGCAGTCGCAAACATTGGACAAATTACCAACTAGGGCTTTGCAGGCTAAGCGTTACAAACGCTCATGATTACAACTCACCGGTACCTGGCCGTTTGCTGACAATATCTGTGTATGATCAGGACTTCACGGTTCAACAGAATCAATCTGCACCTTGCTCTGGTTTGTCTGGAAATCCGCCACCTCCAGTGCATGCTAACAATGTTCTCCATACGCAGCCGTGGCTGTTTTTGACACCCTTTATCATTCACACGTGTTTGTTTACAACTTAGCTTACTTTTTACAGCTTCTCCGTCTGGAGCGCGTCTACTTCCGTCTGGTTGGCATTAATACACAACGGTCCAGTTTGTAGAGAGACTGCTGGGCGCGGTGATAAAAAACAAATGTGAAGCGAAGCCGTATTAATTGAAACACTGTATAATTTTCACCGCTGCAGCAGCGCCTGGCTCACCCCAAATACTGTATGTGTGAAACCACCTTGGATGTGCTAAATACAGACGCTAAAACAACCACCACAATCCGTTTCACGGTTTATAAATCACATTGCCTGTGCAAAGCTGATATATTTGCATAGTCCCAATATTTTGCACGTTCTGGCAGAAACACCAATATTGCATGTTCATCAAAGGCAGATGCACTAAACAGATTGCAGGTTCTGTTCAACCCATTTAACAGGCACAGTCCTCATTGGCCCTGTTACTAAATCAGCTGCAGCAGGTTTTTCGATAAGGGTTGTAGCGAAAACGGTGGTCTGGTCCAGACCACTGGTCCGTGCCACAGACCACCATGTAATTAGTGGTCCTTGCCACCAGAGGGCGTCTGTCTCACTGGTGTAGTGAGTGGTCAGTCCTGCTTAGGCGTCTGGATCAGTGGTCTGGACCACTGGTCTCATTACACTGTGGTCCGTGGCAAGGAACGCTACTAATAAGTATGATCTTTGGGTATTTAATTACCTACAGGATGAGCAGCAGCATGACGATAATAGGAAAGGACAAATTATATCATCAAACTGTTTGGTGAAAAGCACTCTTCGTGGTTCAAGGAGAATCAATTCTCAGATTAAGTCCACTCATAACACACAGTGATTGCACACATTTATTTCGATTTATCCATTAATTACAAAGAACAACAGGCAACCAAATAGATGGACCTAAATAAAATCAGAATAAATAACCAAAGAGCAAAACCAAGGGTATCAGAAATATTAAACTTGAATTAAAACTATGGAGTAGAAATGGGCTTTGGACCAGTGAAACAGACGCTTCCAGCGGGACGGACCACTTATTACACTGTGGTCCGGACCAGACCACAATTTTCACCACATCCCTTTCTCAGGTTTTTGCGTGTGTAATCAGGTTTGCACTTGTTTTAACACATGCAAACTGAGATTCTAGTTGTGTGTGTTCTGCAGCACTTCAATTCAACACTTCTTCTCATCCTCTACTTTACACACAGATTCTTATAGAAGCTACAAAAGAGCAGCAATCAGAGTCTCTATTAGGGGAAACGAAGGGAAATTTCACACTAATGCCGTACATTACGGCTTGCCCGTCGGCCCTCAGATGTCGCTGATGACGGGAGAGCAGGGAACATTGTAATTTACGGTGCAGCAAAAGGCTGGATGTAAAGTAGAAATGCAGGTTGTAAAGGACTCTTATAGAAGGTGCAGAGCAAGAAGCAGAGGTCAGAGGAGGTGTTTCATTTTAAAAAGTGCCGGAAAGAAAAGAAAATCCATGTGTGTTTACTTGATCCTCCCCCCCCCCCCCCCCATTAGCTGAACTTTCCAGAACTAACTTCCTCCTTTCAGAAAACTGTAATATCACAGATGCAGACAGCATTCACCGGTGTACCTGTTAGTTGCTGTCATTTATCACCAGAAGAAGCTCATGTAAGAGGAAATTATGCAGACATTACAGTGGCAGCTGACTCAGGACTCAGGATTGGGTCTCAGCTTTTTGAGGATGATGATGTGTTGGCTTCATCAGGACGTGATTTTCAACTCTCACTGGAGCCAGATCTCACTTTGGGGGATCATCAGGTGGAACTCTGTTGGGTGCAGCATCCACAGCGATGTGGACTCTGTCACAGTAAAAAAGGAGACAAAGTTCTCTGGTTATCAGTAACATTAGCTGCATTTACATGGATCAATAATTCATCTATCTGATGGAAATCTTTCCGATCAGAGCTTCCAGCTGACGTGCTTACATGGACAATGGAAAAGTGATCTGATCGGCTGATTTACTTGATGGACAGATTTATACGCTCGTAATGCTTTTGACATGCGCAATGGCTGCTGGTTCGTAAGAGGAGGGGTCATCTTTTTTTAATTTACAATCTTTTGACCATCAAAACACTCAATAATCATTAACTCTTTCAGGAGGGATTAAACACACTGTAAGAACAGACAGCCCTGTTAAGTTGTATCCACTTACTTTCTTTTGTGAACTCCACTTATAGTCTGAGCTTTGGACACAGAACTTAAGTTCATGAGTTTCAGATTTTTAACTTTTAGTTTTAAGTTGTCCTGACTTTTTTTTTTTCACGCCTTCGTCATTGATTGAACTCACGTTCTTAAAGCTAGGATTTGCAATGTTGAGAAAAGCAAGCAACAGTTTAAAAACACACCACCTGAACCACGTCTTCAGAGCGCAGGGATGTGTGTGGTGATGTTTTACAAGCAGGTTAGCAATAACAGCCGAGTGGATAGCTCGTTAGCTTGATCATAAACAGCTGACAAACCACGTTTTTAACAGCTTTAATCCACTCGCCTCCAACTCCTTCTGTGGTGTAAAAAGTCCACACTGCAAATGTCAACGCTTCCAAGACTTAATCCTTATCTGTTGTTTTGTTTTTTTGGCACAACAGCAGTTAGCAATCCGTTAGCTATGTTTGGCGCGAACGTTGCGAATGACCAATTCCTGCCTTATAGTGTGAATGGCAGGGGTTGGTAAGAGTTTTACAGACCTGCAGCTCTCACAGAGGTCTGACTTTTTTCCTTCCTTTTTATGAATACACGATGTATTGATACCGTCAGGATGGAAGGACCATTTCACCCAGTACAACAAAAAGTGTTTCTGAGCAGGATTACCAACTCTGGTTTTAAGTTAAAGCTTGCATGAATAAAAAGGGGGCAGAGCTATTTTCAAAACTCAATGTATCCAGACCATAAAGGCTCATAGGTAATGCAAATTAAGCAAGAATTCAACCTTTTCTGATTGTTGTTCTATGAATTTGAGTTATCTGTTTACTGCCTTTGTTATGTTCACATTTATAGAAAGTTTTTGAAAAGTGCAGCATGAGTGTGAAGAACAAGATTGTCACCACATACTGTAGTAACTGGTCTAGCAGAGAGAAAAAACATTTCTCAATACTTTGTTATAATGCTATTTCTCAGACTCTGCATTCTGCATATTTTACTTGAGTAAATAAGAATAACAATGTCATGTATCATATTGATAAAATTACCTTATGGATTTGCCTGCCTGAATCAAAGATTAGTTGAGATCACTTGAGTTCTGTTGTTGTACAAATGAAAATATTTGTATGTCTGACCAAGAAAAGATGATTCCCAGCACAAAACAATAAGCTCTGAGAACTTGATCTTATAAGTTGAAGAAACTCAGTTGTGTATTGACTTTACCTTAAATATTTTGTTGGTCTTACTCAAAATTTTTTGGCAGTGTGGTTACAAATGATTTTAAAGTGATACCGTGTAACTTTTGAACCCAATGTTAGCCAAATATTATGATACATTATACTCTAACATTATTATTAATATAAGTTAACTATAGCTAGCTAGCTATGCTCCGAGGGGGCTGCCATTCTCAAAAACCAGGCATTGTAACTTCACAGGAGCGGCCCGTCTCTCATTGGATAATGTAACCTGGAGCGCTCTGATTAATGGTTTGATGACTTAAAAATCAGCAAGTCTGCAACACTTTTCCAAAACACAGACTGAGACTGTTTAATTTTGAGACAGTTGTGGCGCTTGTGGGAAGTTACAGGTTTAGTGTCCATAGTGGCCAAAAGTTACACGGTATAACTTTAAGTTGAGTCAACTTGTTTGTTTTTTGTTACAGTGCAGCCATATATTGGGTCCATACTGGACCCACGGCTGAAGCACATGATCATGAACAAAGCCGCTATGGATCCGGGGCGAGGGTTCAGCTCTAGGTCTGCCTTTGCTCCACCTAACATCAGAATTCCCAGTTGGAACGTGGATCATTGGTGGATCCGTTTCACTGTGCAAGTGGATCCTATATGACTCCGCAAGGCGGATCCGTGGCGAACAGCGCAACAGCCGTGGATCAACGGCAACGTCCATTTGCTATCTGGGGTTACATCCGCCACAATCCCATTCTGTTTTTCTTCCGCTGTCCTCCCTGAATCTGCGACGTCACACAGCCTCCACGTGGCTAAAACATGCGCAAAATTCAGGAATGAGTGTTTACATGCTCACTTTTTCCTGCTGATCGGATTATAAAAAGGTTTAAACCACCCCTCTCAAACGGATTGAAAATTCTTTCTGATCGCGGCCGATCAGATCAGCTGACATGTTTACATGATGCATTTTTATTCTGATTGGTGTTTGATTGGATCAAAGTTGCGCCATGTAAATGCAGCTATGGTCACACACCTGTAGTTACGAGCTGTAGGTGGTGACTGACAGAAAGTGTGTCTACCAGCAGCCATCATGACTTTCCTCTGCAGGGTGTCTGGGTTCTCCTTTAGCGATGGGGCGAGAAGTTCGGCTCAGGTGGAACCAACATGAGCTGGCTCAGATTACACCTGCATCTACGTATGATATGTTTACTGTCAGAGCTTTAGGAAATGAGTCGCAGAAGAAGACAGTTGGAAGCTTTGGGGACTCTGGAACTCATGTTTGATCAGGAAAGCGAAATAGAGGAAGACATGACTGAAGATTGAGAACATATCGAGACTGATGATTCAGATTATGAACTAAATGAGGACACTGATATTCACATTCCTCCAAGATTCAAACCAGTTCTTCAGTTTTAAGAAAATATTTTCAGAGATTCAAACCCTTTATTTAAAGTTATAAGTATTGGCAGTATCCTGATCCGATACAAGCCAGAGAAACACAGTTACGTGGTACTAGAAAATACCAGATGGTTGTTTTGGGATTGGGTGCACAAACCTCCAGGGGAAAAAATGCTGGGGTTGTGTTTTTGCCTGGTTTTTACTGCATTTTGTCCTATAAAGACACCCTGAGAGGAAAAATCTGTGGATCAGCTCTGTCAAACGCACCTCGGTCCCGGGTACAGTAAACCATGCAGCCCCTCCACCAGCCCCGAACCCACACATATAGGTTGGTTGTAGGGATGCACCGATTGTGAAAGTCTGGGCCGATACCGTTACCGATGTTTAACATAACAACTTGGCCGATGGCCGATGTTTTCTATTTTTATTTATTACTTCCTTTGTGCCACATAAATTTACAAGTCTTTCAGCTCTTAATCAGTCTGTCCTCGAATGAACACAAATTCAGTCAGACCAATTTATGAAACAGAAACAACCTTTAATGTCACTTTGTGGCTGACATTAGTTATAACAAGCTCTTTTCTGAAAACTTTTCAAAAACCTGGGACTGATAATCACTAAAAAGAATGTTTCAGTATATTGCCCAACAAAATTGAGTGGTTTAAGCCTAATAAACAAAAACATACTCAGTGAGAAGATTATTTTCATGGCCCAATAAATAATATTTGTGGAGCATGTACTGCAAACTGCGTAACGCTGATCTTTTTCTGAAACGGTAAAATATAGCCACACGACCGCCGCCATCTTTGTTTCTCTACTGAGGAAAGTACGTGGATGCCTTCTACCACTATCTCCCACCACCCGCCCAATAAAGAGGGGGAAAAAGAGTTTTTCTTAAGAACAGTGTTGATGACACATGTAAATCATTAAATATATATATATATATATATATATATATATATATATATATATACGCTATATAATAAGCGGCCACTGCCATCGGCAAACGTCATTTTTATTGGCCGATGGCAGTTAACAAGGCAAACATCGGCCGATACCGATGTCCAGCCGATGCATCGGTGCATCCCTAGTTGGTTGCTTCATACGTCTCATTGATAAGACACTAGCACGCGAAATGCAGATGGAGGCCAGAAGTAAAGTCGCCTGAAATATCCGTGTGGAAAATTCCTCTATGTCTGCAGTTTATGGCTGCGCCAATCACGATATCAGAGAAAAGGACACAGGTTTTTTTGGAGTACCTAAAACTGTCTTTAACAAAGTTGAGAAATGTCAAAAACTGACAGAGCAACGCTGCAAAACGTGGATTTTAACCTCTTAAACCCCAAGGTCCCCCAATTGGGGGACCTTGAGACTCACTGCAGCAAAAGAGGCACAATGTTGCACTAATTTGTAGCCATACCATACATCAAATAAAACAGGAGAAACTCTGCTACAAGCACATATAAGTCATTTTAACATACACCAAGCATATTAATGTTTAAATATCAAAATCTAAATAAGGTCAGAGCGTCCACCCATACTGCACATTTCCATCGCTACCTCTCTGATACTTCATGGTAGACAAACAAACAGCATATCATATGAAAGCTAAGATCCTGAGGATTTCAACAGTACCACTATTATTTCTCTACGACAAAAACTCAGTGAACCAGCAGCCAAAGAATACAAACATAAACAACCGCTTTCTTAGAATGACTAACAGAAATTCTGTCTTACACACTTGAACAAAAGTCCCAAGTGTTCCCTTTATTATGCCACCTCAATGACACTCAAATAGACCTTGTGGATGCAGAGATATACTCTATTCATTTTGGGTATGCAGAAACCTTAAAAAGAGCTATAGAGCTTAAGAGGTTAAACCTCCGCCTTCGGTTGGGAGGAGCAGAGTCTACCAATGCCAGAGTTTACAGCGACCACTTTCTAAAACACGTAAGATAGTTTATTATTTTATTATTTATTGCTAAGGCTATTTCTCAACTGTCTCTGGCAGCAAACCAGTTTTTAGGGGGGTTTCTGTGGATCTCTGTGACCGGTAGACCTAGATTGGAGAAATGCAGTTTGGCTTATGCACAGCCTACAAATCGATTAGGAATTTGGGATGGAATATACAAGATGCAAGCACATAAAAACACTCAGCGTTAGCAATATTATGAGCTAGGTGTAGCAGTAGGACTACTGATCCCATGATGCTTGGTTACCCACAAGGCTGGGCATGATGTAAGCGTTGAGAGCATCCACAGAAGAAGAAGTAAAGTTAGTTTTGCAACGAGTAGACCGGGTCCTTTGTCCTTATTATACATGGTGTCAGAAGCGGCGAACTGCAAGCCTCCATGGTATCTTTTTTAACTGCAACAAAGTTTAGTTGCGTAGCGAAGACGCTTTTGTGCAGTTTTAAACCGAAGAGACCAGGAAAGCCGACGATAGCAGACAGCTAAAAGAGCGCGCTGCTGCCGCCTGTAAGCGTTGCTAGGATACGGCTCATGTCGGCGGAGGGAGACGTACAGAGGGACGACGCATCCAAAAGTTCTGATCCTGAACGTGAAGAAACGAGGGATATAACACAGAGATGGCGACGACTGTACAAATAAGCCCCCCAGAGCCGTTTGACTTCTCAAGTCCTGCAGAATGGCCAAGGTGGATCAGGCGATTCGAGAGATTTCGCATCGCAACAGCCTTGGATGGAAAAACGGAGGAGTATCAGGTGAATTCACTCCTGTATGCCATGGGGGACACTGCCGATGATGTTTTAGCTGTTCTACCACTGACTGACGCAGATAAAAAGAAATATGACGCTGTTAAAGTAGCATTTGAGCAGCACTACGTAGGGAAACGCAACGTGATCTTTGAAAGAGCGCAGTTCAATTCCAGACGCCAACAAGAGGGAGAAAGTGCAGAAACATTCATCACAGCGGTACACAAACTTGCAGAAAACTGTGGCTTTGGAGTACTGAAAGAGGAACTTATAAGGGACAGGATTGTGGTAGGAATAAAGGATAAAAAGTTGTCAGAACAGCTACAAATGGACTCAGAGCTAACACTCAAAAAAGCTATACAAAAAGTCAGGCAGAGCGAATCTGTGAAGAAACAGCAAACAATTTTGCTTAATACAGCAGCAGAGGACAAAATATCAAACATGGATGCTATAAGGACAAAGAGCAAAAAGGAAAGGAGACAAACTTGGCAACAATCAAAGATGGGACAAAAGCCAGATAAGACAGGAGAAAAAAGAGTGTGCCCGGTGTGGTCGGAAGAATAAACACTCATGGAAAGACTGTCCAGCTAGAGATGTCCAATGCCGAAAATGTCAGAAAAAAGGACATTTTGCTGTAGTCTGTCGTTCAGGTGAAGCGGCAGGACTACATGAAGTCACAGAAGATCAAAGTGAGAGGAACAGCGATGACTGTGTGTTCTTAGGAGAAGTAGGCTCAGAGAGGTCTGAACCATGGCTGGAAAATGTCAAGTTAAATGGGGAAAACGTGGACTTCAAACTTGACACTGGAGCAGACGTTACGTCGATCCCAGAGAGAATGTACAAACCTGAAAGAGATGGCAAGCTGCAGAAACCAAATAAGACGTTACTGGGACCAGGTAGTTATCCACTTAAAGTCGGAGGCTGCTTCAAAGCACAGATGGAAGCAAAAGGACGCAGCACCACACAGGACATCTACCTTGTGTCTGGACTTGTGCGACCGCTGTTAAGCAGACCAGCGTGCGAAGCGTTAGGACTGGTGTACAGAGTGGACACAATCGCAGGACCTGAGACCGATTTCAGAGCTGCTTATCCAGACGTTTTTCAGGGTTTAGGTAAGCTAAAAGAGCCTTACCACATTGAGATAGAACAGGGAGCTACACCTGTTGCTCTCTCTGCTCCTCGACGGATTCCCCTCCCCCTCAGAGATGCAGTACGAACTGAGCTGAACAGAATGGAAACAATGGGAGTTATCTCAAAAGTTACTGAGCCAACAGCATGGTGCTCAGGCATAGTTGTAATCCCAAAACCTGCCCAACAGCCACCAAGAATATGTGTTGATCTCACACCCCTAAATGCAGTTGTGAAACGGGAACGTCACATCCTCCCTGCTGTGGATCAAACACTCGCGATGATGAAAGATGCTAAAGTGTTCACAAAACTGGATGCCCGATCTGGTTTTTGGCAAATCCCCCTCACACCAGAGTCACAACCCCTCACCACCTTCATCACTCCTTTTGGGAGATATCAGTTTAAGCGTCTTCCATTTGGCATCGCATCAGCCCCTGAGCACTTTCAGAGGAGAATGTCCCAGATGTTGGAGGACTTCGATGGAGTAATCTGTCATGCTGACGACGTTCTGGTGTATGGCAGAGACAGGCAGGAGCACGATCAGAGGCTGCACCGGGTGCTCCAGAAATTCCAGCAGGAAGGTCTCACTCTGAACGAGAAATGCGAGTTTGCAAAGACAGAAATGATTTTTGTGGGGCACAAAGTTTCAGCGAACGGCATCGAACCTGATCCAAATAAGGTGAAAGCAATCCGGCAGTTGCCACAACCTACATGTGTGGAGGACGTGAGATGTCTCATGGGCATGGCCAACTATCTTGCAAAGTTCATGCCACGTCTGGCCACGATAACCACACCACTGAAAGAGCTACAGAAAGAGAGAAATGAATGGATTTGGGCAGAGCCCCAGGAGACAGCTTTTCAGAGACTAAAGGAGATGCTAAGCTCTCCAGAGGTGCTTTCTCAGTATTCTAACACCGCAGACACAAGGGTGGCTGCCGACGCTTCGCCATATGGTCTCGGAGCCGTCCTTACACAGAAACAGAGGGATGGTTCATGGCGACCAGTGACATACATTTCAAGAGGACTAACAGACACTGAGAGGCGCTACGCGCAAATTGAAAAGGAGGCGCTAGCAGTCACATGGGCATGTGAAAGACTTTCGTCATACCTTATGGGTCTACAATTCACACTCATGACAGACCATAAGCCCCTTGTTCCTTTGCTAAGCACAAGAGGCTTGGACGATCTTCCACCCCGGATCTTAAGATTTCGCCTGAGGCTGCTACGCTTCTCGTTCAACATCATGCATGTTCCAGGGAAGAACCTTGTCACGGCTGATGCTCTTTCCAGAGCCCCACTGGAAGGCCCGCCCTCTACAGGAGATCTTCAACTGGAGAAAGAGGTAGAGGTTTTCATGGACTGTGTTACCTCCCAGCTACAGACAAAAAGCTAGCGGAAATAAAGAAGGCACAGATGGAGGATGGAGTGTGCAAAAAAGTGACTGAACACTGCCTTACTAGCTGGCCAGAGAAATGCAGACTGAATCCAGATATTAAACCTTACTGGCAGTACAGAGCAGACTTCCACCTTGCTCACGGCCTTCTCATGAAAGGAGAACGACTAGTGATACCGCTGCCCCTGAGATCAGATATCTTAAAGCGTCTACACGAAGGCCATCAAGGGATTTCAAAATGCAGAGCTAGGGCTAAAGAGTCTGTATGGTGGCCTGGCATTACTGCACAGATAGGTCAAATGGTGGCCAGGTGTGAAGTGTGTCAAAAATACAGGATACAGAACTGTGAACCACTGCTGCCCACTCCAGTTCCAGACCGTCCATGGCAAAAGGTTGGCATGGACCTCTTTGAATGGACAAGCAAACAGTATCTTTTGATCGTAGACTATTTCTCAAGATATATCGAGATAGCAGAGCTGAAACACACTTCAGCGGAGGCTGTTATTAGAGCTGTCAAGGAGGCCTTCGCCAGACATGGATCTGCAGAGACTGTTGTTTCAGATAATGGTCCGCAGTTTTCATCTGACCTGTTCAAACAGTTTGCAAAGGAGTACCTGTTCTCTCACACCACGAGCAGCCCTCGGTACCCGCAAGCCAATGGAGAAGCTGAACGTGCGGTTCGTACCATCAAAGACCTGTGGAAGAAAGACAAGGACCATAGCAGAGCACTCCTTGCATACAGAGCCACTCCACTGGAGCATGGGCTCTCTCCTGCTCAGCTGCTAATGGGGAGAAACCTGCGCACCTCTCTGCCCCAACCAACATCCAAACTGGATCCCAAGTGGCCAGATCTGCAGCTGTTTCGCAAGAAGGATGAGGAAGGAAGGCATCAGCAGGCTAAACACTACAACCAGAGACACCGCTGCAGACCCCTCTCAGAACTTGCATCTGGACAGAAAGTTTGGATTACCACAGACAGATCTGCAGGATCAGTCGTCGAGCCTGCTAACACCCCAAGATCATATGTGGTGGAAACTGACAGAGGTTTTCTAAGGAGGAATAGGAGGCACCTTCGGCCTACAGGGACTGTTACTAGGTCTGGCCGAGTGACAAAGCCACCTGACAGAATGGACTTGTGAACAATAACAAAAGTTAATGAAAAAGGAATGCAAAAATACAGTTAAAGATGTGTCGGGTAGTAGAAGAAAAACAAACAACTGATCTGTTCATATGGTGATTTTTTGTTGAATAGTTTGTTACAGTTAAGGTTATGGAAAGAAAACAAAAAAGCATGACTTGAGCTAAAAGGAGGAGGTGTAGCAGTAGGACTACTGATCCCATGATGCTTGGTTACCCACAAGGCTGGGCATGATGTAAGCGTTGAGAGCATCCACAGAAGAAGAAGTAAAGTTAGTTTTGCAACGAGTAGACCGGGTCCTTTGTCCTTATTATACACTAGGTTATTTATTTAAAATAACATAACTCACTCTTAGCCGGGTAGAAACAGGCGACAGCCATTCAAAGCTTATTTGGATCCTGGTTGACCCGACATGAAACAGAATAACTGTCGGCTTCTCAGCTGCTGAAGTCTTCAATCATCGGACAAACTAAGGTAAAGTCATGAGCGTTGCTTTCTTTCTTTTTTTTTTTTTGCGGACATCGGGTGGATCTCTGCCCCGCTTGCAGCCTGATTCTGGGCTTTGCAGCACATGTGTCTCCTGATGAAGCAAATTATGGTTTAAAAAAACAAAACACCCGATCGTCCTCGTGTGTGATAGTGGCCGAGCCTCAAACATCCTCTACTGCTCACAAACAGGTTAACACCGCAACAGTGTGGAAAATCCATATAGCGTCCTCTTAGGGTGAGAAAGCGATATTGGAAAGGAAGCTCAGCCTCATGGGGGAGACCGACGTGTCCAAAGCACGTTGACTTCTTTATGTTGGACACCTGTCCCCCCCTACAGTTGGAATTTTTAAGATCGGATGTCCAGAAGTAAAGTTATGAGCGTTGCTTTGTCATCAGCGAGATGGTTTGTGATGTCATCGCCTCACGGGCGGTAAATCCACAAGATTATAAGACCAGTCTGATGTATTTAGACTTCATGGGTCATATCTTACTGTATGTATAAATGTGTTTTTTGGCAATATGGTGTCTTGGCCAGCCCGTTCAGAGCCTCAGCGTGCTCACTGTCATTCATTTCGCTGTGTTTTGAACCAGAGGAAAACCCTTCCCGCCCTCCATCTGCATTTCCCGGGTGTCTGGGTCATGTGACTGAAACCCACCTATTAGCAGCGAACACATCATTAACGGTCAGTAATGCCCACATTCATCCATATAAAGTTAACGTAGTTTTAGCCATGAATAAAACCTTATGTATGCGTGTTGATGTGGTTTGTTGTCATATGGAGGCGACCAGCCGCTTGCCATCATTCTAATGAGTTGACGTTAGCTACTAGCTAAAACAGAGGGATGCTGTATTGCAAATAGACTCCTAAAGGAGGGATGTGGAAATCCTGGTGCAAGCATATTCAGCTGAATAGCACAAAGACGAGATGTAACACTAATATTTAGAATGATATTCTTTGTTTTTCATGCATGCCTGTCCTAAATGCTTTTCATTTATGTCTTCATAGCGCTCCATCCTTTCTAAACCTGAGGTTGTAAGTTAAAATGAGAGGAAATCATTCTGTTTTTGTTATTTCTGTTTGGACAGCAGCCATTTAAGTGAGAACTATCAGTGCTCAGTTGCTCCCATCAATTGCTCTCTTCTTATGTTCTTCCGTTCATTTCTGGTTAAAAAAATACGTTTGAATAAGGTTAACCTTCTGTCCAAATACTCATAACTAATTTGTCTTGATTTTATGTCACCGGGTTAACTCGACCCAGAACAGAAGCTGCGTCACGTGTTAATTTAGCAACATCACTCCATAAAAAAAGAAAAAAGGAAAAAAAAAAATCAATGTTATGTAAAATATTAGTAAGTAATACTAATATACATTTTAATAAGTTTTAATATGTATTTCTTATGCAAAACAAGTGATTTAAAGATATATCTTATTAATTCCAGTCAGAGTGCCAATTAGGAAATTCATTCTCAGCATTTAAACCATCTCAGGTTAAACCTGACAGCAGTCGGCTGCTAATTAAAGCGCCCAGGGAGCAGTTGGTGGGGGTTAAGGACCTTGCTCAGGGGTCCACAGTGGTTTACCTGAGTGCCATGTCGGGGACTCGAACTTTGTGAGAGGTAAAAAACACTGCTGCACTCAATATTGATTAAAATGATAATAAATGGGGTTAAAGATGAGATAAAAACACTGTTTATGAGGACTTTTGTTTGTTTCTAACCCGTTTGGGTATTTAAACATGACTTGGGTCAAACTGACCAGGGACATTATTGTTGTTCTTAAGGAAGGAACATAACAGGAGGGTCGGGACACAGCACAACAGATGTGCTGCACAGACCAGAGATAGCTAAAAGCTCATTTCAATCTGTCGTCCCTGGGCAGAGGCAGAGAACACACAGTTGTGTTCTTCTATCTTTGGAAGGACACTCATTTACATAATGCATTCCCTATCCCTAACTCTAACAACCACACATGATTGCCTAAACCTGACCCTTGCCCTAACCCTAACCAAAGATAATTGTAACCCAAACTGTAAAACCAAAAAGCATGTTTTTCTTAGTGAGGACCAACCAAAATGTTCTCACAATGTTGTGCTTTGTCAGTTTTTGAGCCACACAACAATATAAAGACCCAATAAAGACGCCAAACTACTCTCAATTATGCACAGTGGAGAAGAAGAGGCCCACCAATCACATTTGATGTCCGTTTCACTGAAAACAGCATCACCTGCTGACAGATGCTGTATGAACACTTAATGACATCACGTCCATTTTTTAAAAATGGTAAGAAAACGGAACATCAGCTGTTTGATGATGCATGCTTTTGGCAGCAGCCACAGACAGAAATTAAATGTTCGATGCATTATTTATAAGCTGATTTCTATCCTGATTGTGGAGAACAAATCTACTCTGCAGATGTGCAGGATAAGATTAATTAAATAAAGAGTGTGCATCCATTTCCCAGCAGAGCTCTCTTTTGTCCTGGCATTGCTCTGAAACCCTGAGCTCTGCATTATCTGTGCCCTCAAAAGATTTGCTGCATATTTGTGGATCCTGCAAACTTAAGAGTTTGGGTGCTTAGATTTTCATGTTACATAACGTCAGCGTTTAAGTCCTCCAAATAAAAAGTATCTTGGCCTGCTTCTTGGTTTATGTTGACGGGGCATCCTTAGTTTCTGCAGTGATCACGAGGGATGTGTGTAAACAGCTTCTAATGACGGAAACGGGAAGAGCAGTGGGAGTGCGCAGGGACAGGTTGCATGAAAGAGGTAGCGGGCGTTTGATCTTTAGAATGCTTTAGTTGGGTTTTTTGCAATCAGCCACAAATCGGTCTTTGTCTCCTTCACGCAGAAGGAAATACATCAATTTTACTGGTTAACCTGATCTCAAGCCACTTTGTACTTTTGCAACTAGTTTGTCACTCTTTTAGATCCTACATACAAAAGATCTTTTGTACATTTAAAGGGTTAAAGATCGGACTGAAACTTCAGCTCAGACCACATAAAACCTCATTATCAGAAAATTTATCTAAAATGCAACAAAGACGAACCGATGCAGGTGTGTAAGATTTACTGAACTCTAGTGGTAAAGATGGGTATATCACAGTAATGAATGTACGGTGGCCGTCAGTGGACAAACTTCTTCAAGATATAAAGCTCTTTTCATGTGTGAGTGGATCCAGTAGCCTCAGGTGCCGCAATGACTGCACTACATAACTACTAATGTAGTTTGTAATTCATCGATCTGGCGATGCATCACGATGGGTCATGTGACAATTGGGCGTCGATTAATTTGCCGTGATGCTTTTCCACGGAAAACGAAACCATAAAAAAAGTAGAAGGAACCATGACGTTCTCCCCGCCGCCGCCCGGACAGTTTCACGAGTGACACACAACAAGAAGAATGGCTCCCCCAGCTCAGAGCTCCAGCTAAAGAGCCTGCAATAGTTTTGCCACCTGGGTATGGCTCACACGTTTGGAAGTCGTTTTGGTTTTTAGGAAAACTAAATTACAATTAAGTGCCTTTGTAATACAACGAACATGCTTCAGCACCTCAAGTGATTCCATCCCGAGACAGATAATGCACCGCCACCTGTCCCAGTACAACAGAGGACCATCTTTGATACGATCACTAAACTTCCCAGGAATTCAGATAAAGTCTGTCGGATCACGCATGCAATAGGCCGATTCATTGGCACGGATTTGCAGCCTTATTCAGCGGCGAACAACAAGGCTTTCTGTAAAATACTGCGAGCCGCGGAGCCACGTTACAAATGCCCGCATCGCATTGTTTTGCAACGGAGGAGGTCCCAAAAAATCTACAGTGATGCTAAAGAGAAGGTAAATATATGTTGACTATTGTGCGAGTTACAGTAGGTCTCTGTTATCTTGTCATTATGTTGTTAAGTGTTCTGTACTTAGAGGGTTTGTGTCAGTTGAACATAATTGAAAAGCAAAGCCACAATTGTTATTTTCCTAACCTTGTTTTTAATATACTGTACAATGTCGTGTACATAGTCACTTCAGCTACAAGCTTTTGTAGACTAATGTGGGCAAACGCCGTCAGTGGACCGCCGTTGCTTAGGGTGACATTTCTGTACATGTGTAATTAGAACAGATGAAATTCGGGCTATTTTCTTAATAATATCTAAGAAATCTGGAGCGATGTGCACATTTCTTGGTTGTTGGAACAGCAGTGGAAAACTTTGGCAGAAGTACCATGTGTCCTTGAATTAATAATCTAACTTATTTACAAATGTAGCATCAAATGAAGAAAAAAAAAATTATAGATGCAAAAAAGCATTAAAAATTGTAATAATCGTGATTATTATGGTCTCAATAATCGAATCGAATCGACACATTATAAATCGCCATAATCAAAAATCGTGGCTCCCATAATCGTAATCGAATCAAATCATGAAATAATCTAGATGGGGCAACACTAATAACTACAGGTGTTCTGTCTTTTTCTATGGTGCTTTTAAGGTGTGATTTATCCCAAACAGTACTCTGGCCCCAATCAAACAAAGCTGCTATAAGCTGGTATAACTTTGAGAAACTTTTTAAAAAATGACCACAACAGAGGGTCAACAGTAGATCATATTACATGAAAATTGTTTTAAATCAGGCAGCCTGCATGTTGAACCCGCCTCTTCCACACTGAAGCTGTTGTTCCATATTGTGTTCTCTTGCTGACTTATGCTCTAATTGAGATTTTTCCAGATAAAAGCAGTTTTAACTTTGTTTGTGGGCAGCAGGTGATGAAAATTAAGATGTACGTGACTTCACCTTCAGTCAAATCTGTAGTGACAATAGTATCTTTGTGCTAAATCTTAATTTCTTTTCCATCATCATATTTCTCACCACATTATACCAGGCTGTCTTGAGCTATTTGACTTTTGAGAGTTTTTTTTTTCATTCTAATGTGCCTTTTTGTGCAGCATTATCTTCATCTTTACTGTACTGTAAAGCATAATCTTCATCATACCTGACTGTGCAGCATCATCTTTATTCTACCTGTGCTGTAAAGCATAAACTTCATCCTTCTTGCACTGTGCAAGAAGGGTGTCTTCTTGTACATCATCTTCATTATACCTGTACTGCAGCATCATCTTCATCCTACCTGTACTGCAGCATCATCTTCATCATACCTGTACTGCAGCATCATCTTCATCATACCTGTGCAGCAGCATCATCTTCTTCCTACTGTACCTGTACTGCAGCATCATCTTCATCATACCTGTATGGTGCAGCATCATCTTCATCATACCTGTACTGCAGCATCATCTTCATCCTACCTGTACTGCAGCATCATCTTCATCCCACTGTACCTGTACTGCAGCGTCATCTTCATCCTACCTGTACTGCAGCATCATCTTCATCATACCTGTACTACAGCATCATCTTCATCATACCTGCACTGTGAGATCTCTCCATACCGTAAAAGTCAATTTTATCTTGACTCTTGTCTTTCCTCTCGTTCCGTCTCTTTCTGTATTTGTTCTCCTCTCTTTCTCTGATGTCCTTCAGGTTTCCTTTTACACTGATGGTGTGAAGATGGATGGATGATGTTTATTATAGTCTTTTAACTCGAGGTTGCTGTGTTGTCTTCTTTTCTTGGAGTTGCTGCTGGCTGTGGAACAAATTTCCCCTCTGGCGATAATAAAGCTCATTTTGAATCTCGAATCTTAAATAAACAGTCAATGACACTGTAGCTTAGGGCAATAATTCAAATGATTCCGGTCTTTTTTTGTATTTCTGATTGCTTTAATGGACCAGGGGAGAACTCTATGGGGAATAAGTTTTTACTGGTTTCCAATGAAGAAACACCAGCGATCGGCCTGGATTTGTACAGTCAGAGCTCGTGTTTAACTGCGGTAGGCAAGCTAGCGGTATCGTCCGGGTCGCGGTCCTTAAGTACTAGAAAAGAAAAGGAGAAGAAAAGAAAAGAAAAACCTTTAAACACCTACCAGACTGCTAATGGGGAACTTTCAGCTGGTAGCGGTGGACATTTCCCTCTCTCTTTTTTTTTAAGGGTTGCGTTTGTTGAAGAAATGGGTCAATTATGTGTTCAGACACAGTAAAGCCGTGCTTACCTTAATGTGGCTTACCGATGTGGCTGCTGAGCGGGTGTTTAAACATGGTGACTGAAAAAATCCAGTCTGATCGCAGGTGTTTCTTCATGGGAAACCAGTAAAAACTTATTCCCTCGCCTAGGAGAGTTCTCCCTTTGTCGAATAAAGCAGGCAGGAATGAAAAAAGTGTCCGGCATCGTTGTCACCGCTTTCACCACAACACCTGCTCTGGTTTTTACGGGGTTAATCACAATGCGGTCACAACCCAAGTGGGCCCCACGCAAAGAGCCCAGTTTGAGCCCATGCCCAGATGGTACCCATCTAGCCCGGCATATCCCATAAGTAAATGTAGGCTGGTACAGACAGTTTCGTCTGTCTCCTGCATGGTAACACACAGAATTTGATCAGTTTCTTTTTAAAGAATAAGAAAAAAGGAAGGGTCAGAATGTGGGGGGCCACTGGAAAGTGCAGGGTCGGTGTTAGCGAAAGAAAAAAGACATCACTGGAGTCTGATGTCGGATTGTGGATGGGAACTCTGAACTCAGCCCTGCTGACCAGTGGATGAACTGACTTAATAACCAATAACAACGTAGAAGACGCATGAGGGCGGTGATGTATGACAGCAGATCTAGTTAGTATATAAAGGAGCATACAGTTGTGCTTTAAAGTTAACATGCCCTTGCATTAAAGACAGAGAAAAAACATTTGTCAGTGAAATAAGTTGAATTGAAGGAAGTAATGATAAATAAAAAAAATTATGAGCATAATGACATTCCTTTTTTTGTTTTGTTTGTTTAACAGAAATATTAAAAACAAACAAATGAACAAAAATATAAAGTACAGAAACATGATACAGTAGGGTTCTTGAGCTAAAATTTTGTTGAGCAACACTTTGAGGCAATCACTGCAATCAGGTATTTTCTGTAATGTTCAAGAAG
The DNA here is from genome assembly GCA_023101725.1 of Atherinomorus stipes. Taxonomy (NCBI): domain Eukaryota; kingdom Metazoa; phylum Chordata; class Actinopteri; order Atheriniformes; family Atherinidae; genus Atherinomorus; species Atherinomorus stipes. The sequence continues at coordinate 246,569 of JALJCO010003800.1, forward strand.
ACCACTCCACTAAAGTGTCCGGGCGGCAGCCGCAGATTCTACTGCTGTACTTTGCAGCTGTGTTTGGTCATTAAATTAATATGAAAATAATTGCTTTTGGACATTTCAAAAGAGTTATCGATTCGGGACATGCGCCATTGTGATTGATTTGATAATGAATTCATACACTCCTATTGTAATAGTTCTTGTCGTTACTACGATCTCGGTAAACAGGTAAACAGCTGTGAGACTTTTTAAATATGGCAGGGCAGGAAGAAGTGGAGATCACACAAGGGGCGCGGCTTGCCAGTTCTACCAATCACCAAAAATCTACGTATTTCAGTTCCTATGGAACCCTGAAAAGACCCTGCCTCGGAGTAGGAGCTAAAAAGGTTATAGGAACTGAGGTCCCTAGTTCCTATATGTCTGAATGCGGCATCAAACCTCATTACTTCTGTTTTTGTTTTGCGAATGCGAAATGTGTAAATCTCTGAGGAAAGAGTTCCCAGTCTGGTTGTGTCAACGCTTCAACATATGATTCATTCACGAGCGACAACTGATTTCCTTGCGCCCCACAATTTCTGATCAGGAGCTCGTCATGAGGTGCCAATCGCGACCCCCTTGTATACTGCAAGATGCACGACACGCTATTTGGCCAAGAGTTGGCCCAATCCCTAAAATTGTCACACAACTGGAAAATCGACTCAAAAACAGCAAAAAATCCCACAGCGTATGCCGGGCTTTACCTGAACTATCCACCTTATTCCTGAGCTAGCACATGTAGAAACGACGATGTAATCAACTTCCTGTGAGATGCCGGAAATAGGGCTTGCACCGTTTGGGAACACGTTGGTTCGTGGTTGTACGAACAAGCAGAGAAAGTTGAATTTGTGGCTTCAACAGTGATTTGTAGAACATGCACCTTGGCCTTAGTGAGAGTGGCTGCAGGGCTCCAGACTGCGACGTGGTGGTGGCATTTTTGGACTAAAATATCATCTACTTTTAAGTAAATAAGATCTTATCTCACCTCTTTCAACAAAACACGACCAACCTCATTCCTCTGTAATACTCTGCTCCCCATCTCTGGAATTCCCTCCTTCCCCATCTCCGCAGTAGACTCCTTCCCTCTCACCAAATCCAGACTCTAAACTCCTGTGCAGACGTCTGATTTCACCTAATTCCATGTTCATCAATCCAATATTGTTCTCTGTGTTCTGCTTAGTGTTTTAGTTTAATGTTTTGTCCGCTTTGTACAGTGTCCTTTGTGTTTTGATAAGGTGTCTGTCAAATGAAATGTATTTAGTGTTATTATTATTACAATGCACACTATTATTATTATTATTATTATTATTATTATTAGGTACTGTTAAGCCTTGGAGCTTTTACGATTGCTCATTGCTTCACAGTCAGACGTGACAGAGCTAAGAAGGAGCTAAAGGCTGCTGTTTGTTATTTTTGGCCAGATCTTCATCATCCTCCTCCCACCCCTCTGTTGCTGGCGGAGGGAATGTGACGTTGTCCTGTCTGAGCTGTGACAGCTGATGTTCCCACGTAGTTTACCTAAAAAGCTCGTAAAACGTGGAGTAGCGTGACGATCTAGCGTGTAAATAAATGCCGGTTCCGGTCGAACAGGAAGTTGCTCGCACGCAAGGGCTCATGGGGCATCGGAATAAGGTGGAAGCAGAAACCAGTTCTGACTGTAAGAAAATAAACATCTCCAACTGCATCATGTGATGGCTTACTGTATTGTCCAACCCAACAATTTTCCCTCCAAAAGAATAAGAATAAAGTAAAAACCTTTAATTGTCCATCAATGGGGAAATTGCAACAATAATCTGTTTTGACCAGCATTGGATGTAGGAACTAAATTCATAATCATAAAAAGCAGTCCTTACTTTATCTAAAAAATGCCTGTGTGCCATTCAGCTGAAGTATACAACCCAGATTCTTTGGGTGTGGGCCACATTAGGCTGTAATCATAAGCGCCGATCTACATTTCTACCAGTGGGTGCTGTGAGTGAAGGTCGTAGCCTACAAGACAGGATATATTCAGCTAAAATAATATCCCCTTATTAGGGGAATTTGTGGCTTATTTTGTAAAATGAATTAATGAACTCACCACAAAATTATCAAAAGCAACATAATCCATTTAAAAAATAATGTGAAGAAATTAAAATGGGTAATAAATTAGTCACCATTGGAATCCTTCACAAGTGCAAGTGACACAGAAAGCAAAATTCATAGCCAGTGCAACATAATAGCAGCCTATAGTTTTTTTTTTTTACTCACCAGTCTTGTTAGTTCTTTGAAATGCACGGCTGCTTTTTGCTGCAGCTTGATGAACCCATTGGCGATTATATCCAGGACCATGCCATATTTAAACTCAGTACTATATAAATTTGAAAAAAGAGCAGTTCAATTTGGGATGGTGATTGCTAAAAAACTGATTTTACAAGTGTGGAAAATGGACTCTGTGCCTACTTATAACTTATGGTTGGGAGAACTGTCAAATACTCTGCATCTGGAGAGATTGAGACTCTATAATGAAGATAGAGGAGATATGTTTGATAAAACATAGGTCCCAATACTGAATTACCTTAAAAATGTGAACCCATAGATGCTGGCTATTGTTCGAAGCCTCACATTGCAAACGAGCCTATGGTGATGTTTGGATGTATGTCTACTGACCCATTTATTTTTTGTCTATCTTTCCGCTTCTATATTCTGTCTACAATATTCACTTTATGACCATGTTATATTGTGTCTGATGTGCAGTGTTCTCCTCTTTTTGTCCCCCCCCCTTTTCTTCTTTCATTAATATTTACTTTGTTCTTTCATTTTGCTCTTCATTGAAAATCAATAAACATATTTCTAAAAAAAAACAAAAAACAAACTCCGTACTATTTTCTCATTAAACGAGGCTGATTTTGAGACTGTAGGCTACTAGGTGGTTTGATTCAATGAAGAACCGAAGCCACAAAAAAAAACACTATCCGCATTTATTAAGTTTATGATATAATTAAAGCCTTATGGCCAATTCACATAAGGTCTGTGCACGCCACGTTCTGGTTGCACGTGTTTTCATCCTGACACCGGTCTCCATGCTGCGTTCATGTGCAGGTGCGATGTCGGACAGAAGAGATTTCTACTGCTGCTGGCTTCTAGAAGCAGTAATCCAGCTTCAATTAAAATGTGTCAATGTGAAAAGATTTTATTCTGATCATTTTGAAGGCATGGCGCTGATAATATAGCCAAGGAAGTCCCCCATGACTGAGTCAATGTAGGGAAACACTGCAGTGGATGCTTGATGAGAACCGACTTTGCCATCAATCCCACGTAGGGGCTCGGTATTTCGGGACCCGAGCACCCACGGGATCGGCTGTAATACCTCTGTACCAATGGATGGGATGTGAGTAACTTGTGGTTAGTCTCCTCTCGGGCCACACGAGAAAAGAAAAGATGAAAAGGAAGCAGCAGTGGGTGCTGGCAGTCACAAACAAACTGGTGGTCAGTTACAACGTGTTTATAACACTTTATATGAATGAAATAACTTTCAAGAGACGATGCACCTGTTGTTCAGGATTTGTTTATTAAATTTCAACATTTTATAGTGACAGCAGAGTAATGCTGACACATCCTCCTGTGCATGAAGCCTGGTGGTGAAACCGCAGGGATTTTTGTCTAGCGCAGGATTTAGGAGGCTTGTGAAGCTGGTGGGGGATCACAAATGTGCCGTGCTGCAGTCAGCTGCAGCCACATGAGGAGATTTGTCTTTTAGTGGGCTGACAGTCGGGACTTTAAAGCCACAGCTGTGCATGGATGGCTGGAAAAATCAATTCCAGCAATGAGCTGGAATAGCCGAGGTAAAGACCATGTCTCAGTTAATTTCACAATTTAAGGCTGAACTACAAGTGCCTGCAGCGCTTTCACTGAAAAATGCTGAGTCATACATAAACATGAACATCTAGTTTGGCGTTTTTGGGTGTTATGATTTCCAGAAGGAACACCTGATCAGTAAACTATGAACCTGGCAATAGAAAGCAGCGTTTTATACAATAATGGAAGAGACCCTTGAATATCGTATCTTTATTAAATTTAATGTAATGCTGATTATTTTCTGCCCATCAAAAGTATTTCATTGACTTAAACAAGGTGAATATTTCTGCAATCAGTGTTCTTACTTCAGGTAGAGATTTAAATCAATCCTTGTGTTCAGTGTGGAAATGTCAGGACGAGTCAGGTTTGCTATGGTGGGATGGAGCTGCTGATGGACTGTGGATGGTATCTGATAGGACGTTTGTTGTGTTTACACGGATCTGCTGAGGATCATATCACCAAAGCAAGCTCTTTGAGAAATGGAGCTTGTTTTGTTGAAGGCAGTTTCTGCTTCTGGCTGATGGTGTGAGCAGCACTTAGACTGCAACCTGGTGTCCGGAGGACATTTTACTGTGCCGTGCAAACTCAGTTTAGTTGTCCTGTAGTGATGTGTCGTTCACGAACGATTCGTTCAATATGAACTAATCTTTTATATGACTCGGGAGTAATGAGTCCTCTCAGAGAGCGATTCGTTCATTTTCATGCACTGCGCTCTCTCGCCACACGGCAGCAGCTGTAAGCTCAGCCAGCCAGCAGGACGACAGGAAACAGAAATGATTAGTTCATGACTTCACCAACTGTGTCGGTCCACAGGTATCGTTCTTTTGTGACAGTCAGGCTGCTCAGGCTGTGTGGTGAGGAGGAGCAAGCACTTTAGTTCGTTCATAATCTTTCATACGGATCAGTACAGATCTTTCTTTCGTTCATTTGTCACGTGAGGGCTGCGCTGCGGTTATGGGGCTGTGGAGAGGAGACCAACAAGGAATGATGTCTGATATCTTATGTTCATTCATTTGTCCGTTGTCCACATCTGACATATACATTAATCATGAAATCACAAATGATTAGTGGGCTTGTAGATGTGCATAGTGTGACTGTGTATCTGATGACGTAAAGTGTGTTTGTTAATAAATGTTTTAATTTATATCAACACATTGATTGTGTTTTATTCTGCCATTTAAAAATGAAATAATCAATAATAACAGTAATGATAATAATGATGATAATAATAATAATAATAATACATTTTGGACATAATAAATGTACCACGTAAACATCTCATTAAGCTTTTATTACTTTTGTTTTAATTGTTATTGCTAATTGTCTACATTTGTTTTAAATTCACTCTTCTCCATCTCCCAGCTGTCATGTGACAGCAGCAGCTCGGGCTGAACGGGTCTTTCTCGTTCTCCGTTCACGGCTCAGACCAGTACGTCCTTCTCGGTTACCGTTCATTGCTCTTCGTTCACGACTCAGGCTGTGTAACAACCAGTACGTCCTTCTCGTTCTCGTTCAACCAGTATGTCGGTCTTCGTTCACGGCTCAGACCAGTACGTCCTTCTCGTTCTCGTTCAACCAGTATGTCGGTCTTCGTTCACGGCTCAGACTGTGGCAGCAGTACACTGGCGGTGGCGGATCGGACTCCTGAGTCCTTGTTCATTTGTCATGTGACAGCTGCCTGGTCACTGTCGCGCTGTTGTAAACAATAATATCAGGGAGGAAACAGAACACAAATTACTTTACTGAGGCGTGTGTTTGCTTTTCTGGGTTTTCACGCGTTTTGAATTGCTTGTGGTATTTTAGACAGCTCGAGCGCGCGGACGGCCGAGAAGGAGAAAGGAGGGGTGTGTGTGTGTGTGTGTGTGTGTGGGGGGGGGGGGGGGGGGGGGGTATTGCAACTGACTCGCGCCCGCGCGACTACCTGTGAGCCGGAGCCCGGGAGGGAGGAGGTGATTCGTGAGCTGACACTGTCACTGTGTGGTCCTATGTGCAGCTGAGCCAGGAGGAAGGAGGTGAGTGGTTCATCCTTGGCTTGAGTCCGGCTGCTACACATATTGTGAGCTTCCACTGCACCAGTTATTTAGTTTGTGTGCTGCGAGTGACGCCGTTGCCGGGCAACAGAGTGAACTGAGTGATTTGGTCATGTTGTGAGATACGAGCAATGACTTGGAGCTCACTCAGGGCTACAGCACCACCTGCTGTAAAAATGAACGAAATGACTCGTTCAAGATTCGTTCTTTTTACTGTTCGAGAGTAGAAGATCCGAGTCAGCCAAAAGAATCGGTCTTCCCATCACTATTGTCCTGATACAGGGCTCCAGTCTGCGACCATTTTAGTCGCATATGCGACCAACAGTTTGCTCAGTGCGCCTAACTTTTTTTCTCGGTTGCACCGATGCGCCTAACATTACAGCTGCAGGTGAACGATTTTCTCCAAATGTGTCTTTTCTGTGTTTATTTCCCTCCTAACGGAGCTCAGAGAATAACGCCACTGTTGCCAACTCCTTAGGAAGAGAAGTCGCTATTGGCTGGCCAAAAAGTCGCCAGAAGTCGCTAAATGACGTCATCGCGACGGGCAGTCTATGATGCGCATGTGCGATCCCCCGTGGTAGCGGCGTGTTTTTCTTTTTCTTTTTTTTTTACATCACCTTTATTTACAACAACATACTAGTTTTGAGCGGCATGTCTTTGTTTGACGTGAACTTTTGCCAATTTACAAGGCTACTGGTGCAAAGAAGACCCAGGTGTGCCACAATGCATTATGGGAAACAAGCAGCAACTGTTATATACGTTGTAGCAAAAATAAATAAATGAAATAATGCCATAAGAAAGCCAAAATGCACCTTATCATACTTAGACCAGGAAAAAAGAAAGCATCTTTCTAGTAAGTATGTACTTCTGAGCTTGGATCAGAGTTGTCTCCTCTCTGACTGATGATGCTCAGAAGCAGAAGCACACACACGAGTGTAGACAACGTGAGTAAAGCAAAGCAACTGAGACTGAGTGAAAAAAGCCGTGATTTTAGTGCAGCTTTTAATTTGAGACCTTTTTTTTTTTCATTTTTAAATTTAAACAATCTGGTGGCGCAAGGGACAGCTTCGCTCAGGCGCAATTCATTTGTTTTCTGGACGAGGAGGAGTCATCTCACAGCAGCTCGGACGGGCCGGGCCGCGAGCTGCAGCTGCACCAGGACAGCGTAACTGAGTGAGTGCCGGGAAACAGAGGGGAGGGGCTGACGGTAGGCAGCGCCTGATGAATGACGGAGAACGACATAACCTTTATCTGTCTCCATGGACACCAGGAAAAGTTGCTAGATTTGTCGCTAGTCGCTTTTTTGAAAATAAGTCGCTAGAGGGGTCTGAAAAGTTGCTAAATATAGCGACAAAGTCACTAAGTTGGCAACACTGAATAACGCTGATAAAAGCCCACAGAAAGGGCGAGTCTTCATCTCCAACTGGCTCTGATCCACCCTCAACACATGAACACCGTGATGCGCTTTAGTTTGAAATAAAGACCAGCGGGTCCTCGTTAGACTGCGGTGAAGAACGACACCGACGAGACCCGCAGAATCAATCAATTGTAAAACGTGGAATATGGTGCGTTCTGCTCATATGTGGTTTTCATCAACTGTCTTCATGAATTTAAGAGTTTTGTCTGAGCGACATGAAGCAGAAGCCGGATGAGCGTTGATGCGCTGTGACGCTGCAGCCTCCGTCTGTATGACATCACCTTACCTCCAAAGTCCTGCTGCAGGTCCAGTTTCAGGCTACCGACCCGCACCCATCTGAATCTGTCTTGATGATTTCCAAACCCGACCCGTTTCCACGGTTATCTGCCGGTCAAATCTGGACCCCACCCGTGGATGTAGGCTAGAACCCGCGACCCGACCCGCCGGTTAAAACATTAACCGTAAACACTCCCCGCCCCTCCTTCATAATTGAGTCAGATACTTTTCTTTATCTGTTCCAGTATTTAATGTGTTCTAGAGCTATTTAATAGTAATAATAACAAAGAAATCCAACTCTAATGAGCTCCAGGATCTGAAAGAGAAGCGAGGGATGGGCGATACCGAAATTTTTCATGTCGATACGATACCAGTAATTTATGGTACTTTTTTCATTGATACCGATACTTTTGGTCCCTTTAAAAAAAAACCTCATGATTGCAGTTTGCATTAATATCTTGAATCCAAGGGCAATATTAGATATAAGTAAAACTTGAGAAACAATAATAAATAATATTCATGAAGAAATTAAACAAAAATAAGATTAAAAACTTCTTTCAGTTATCAAATAACTTAAGCACAGGTTAAGATTATTTAAATTTTTCAGTGGAAAATGTTCAAATATAAAATGTAATAGTAATATCATAAATTCACCAAAACATAATGTACAATAACCTGCATTTAAGTACTGAAAGATACCAAAACATCATCATCATCACTAACAGTAGCAGCATCATCATGACATCTGATGACATCTCACCATCATGTGATACAGAAGCTAGAATCTGGCTGCTTTCACATCATTTCATTTCTAAAACTCTCAGATGTGGAAACAAATGCATATTTTGTATCTGTGCAGTGGTATCGGTATACTCAAAAGTTTCGATTCAGATATTTTATCTGGCTGGTATTGAAGTAGCAACTCCAGGGTATCGATATAACCATCCTGAAGCTTCACAGCAGAGACATTTCAGTTTGAAATGTTTAGTTTCATGAAGTTCAGTGAAGCTTCCCCCTAAAAATGTTTTTTCTACTGATAACATTAAAGAAACACTTTTCTAAACCTCATTATTGCTCAAAATAACTTCAATAACCATCACTGTCTATGTAAAATGATTAAAAGAAAATCCTTAAACTGGATTAAAATGAGCTGCAGACAGCGATGATGGAACGATGAGGTGCACCAAAACGTTTTGCTGTTGCACCCAAATTACAAAGCCAGGCGCACCGGTGCAACCAGTGCTGACAGTTAGTCTGGAGCCCTGCTGTTAAAGGCGCTGGTTCTGATTTTGCACATTTTCTGACCACGAGCGAGTCGAAGAGTGTACTTTGAACTGTAAGCCCCGCCCCGAACTGTTTCTCCCCGTGAGAAACGCTCCTACTCTCCTCCCACTCGACATGCGTGAAATATCGTGCACAATATCATACTCGTGCACAAAGAAACTCTCCAGAGAAAACTTGCATCTTCCAGTGAATTTACTGTTTTGGTTGCAGTAAATGGCTGCTGATCAGCTAAATGACATTTTCTGTCATAAACCGGTAGCTTACCATAACTACAGTTATGTACACAGATGATGTGTTATGATGTTATTGGCGACGTTACGCCATGACAACCTAATAAAGTATCTAACCAGCCACTGTGAGAGGAAGTGACGTTAAGCTTCGTCGTGTAAATATCACTATGTATTATATATGATAGACCAGCAGAGGAAGCGAAGCACCCGAGGACATAAAATCATGTTACTAAGACGAAAGTTATTGAACAGATGCCTGTCTAGGCGGACTTCCAGTCCTCATTCAGTCCGAGGCGTCCAGCTGCTCTCTACCTTCAGTACAATCCACCAAGATTTACACAAACTTTCTTCCTTCTTTGGTCTCTCCTGCGTTTCAAGCTTCTCTCCTACTCAGTTTTGATGCTTTGAGGTATCGCCACTTTCCCTTTGTTAGACGCCGTGTGGTTCTGTTTACAAGTGCTGCCGTGCACGCGCTGGGGGAGGGCGCTCCTCGTTAGGAAACACTGTAAGTGGCTGATAGGAAACCAAAACTTCTGTATGAATGGACCGTATTGGCATGAGAAGAGCGTCATGACAGCGTTAGAAACCTAAAGTAAAAAGGCCTGGATTCATGCATATCAATGAGTGATTTATTTTCATGAAATTACCTCTTTTACCTCATATTATACTGTGTAGGAAGCATTTTTCTTAGAGAGATTAAAATAAAATCAGGTAAAGGGCCTTTAAGTTTAATGCTTGAACCTCTTAAAGCAGAACTCAGTAACTTCAGCTCGGGGCTCCCCCTAGTGGCGTCCTTTCACTGTCGTGTTCAACCCCCCCTTACACCCCCACAGCACACAGACGGCTTCTCTACCTGTCTTTCTTCTATTTTGATCCCTGGATATATTTCTAAGCTTTTTCTAGCTTGTTGATGCTACGTTGCTGCGTGCGTCGGTAGCAGCACAGCATCTCCCTCTGCTCAAAGCAAAGACCTGTATCTTCTAAAACGGGACGTTTTACCCGCGATTTGCGGGTAAAATGCCGTGGATTATATTTTTCACCGGTGTTGGCGAGTAGCAGGTAAGAATACGAACTTTTATTTACTTTTTGCGGACGTGACAAGTGATTATTGAGCCTGAAGCAGTGATGCTTCACCCGGCGCCCAGACAGCGCAAGCTACGTGAATCACTCTGGTCCAGCAAAGAGTTGGTTATGAGAGCCAGGAGCCGTGTTTAGGTGGTGTGAAGCTAAAGAAATGTTTTCTTCGTATTAGCGCTGGTAGTCTGGTTCAAATCAGAGCTGGAAGCAGCTCGGTAGATAGGGGACCCGAGTACCGTACAGCGGTTTCTCTTGTCGCAAGTTCTGCTCGGGTCGGCGCAGGCAAAGTTGTTTTTAGCTGCTCGCAGGCCAGAGGCCCCGGCGGGAGGGGGGGAAACATTGAATCGCTCCGTAAACACTTTGTTTAGCCCCACGGGGATTCCGAAAAGCATTTATTGAGGTAAAAAAGTTTCTGAGTTCTCCTTTAACTACAGTCAAGATTAAGGTTATTTACGGTGGCCTGCATCATTCTGTATTATCTCTTATAGAAAAGATTGAATGTTAAATCTCATGTTTCATTTTAAGGTGGGCATTTTAGTGCTGGAAAAGTATCAGAGTTCTGCTACAAAAAGCAGATAACCTTCAGACACACTCGAAGTAGTGGCACCAGTGTTTGGTTCAAGATTTGCTTCACCAAACAAGCCCCATTTACCGTACAGCAATCAGAAAACATTCGCACATCCGAGCATTTCCATCCACATCTACCTTTTCTTCAACAAACTTGATGGTACACTGTAAGAAATGCTTATAAAATTTAGAGTAAAAAACTGCTAAATACCAACAGTAAAAGACTGTAAAATTGAAAACAGTATACTAATAATACAATAACATATAGTATTCTTATAATATAATATAACATAAAATAATAATTATAATACATATAATTACTGTAAATGCCGTTGAACTGTACCTTTTACTGTAACAATATGTAAAAATGCCTGAATTTTGCTGTGGAAAATATAAAAGTGTGGTAAGATTAACAGGAAAATACTATGTCACGAATATGTAATCACTCTAAAATTAATGGTATTATGCTGTTTAAATTACAGATTAGGCCATATGTTTTACAGTAAAATTCTGGCAACCACAGCTGCCAGTAGTTTACTGTGAAATATACAGATTTTTTTTTTTCACAGGGTAGGCTATAGTTTGGCAATTCAGAGATTTTCCAGCTTTTTTTTTTTTTTTGTACGAATGGACAATGAAGCAGCTTTAAAGTCCACAAAACTGCATTCATCTTGACAATAATCGTTTAATTCAATCACTGAGAGGCAGCTAATCTTTCTCTATTTTGATGGAAAATAATTAACCACTCAGATTTAGTAGATGTGTGGATGATTCATCGCCCGGAAACTGGCTTTAAGTGCTTTCAGAGATGTGATGACTCACTTGCTGGTCTGCTAAATCAAGGGTGATGACCGACCACTCGCTCTGCCCTCAGGGCTGAAATCTACTTTCTCTCTCTTTCTCAAATCAGTCACATTGGTCCAACTGGTCATTTTATGGTTGTGATGGCAGCAGCAACATTTATGTCTGTTTTACCCTGACGGTCTTCTACATGTTTAAATTGTTAGCTAGCTCTTGTCACTGGTCATATGTCTGTTAAATTGCCACTGTCATCTAAAAGGAAGATGACTGGGAAATTACTGCACACCATGCCTAAATATCAGGATCACTGACAGTGTGTATCTGCTTATAGGGGATTATCACGCTTACCGGAAGTTCCTGGATTTTGACACTTCCTCTTCCGGGCCATGTTAACATCAGCCGTTCCTGCTCTGTTATACTGTTTAAATCGGATAAACTCCAAACATACTCAAGTTTTCATTCTAGACTGAAGTGATACTGGATCAAAAGCTGGATCAAAGCGATCGATTTGCCGCGGTGAAGAGCCGAACTTTATAATAAAACACACGTTTCTTTGTCGCCGGTGGGGCACAACACCGGCACTTCACAGCATGCTAGCATTAGCCAGCAAACGTTTACTGACGTGCTTAACATTGTGCGTCTTAAAACACACAAACATCTGAAAATCGGGTCTGTACCCCCCCGTTTCCAGTGGAACAACTGGGAACTGCCAAGAAAGGAGACGCTTTCAGATGCTTGTGTGTTTTCAGCCGCACGAAGTTAGGCACGTTACCGAGCTGGCTAATGCTAACCTGCTAACACGACTGCGCAGTCTGTCGGCCACAAACAAACGTGCGTCGTTTTATTATAAAGTTCGGTCCTTCACCGCGGCGAATCGGTCGTTTTGATCCACTTCTTCCTTAGCATCACTTCAGTCTGGAATGAAAACTTGGCATTGGCGTTTATCCGATTATCAAAGTTTAACAGAGTAGTAGCTGGCGGACTACTGTTAGCAGGTTAGCATTAGCCAGCTTGATGACGTGCCTAACTTTGTGCGGCTGAAAACACACAAGCATCTGAAAGCGTCTCCTTTCTTGGCAGTTCCCAGTTGTTCCACTGGAAACGGGGGGGTACAGACCCGATTTTCAGATGTTTGTGTGTTTTAAGACGCACAATGTTAAGCACGTCAGTAAACGTTCGCTGGCTAATGCTAGCATGCTGTGAAGTGCCGGTGTTGTGCCCCACCGGCGACAAAGAAACGTGTGTTTTATTATAAAGTTCGGCTCTTCACCGCGGCAAATCGATCGCTTTGATCCAGCTTTTGATCCAGTATCATTTCATTCTGGAATGAAAACTTAAGTATGTTTGGAGTTTATCCGATTTAAACAGTATAACAGAGCAGGAACAGCTGTCGTTAACATGGCCCGGAAGAGGAAGTGTCAAAATCAGGGAACTTCCGGTAAGCGTGATAATCCCCTATTATGAATACTTGAAAATCCTCACCCTCCCTCTGGACCAACAAGCAAGCAAATAAACTAAAAGAAAATGAAGCCTTTTCCGATTCCTCTCCCAAACCTGACTTCCTGTTGCCCTCAAATCCACTGATCAAACATAAATAACATATGAGAAAAAGAACAAACTTCCGTCTCCTCCATTATGATGACATTCACAGAAATAATAGCTTATACATGGAAAAAGTTGTTGGTAACTCTCGGTTAATTAAGGAAAAACCCACATGGTCACAGAAAAAACATGAATCTGACAAAAGTAATGATAAATAAAAATTCTATGAAAATGAACCAGTGAAAATCAGACACTCCTTTTAACCACGCTTCAACACAATTATCTTAAAAAATAAAGTCATGAAACAGCCGCGGCGTTCAGCGCCTACTCTGCCAATCATGCAAGCATAGAAGAAGAAATTCGCTGTCTACATTGTGCTAAGAGCGAACGAGATGCGGACAAACACAAGAGGGGTTGGCTATTGATTCAAAAGAAAGAAAGAAAGAAAAAGAGAACTCGTGATGTCATCTGCCGCGACTTCCGTAGCGTCGTGAACTTGCAACGGCGTGCCTCACGGCAGTCACATGTAGGGCTGTTTAAGCTATAAAAATATACTAAATGTTGTGGTTTCAAGTAAATTCTGGACGCTACCCACTCAGGACACTTGGATTACATTGGACGAGCTGTTTGGAGGAATATTGACAAGTTTTTGTGGACTTTTATGGACCTTTTGAACTCCATTATATGAAAGTTGGGGGAAAATGAAAACCTGTCCGATCTCCTGCTGCTTTTGAGATATTAAAAAAGTGCTCCAGAGTCTCGCTCAGCATGAGGGTGAGTAGAAAATGAACGCACATCATTCTGTGAGTGTACTAGTCCTTTAAGGGTACCATAATTTTTGTCCAGGCCTGTTTCATGAGTTTATTTTTTAAAATAATGCTGAAGAGGGGCGGTGAATAGCTCAGTTAGTTGAGCAGCCGCCCCATGAACAGAGGCTACAGTACCTCGATGCAGTCGGCCCCGGTTCGATTCCCGGTCCAGGTCCCTTTGCTGCATGTCGCTCCCCACTCTCTCTGCCCCTTTCCTGTCGCTATACTGTTGTATAAAGGCCACTAGTGCCCAAAAAATTCTTTAAAAAAAAAAAAAAATAATAATAATGCTGAAGTGTGGAGAAAAAGCAATGTCTGACATTTATTGGTTAATTTTAATGGAATTTTTTATTTATTGCTTTTGTCAGATTCAAGTTATTTCTGTGACCATTGTGAGGTTTTCTTTCATTAACCGAGGGGTACCAACAATTGAATCCACACCTGTACATACATATTTATATGTCAGTCATTTTCTGTGCTGCTTATCCAGTTCAGGGTCGCTGTAGTCTATCAGGTGAGAGGCGGGGTACACACTGGACAGGTTGCCAGTCTGTTGCAGGACCAACAGAGAGAGACAGACATTCACACCTAGGGACAATTTGAAGTAACCAATTAACCTAACATGCATGTTTTTGGATGGTGAGAGGAAGCCGGAGTACCTGGAGAGAACCCACGCATACACGGGGAGAACATGCAAACTCCACACAGGGAAGGCCACTGTTGTTGGAATTGTTTGAACCCCCTCCCCAGCTGGGAATTGAACAAGCAACCTTCTCACTGTGAGGCTGTGGTGCTAACCACCACGCCACCATGCAGCCCATGCTGATATGTATACAGATAAAATCACTAAAGAATATAAATAACAAACAATATTATGTCAATAACATTCAAAACAAGATACACAGTGTAAGCAGGCAGAAAATGAAAAAAAGCATAATGAGCCACGAAATCTCTAATGACTTTCCCATTTAGTCTGCTAAGACTTAAGTGTTTTACATGGAGCATATAGAGTAGAGATTTTTTAAATGCTACAGCTGATAGCCACAAGTTGAAGGAAAATGTGATCCAGTCATCACAGTTTCTACATCTGTGAGAACAGTGATGCTTTGCCAAATCCCCCTGGCCCATGTCCATCTCACAAATATGTGCACCTTCAAGCAATCATTTCTGTTTGAATGTTTTTCTGGTTCAAACGGAAAAGGTAGATTGGACTTGAGAGCAAAAATTCCTCTCTGGCATGCAATGCTTTCCTTAACTGTGGTGGCATCAATGTAAAATAAGGGATATGAATGCATCAGTGTCATGATTGAATGTCTCCCTGAGTGGTGAGTTTAGAGTGACAGTCATTTTTAGATATCACCAGGGCTGCAGGAGCAAATCAAGCCTTTTCCGTTACTGTGAATTATTTAAAAAAAAAAAAAAAAAAAGGAAAAAGCTGCCAGCATGTTTGTAGGGTTGAAACTTAATTATAAAAAGTCCTTGATGCAAGTCATTTGCTTCAGTACTTCATTTAATTTAGATAAATATGTTTCCTCTGTGGTCACTGAGTTTCACGTCAGCAATTATTGCTACACAGCATGCTAACGTGCTGGGTTGAATTTGTAGCAGGATTTGACACTGTGGTGGTGGAAACTGGAGAAAAACGAGGCACAAATTCAGAGAAGTTACAGACAAAAGAAAAGTTAAAACAGCGCCCACTGTGTCTTAAACGGAATTAGCTCACCACAACAGCATCTCCGGAGATCAGGTTACATCCACTTTCAGAGCCTGGTTTATTCCAGAAAGGAGGCTAAACAAATGCTTTGATAAAGCCTGAGCTCAAGGTAACTAAATCCTCAGACGTCTTAACCTGTGCAGTCAATTCTAAGACACCAGTTATGTTATGAATTGGCTATGGACCCCATGTTGGTTATGCAGGTTCATGGCAAACCTATAGAAGCTGTAAAGAGAAAAATGAAGAGCGCCTTAATTTTCACTGGATTAATTAAAGCCAGAGTTGGTCATCTTGTTCAGAAACATTTTTTTGTTCTACTGGGTGAAATGGTCCTTCCATCCTGACAGTATCAACACATCATGTATTCATAAAAAGGAAGGAAAAAGTCAGACCCCTGTGAGAGCTGCAGTTCTGTAAAACTCGCAACCCCTGCAATTCGCACAGAAAGGCAGGAATTGGTCATTCGCAACTTATAGAAAGAACAAATCGATGCCTTTATGTCTCGTCTCTGTCCCTCTCCTCTCTCCGTCCCCCACGTGACCCTCCCCTGTGCAAAAAAACAAACCTAAACAAAACAACAGATAAGGATTAAGTCTTGGAGGCGTTGAGGTTTGCAGTGTGGACTTTTTACACCACAGAAGGAGTTGGAGGTGAGTGAAAGCTTTTAGAAACATGTTTTTTCAGCTGTTTACTATCAAGCTAACGAGGTACCCACTCAGTTGTTATCGTTAACCTGCTCGTAGCCTAAAACACTGGTGCACATGTCCCTGCGCTCTGAAGGCGTGGTTTCAGGTAGTGTGTTTTTTTTTTTTTTTTAAATGGCACTTGCTCGAACCGTTTTTCCAACATTGCCAACCCCAGCTTTAAAGGGCCTTCTTGAGAGAAAATATAACATTTAATATAATACAATATGTATGTTTTTTGTTTTTTTAAGCCATACAACTGCATCCACCATCACCCCTGCAACACTTGGCAGAGGATTGCCAGCAAAATTGCCGCTAGATTGCCTGGTTGAGGCAATCAAGTGCTTTATGTAAAGCACTTTGAATTGTCTCCCACATGAAATATGCTATATAAGTTAATTTTCCTTCCCCTCTCAGATGTGGCTAAATAGTGAACTTTTGGCCCCCCTCGTGGCCTAAGGGGGCCCAATGCATTTGCATGGCTTACAGCTATAAACGGCTCTAATTCCCAGTGAGGTGTGTGTCTATAATAATACGTGTTTATTTCAAATGAATTCAAACCTGATTCTGGGGGAAAGTCTCAGCTTTAACAGAAACTTCAGCTAAAGTTGACATATCGTGGGTACAATGAAAATAACGAGCAGAAAGCTTTTAAAGCAGAGCTTTATCATTACTCCTCAGGTCTAATATGAGAAACTGAGAAAATCAGCTAAGTCAGATAAAGGATGAAGCAGAATGGATTATGGGATACCTCCTGATTAATTTCTAAAAGTGGCTTGGAGCTTGTTTTCATTGAGTGTCTCAGTGAAGCTGTCATCAGGACTTGATTATGCAGACACCCCCTCAGGTCAATAAGTGACAGAAAGCCAGGAAAAATGCCTTTATGTAAAACTTCCTTCTTCTGGTGATAACAGACTGAACTCAGACTGAGTTCATGTGGGGATCATCTCAGTCAAGAGCTGAGTTAATAAAGAACACACTGTTCCAATAATACTGTAACAATATCTTATATAGTAGCTTTTCATAACTTATTTTCAACATTCTACCACTTGAAGACCATTTTTTCTGCTAAGAACCCCTTAAACCAGCTTAGGGGCCACATATAGAACAATTTTATCTCCAGTGGGTCGGACTACGACTCTACGTTTTCTCTTCAATTCAGTTGACCCTTCACCAAATCCCGCCCCGCATGGTTACAGTTGCTAAGTAGGACAATCTTCTTTTTTTTTTCTGGTTAAATTCTGCCGGCATAAACATGGATTGCCCAGCACATTCAGTGAACATATTCCACAAGAAATTACTGGTATATTGAATTTCTGGACTAATAATAACTAAATATCAGAGACAGAAAGGACTGCAGCATGCATTTGAGAAATACATAATCATTTGTTGGCGGAATAATGTTGACAAAGACAATATTAGAATTGAGGCGAAAGCTCACAGTTCATACTGAAAGACTCAGCAACCCCACGTCTTGATGATTCATGTCCAGCACAAACGTATAAAAGAACAAAAAGTTCTTGCATTGCAGAGTTAGACAACATACTGTATTGTTTGATTTCAAGCTAACAGTCATGTATGACTGTTGCAAGATGTTTTCCCTTTGGGTTGTTTGTTTATATAAGGATCCAAATGTAGAGGCTATTCTTCCTGGGGTTCATTCTCAATTCAGTTCAAATTAAGTTAAAAATACAGTTATCGTGGTTATAGTGAACCAGGATATTGTTCTCACATAATGAACTTGATCCACACATTGAATCTGATCGGGATAACAGATACTGGACTGAGAAACTCGTGTCTGTCTGTGTCTTCACAAAATGCAACGAGAGGACCATAAGTCTGTTTGACTTACTGGTGTTTATCTGATATGTTTAGCCTATAGCAGCGCACAGCTACCACACTCCATGTAAAACAGTAACTTTTAAAGGAGTCATCACCCATAAATCCCACTTTTTCACGTTAAAACGTGTATTGGAATAGGACCTCAGTTAAAATGTTCCAGAAACTCCAGAAAGTGAAAGTGGCTTCGTCTTTGAGTGCGGGCTCTCTCTTCACGCCAGAATCGGCCACAAGAGCGCTCTCTCCACAGTACACAGTATGTTCAAACTGGCTTTGCCTTAGCTAAAAGATTTGACAACAGAAGAAATCTGTTTGTCAAATTTGAAAGCACTGTCAAAGAAAAAAATAAGGTTTCTTGCACAAGTGCGAGTAAAAGAATCCAGGGGACCCAGCACACTGTCAGCAGCTAAGTTTAAAGGGTGACCAAATAAAACGATCTCTGTTTTGTTATCATTTAAACTCAAAAAGTTTAACCCCATCCAGGTTTTAATGGAACGAAGACAGTTAATTAAGTTCTGCTTGCAGCCTGGATCAGGCCGAAGTGGAAGGTACATTTGGAGGTCATCAGCAAAACAGCGGAATGAAATATTGTAATTTTGTAAGATGGACCCTAAAGGAAGAATATTTAAAATAAACAAAATTGGACCTAAAATGGAACCTTGGGGCACTCCACAGTCAAGAGGGGTTGTTTCAGAGGTATAGGGACCTAACTGGACCCTAAAAGACCTCTAGGACAAGAAAGAGTGAAACCAGTTCAGGGCTGAACCTCTAAGGCCGACACACGTCTCCAACTGTGACAATAAAATGTGGTGGTCGACTGTGTCAAAGGCTGCTGACAGATCTAAAAGTAAAAGGGCAGCTGAGTCCACTGGTAAAATCAGGTCATTAAAAACTTTTAAAAGAGCAGTTTCGGTGCTGTGGTGTGCTTTGAACCCCCATTGAAATTTCTCAAAAATTCTATTTTAGTCAAGATAAGACTGTAACTGCGGATGGACAACTTTTTTCTAAAACCTTGGATAAAAAAGACAGTTTACACTGAATCTTGTGGCTGATTTCATGTCTGGTCCAATCTGAACTACTGAAATTTATGTGGTGTCGGTGCGTACTCTGTCAAAAATAGAGCTGACGTGTATCTTTAGCGCAGCGGCGTGACATGCTGGA
Source organism: Atherinomorus stipes (assembly GCA_023101725.1). Taxonomy (NCBI): domain Eukaryota; kingdom Metazoa; phylum Chordata; class Actinopteri; order Atheriniformes; family Atherinidae; genus Atherinomorus; species Atherinomorus stipes. The sequence continues at coordinate 265,854 of JALJCO010003800.1, forward strand.
GTGATGATGGACTGCTCACGCACTGCGGCGTGCTCGATGTAAATCAAACCATTGACTACAACAGGTACGATATGGTGCGCATGGCACAGCGCTCACTAACCCGGTGATAGTTGGATAGCATCTTACCTTGGAACAAACATAGTTTGCTCAGCTCCGAGTTCATCCTAATACATTTGTGAGTGCAGTCTTCCTGACCATTTAATCCATCTTCCACACCGTTTATTCCATATTCCACACTTCTCCACTTGTGTTTTTTGGTTTTGAGAAGGCAAATCCATCATCACCCAAAAGTTCTGGGGCCTCATGTACAAAGGGTTTGTACGCACAAAAATGTGGCGTACGATCATTTTCACAGTAAAGTTGAGATGTATCAAGTATGGAATGACCGTGGAAATGTTCGGTGCTTCACGTCAACGTCATGGCTGGCATACGAATGATTCTACAGCTGTGGAGACTTTGGCGACGCTGGAAGCTGTTATAAGAAATAAATGTGAAAACAACCAACTCATAAACAATTACCTGCGTCTGCAATTATGAGTGGAAATAAAAGCGTAAAGTGGAGTAAAAAATAGGCTCCTGTCCAGCAGCTGCTTTAGTTGGAAGAAGACGTTCGAAATGGTGCAATATGCAGAGAGTGTATTCAGAGGATGAGCAGATTTACTGATTTAATGATAACTGGCTGGTCAGACGCTTTAGGTTCCCAGAGACAATCTGTGCGCAGAGCTGAAGCCACACTTGGGCCCAACACACCCAGCTGCACCTCCATGCGCTCCAGCGAAGAAAATTCACTTATATGGTGATTTACTGTATTTATTAATGCCCTTAATTCAGGGTTTCCCAACCCTGGTCCTCAGGGACCCCACCCCTGCTGATTTTCCAGATATTCCTACTTCAACACACCTGACTCAGATGAATGGCTCGTTAGCAGCTTGCAAAGAAGTTGATGAGCAGTTGTGTTGATCTGAATCAGGTGTGGTGGAGCTGGAAACCTGGAATACATGCAGGGCAGGGGTCCCTGAGGATTTGTGAGGACACGTATAGAATAATTTGGGCAATCACTTATGCCAACACAGCAGGGGGGAGGACTCGGCCGGTATGGCAGTTTAATAGCAGCAGGTTGGTTACGTCTGCGTCCCCGGGAATGAGGAAATCCCCGAGGCTGTGACGCATCGAATGCAGGAGGAATTCCCAAGGATACACACCCTCTTCTGGTAATAGATTGTGTCAGATAATAAATACCGTATTTCCAGTGACATCGGGCTGTGAGGGGGCTACTGTATAAACACGTTTCACAAATATATATTTATTTACCTTGAGAGAAACCGGAGTCACCCGCGTGAATTCCCACCACCTCTGAAAAAAGAAAAGCAGTCACGAGCAGCTCTCCTCCAATTCACATCCAACTTGATGTCGACCACTTCTTATTTCGGCTTGTGTGCGCGACTCTGACCCCACATCTTTGACCGTGACACACTCTCCCATTCACTTTTCGGTTGGGTTTGATGCCGGACAAACAGAGTGCTAAAGTGCGCATTTTTGCGCATTTATACCTAAACAAGCTGCCTCAAGTTCGTTCTCTGTGAATTCTTTTTATTTTCATTCACTGTCATGCTCATATTTTGTCTTTCTGATGGTGCAGAGAGGAGAATCTCCGGTGCAGATCTCATATAAATGTCATTTGCGTATTTATGTTGGGGGTGTGGACAGGGAGGCATCAGTTACTCCAACATGTGCGCTCAATTCTATGTTGATTGGGATGTAAAGGGGAAAAGTATTTTGATCCATGCGTGCGCACAGATTCATACATCTGAAAACTTTTTAGGATTTGATCCTGCGCCGGGTTTCAGTAGGAAATCCACACAACTCTTTGTACATGAGGCCTCTGGATATCTGTCATCAGCTTCTGTTCCTCTCCATTTTTTTCCACACTGATCTGATCCGAAATGATCCCGATCTCCAGTTTGAAAACTGCTGTCTGAGACCACCATCAGTGTATTTCTCTGAAATGTATTTCTTTCTAGGATTGTTCTTTCTTTGGCCAGCTTATCCATTTTTCCATGTTCAAGTGTCAGGGGTGACTGAGGATGGTCTTCTAAATAAGCATGGCTTTGATAGTAGGGAAAGGTTACCCCCCCCCCCCCCCCATGTGAGTCCACATAGCTGTCATTCATTCATTTAGGAGAACTTCCTCTTTTCTGCCATGTTCCAGATGAGCACATGGCAGCAGGTGCTAATCTCACCAGGCTGGTGTGGGGAATGTCAATCCCTTTGAAGTGGATAACCTTTGAAGCAGGTATCCACCATCCTTTGAAGTGGGTAAACACTAGTAAGTACTTCACGGCTGTAATACAGCATGATTGAGATGTTTTGAGGAAGCTCCCTTCGCTCCATTTTCCGCCACTTCCTGGAACTCCTCCGTCCAAATCTAAGTTATGTCTAACAGCAAGTTCAGCCTTAAAGAGAATTCAGCTGAAACCACGGCAGAGCAGTCTTTGCAAACATGCACCTTCTTCAAGCTGCTAAATATAACCAGGTTTTCAAGGATAACAAGGATTTTATTATAAGTCGTATTGACTACTGTAACGGCCTGCTTTCTGGTCTTCCCAAAAAGAACATCTCAGGTATACAACTCTTGCAGAATTCAGCAGCACGTGTCCTGACGAAGACCAGGAGGCAGGCCCATATTACACCAGTTTTACGATCGCTGCATTGGCTCCCTGTGTGTTTTAGGATCGATTTTAAGGTTCTTTTAATGGTTTTTAAATGTCTTAATGGTCTTGGGCCTTCTTATCTCTCAGAACTGCTTTTACCCTATGAGCCCTCGCGGTCCCTGCGCTCCTCCGGCAGCAGGCTTTTAGTAATTCCCAAAGCCAGGACACACACACATGGCGAGGCGTCGTTCCAATGGTACGGCCCTCGCCTGTGGAACAGTCTGCCGGAGGATCTCAGGGGCGCAGAGAACGTCCACATTTTTAAGAGCAGGCTCAAGACCCACCTTTTTAGCTTGGCTTTTAGCTGATTTTTACTGTTTAAGTTTTAATTGGCTAATTTAATATTTTGTACTGGTTGTTTTTAAATTGCTTTTTATTGCTGTTTGGGCATTTTTAGATGTTTCTATTCAAGGTTTTAATGTATTTTATACGTTCTTATTACTTTCATTATTAGTACTTTTTATTGTTCCTGGGTCCTTAGGTCTCTCCGGTGCTTTCCTCGTGGGGGCCGTCTGTCCGGGGTGGCGTTGGCGGGCTCGGTGCGGTGCTACTGGTGCCTTGGTGGGGGTGATCTTCCATCATACCTCCCCATGGCACCTGGGCCGCTGCGGTTACCGTTGCTGCGCTGCCCCGGTGCAGACGGCTCCTCTGATGGGGTTCCCTCACTTTTTCCATCTGTACTCAGCCTCAGGTAGATCGACACACTTGAATTGTTTTTTTTTTTTTTTGGGGGGGGGGGGGGGTGGTGGGGGTGGGGGTGGGGGGCTGGGGATGGGAAAGGGCAACGGGCGGGAATGTTTTTAAACTGTAAAGCGCTTTGAGTCGCGCAACCTGCTGGAAAAGCGCTTCATAAATAAAGATTGATTGATTGATTGATTGATAATGGCTGACTGAATGCCGTTTCAATGGTACATTTTAACTTTTCATCTTGTAGCAGGAAACAAGGACAACAGCATATATTTGCATTTCAGAAAATGTTACATTACTCAATACACTTTTAATGTGATGGTGAAATGTGAAGGCTCTATTTGTTAGGGAATGTATTGCAGAGTGCACACCAGCACAAGCAATCAGTGATGCTTAATGCATCCTTCTATGTATGCTCCACCTCTTTCACTTTGCCCCTGCTGCCAGTTGAAGACAAAGCAAAACAAAAAGCAGCAGTGACCCGTTCTGCCCTCTTGCTCTGGCTGTATAAATGGAAATCTTCAGATCTTGTATTTCTAATGACCTCTCCTGTTCTTGTTCTTGAAATTTAAGAGGCCTTACCTCGCTGGCTTCCCCAGAACAGCTGCTGCCGCAGCTTGATATTCTTTTTTAAAAGCTCATCCTCATGACTTTAACAGTTTGAATACAATTATTCAAACTGTATATTTACATTATGTTTATTTAAATCCAAACATTAACTGCCATTAACGTCTATAAACATTAATTGCGGGTTTTAATTGGTGGAGCTTGTCAGAGAAAAACAAGTGATTGTATTTATTTCTGTAATTTTCACCCGATCAAGTAGATGGCAGTGTCAAACAAGCTTAAAAAGTATGTTGTGGTCAACAGGAAGTCGTGTTGTGTGGTCAAAATTGCTTCAGGAAGTGTGCTCGATTTTCTTGCAGGGGAGAGAAAATGACAAAGCGTCGGACGTTAGAGGAAAGTTTGTGTAAAAACTGATCAGTGATACAGAGACACAATCGATCAAAGACAGTAGCTTATTAGCTAGTAAATAATTATTTTGCTACCAAAACTTTTCTCAGTGTTGTTTTTGTTTCATAGAAATAAACAGCTGTTTAGATGTTAGAGGTGTCACTAAAGTAAAAAATATTGGCATCAAAGTCACTTTTCCACTTGAAGCGCATTGTTGCATAAAATGCTTGTTTTCTCAGCTTTTTAGTGAAAAGCAGGCATTTTTGCTACAACTACCCCATGTTCTACTGCAGATAACTAAAGAATGGAAAAAGCTAGAAATAAATGTTGGTGAGTCTAAGCTTTCCTTTGGTAGATTCGGTGTTTACATAGGTATGGCACATAATGCTCTGTGGCTCTCCAAAAATCTGTGAAAATGCTGAAAACCTTGGCAATACGGAATACTTCTCTGAAAACGTCTGGCAGTCAATGAGTCAAGTACAAAAGCTTTCTGGAATGCACCCAGTTTTTTACTTTACTTATTGTTTCAGTATTAGAAAACATTCCTCCTCAAGGTTTTATGTTTTGCTCAAATGGGAAAACTCCACTGGAGAAAAGTGAAGCCTGGTTGCCCAAAAATTGTAGTTCCCCCTTTATCCACTAGGGGCTGGCTCCAAAACAGAGGAAATCCCCATAAACTCCAATGTTGAAATGGCCAAATTTACAAATTTACCTTCATGTCAACTGTGAGGGGGGTGAATTTTTTTTTTTTAATAACTTTTTGATAACTGTTTAGATGTTATTTAGTCTTGAAATTACACATAATTAGGGGTAGGGATGTATACCGAGTACCAGTATTGTTTGGTACCGGTTCCTAATCTTAACGATGCCAGGGAACCGTTAAGATTCTGGACAAACGATACTCTTATTGATACTTTTTGTACATCTACTTAACCATCGATTTATCATTACACAGTCAGATAATCACAGTGATGAAATATGACAGAGACAATTCCCGTATTCTCCCAGCTGTCCTGCACCTACCTTTATGTCCAGGATTCTTCAACACCATCTGAACAAATGTTCTCCAACACTGGATCTTTTAACATCTTGCAATGTCTTCATTATTTACTCTAAATTACGTTATAGCATCAATAAGAAAAGCGATAAATAACGGTATCAATAGGGAGTATCAATATTGGTATCAGTATCGATAAAATCATAACTATATACATCCCTACTTAGGAGTGTGCCCTTTTGATTGACAGACGGCAGACCGGATGCCAATTTTAGCTGTGGAGACTAATATTTAGCTTGCTTGCTCCCAGAAAGGCCTCGGCTTGTAGCAGAATTGGACAATGGCGGTTTTTAGCTGGTTAAGAGCAAGTCTGAGCGTGTCTTATTTTTAAACTGCCTATCTTAGTTTGTTCCTGTTAACTTCAGATTAGCTTGGTTAGCGTTAGCTTGGCTGTCAATCATTTGCCCCGCGGCTTGGGGTAGCCCTGTCTTTGCCCATTTTGGTATTTTCCGGGAATGAAGACACACACGACGTGGCAAGATGGCGGGAAACGCCCAACTGCCTTCACTTTCAGCTCTTTGACTCTCTTTGGTATCATTTCTAATTTCCCTACAGGAGCTCAGCTGATGTTTCATCCACGACTGTTATTCTTCACTTTTTGCAGATAATTATTTAAGAGCAGTCTGAAATGATATCAGCCCACCAGGGGTTTAATCAGCCTCAATAATTACAAATCACCTCTTACAACTGTTAATGAGAAAAGTATGCTCATTTTGAATGAATGTTTGACAGCATCTGATGATGAGTTTGCATTACAAAATAAATCTTTCCCAATGAGAGAGTCAATATATTTATATTGTTTTTGTGCAGTTGCAGATTTTTGAACAGAATTGTGAAGTGCTGGCAATCTGTAGCATTCAGCCCCGACATGAAAGTTCCTTTATGAGTGTCAATACCCTTTCAAAGGAAATATCAGCTAGCTGTTATATGATCAAATGTTCTACTTTGTGTGCATAGAATACAGATGCTGTTGATTAAGATGTCCTTTTCTGTCATATTTAAGCAACATTAGTGTCTGTCAGTGCATAGTAAGACTGAAACTGTAGTGAAAATGGAGGTTAATACAAACGCTGTGGTCCGAGCTAACACTTTAATCAGTTCTAGCCGCTGTGCCGGATTAAGTTAAGAATGTTTCTGAGTATTTTTAGAAAAGAAGATCTGTGTGTGGGCAAAAGCTACTATGCGTATTTTGCATGTGATTGGAAAAGAGTCATAAGGTGTCGGAGTTTTGCACTTTGAGACACCAAACAAACCCTGCAGAGTTTGCTGGCTTTAGGACTCGAGGCATCTCTTACAGTCAACTGGATCTGCAGGTTTTTGTTTTGGCAGAAGAGCTGCGATCACCTTGAAATGGTGAAGAAATGTATTTCATCTTTGTGCATGACTGGTGAAGCTAACTGCCTTGTCATTTCTGTTTAGGAGCCGTCTAGAACTGGGTGAGATGCTGCTTTGTCCTCGCTGGCTACGCACACCCACCTCCAACACACAGACCCATCTGTTTGGCCCGTGTGTTTGATTTGAGCTGATCTAAGATCTGAATCAAGGCAGATGGCCTGAATTGCTGTTGGAGTAAGTCGAGCCATCTGTAAACTGCACCATCAATCATTTGGTTTCTCTCCATCAAGCCTCCTCACATCACTGAGGATGCTGTGTAAATAAGATTGGAATAAACTGGGATGGGGGGAGACTTCAGCGGCCTGTTCTTGTAGAACTAGACCACTGACCTTAAAATAGAGAAGGTACGTAATATGTGGCATTTGCAGGAGCTGCGTGTAGAACATTCTGCTCATATTTCTGTTACCATGTTACAGAACATGGTCCGGTTAATGACTCACCTTCTCATGGCAACCCCTTATAACTGTGTCCATCCAGACTCTTTATCACATCCATTTGAGGCTTGACTCTGGTTTCATCCCAAAGGTATGTCTTCTTTTTCCACCAATGTCTTGTGTTTAGCCCTGAGCAGAACACTGTGCATGCACCATGAAGCATTTAGTTGTGCTGTAAAAACTTTGTCCTGCCAGTGCAGTTAAGCTGTGTACGTATTAATGCATCTAAAACCAGCGTACATGAATCAGATTATCGCCTCTTCTGAATGAGCTTATTCAAGCTGGCATGAGGAGAAATACGGTTTACATCACGGTTACTCATTTCTAGGGGTGGGTAAAAATATTGATTAATCAATGCATTGCAATACTTCCTTGCATCCAAAAAACTGATTCCAGCCCCTCTTAAAGGTGACTTATTGAGATTTAATTGATTTTACACATAGTTAGTAGTTAAATATAACTATATAAATTTTTCATGGATGTAAAATAAAATAATTTTAAAGCAAACATTCAACTCAAATTTTATGAGTTTGATGGGCTTATTTACATATTTCCAATCATGCATTGCAGAACTCTCTGTTCTTTTCTGCACCGGGAGTTAAATGTCCATGTAATCCCATGACTTTCTCCCTGTCTAGATAACTTTTTCAGTTCAAACATTCACTATAAAGAGAGTATTTGGGCTTTAGTTGATATGAAAGATTTATTTACATTGATCTATCTTAATTATTTTGGTTTGGTGATGAAATCTTACGTTTTTGAGTCAAATCAAGTTAAAAATCACACTCTTTAGTCTGAAATAACTTTCACTCAAAGTAAATTTATTAAATTGTTTCAGCTTCAGAGTGGATGAACAACAAAGGGGGCGGAGCTATTTTCAAAACTCAACATATCTGGATCACAAAGGCTCATGGGAAAAGCAAATTCAACAGGAAATTACCCTTTTATGATTGTTATCTTATAAATTTGAGATAAGGAGATAAATTCCCAACCCATAAAGAAGCCATACTCTTGAACCCATACGAAATTTTTTTTCTACTCTGCATGGCTAAAAACCATCATGACATAAATACTGTTTATGTTGTTCAGACTCATACATGAAGTACCACTTAGGTTTAGTACTAAATATAATCTATTGAGTAATATATAAGAAAAATTTGACTTTGTCCTGAATCAGAGATTTAACTTGAGAATAATTGGGGGGGGGGACACGACAGAATTGCAGCAATTTGTTTAGTTTATTCCAAGATAAAAAAAAAAATAGTTGTAACAAAGTAAAAAAAAAGTTTTTTTGTTATTATATTTTTACTTTGTATCAAAGCAATTTCTTTGTTTTAAGGTAAACATACAGTATATTTTCAGTATATAAAAATTTATTGTTTCAAGCAAATCATAAATTTAGTTTGAGAAAAACATAGATGTAACAGAATGACAGCAGTTTGTTTAGTTTATTCCAAAATGAAAAATTAAGTTGTAACAAAGTAAAAAAAAAAGTTTCTTTGTTATGAATTATATTTTTACTTTGTGTAAAACAAATACATTTAGATGTAACAGAATTTCAGCAATTTGTTTAGTTTATTCCTAGATGAAAAATTAAGTTGTAAGAAAGTAAAAAAAAGTTTCTTTATGAATTATATTTTATTTTCTTTGTATCAAAGCAATTTCTTTGTTTTAAGGTAAAAGATATATTAAATCAAAATTTATGGTTTCAACCAAATCATAAATTTAGTTTGAGAAAAACTAATGAATTTAGTTGTAACAGATTACAGCAATTTTTTAAAAGTTGATCCAAAGAATATTTTTTTTCAGTGTTGGTCATGCAAGCCTTACTCTATATAATTAGTGAGTGAATCTACAGTATTACCTCCTAAAGCCTGGGGTACATTGTGCGATTTTTTTCAATCGTTGCTTTTAGCTCCAACTCAAATTGTGCAAATCAGTCGCAGAGTTCAAAAGTTCACAGCTTGCGATGTCTGTCCTCATATTGTACGAACCGACGCTCGGATGCGATCTGACTACTCACACTGTACGTCCTCAAAGACGCGTTGGGGTTTTGAACAATCCCGACTTGCAACGCAATAAATACAGCTAGTAGAAGAAGAAGAAGAAAATGGAGAAGAAGAAGAAGACAACAACAGCAGCAGCAGCAACAGTATGCTATCAGCAAAGAAAAGAAAGCACGTTGCCTTGGCGATTTGCGCTCTGTCTTTGTGAAGAATTTGGCAAAAATAAAAGGCGACGACGACGTGTGTGGACGAGGAATTGGCTGACCAGACGTGGGCTGTACGTATAAAACACATCTAATAAGGCAGTGTAAGTCATTTAACTCCACTGATCTACATTATTTTCTGTTGAAATAATTACAAATTAATTACAACTAATTATTATTATTTGCTTGTGCAAAGAATAAATTAAAGTACATAGGATCTACTTACACTTCCTTTAATTTAAAGGAATAGTACGCCCACAGAATGATGTGCCCTCATTTTCTACTCACCATCATGCTGAGCGAGACTCTGGAGCACTTTTTTAATATCTCAAATGCAGCTGAAGATCAGACAGGTCTTTGTTTTCCCCCAACTTTCATATAATGGAGTTCACTGGTGACTGAGCCAAAAAGGTCCATAAAAGTCCACAAAAACTTGGCAATATTCTTCCATACTGCTCGTCCAATGTAATCACAGTGTCCTGAGTGGGTAGCGTCCAGAATTTACTCAAAACACCATTAAATATATTTTCAAAGCTTAAACAGTACTACATTACAGTTTCTACTTGCGTGTTTCTGTGAGTTCATGACACTTTGGATGCCGCGGCATTCAGCGCCTACTCTGCGGATAATGCAATCGTAGAAGAAGAAATTTGTTGTTTACATTGTGCTAAGAATGAACGAGCAGCGGACAAACACAAGAGGGGTTGGATGTTGATTTAAAACAAAGAAATAAAGAAAAAGAGAACGCGCAATCTTGTCTGCCGCAGCTTCCGTAGTGTCGTGAACTCGAAGGGACACGCTTTGTGGCAGCTACATGTAGTACTGTTGAAGCTTTAAAAATATACTAAATGATATTGTTTCGAGTAAATTATGGAAGCTACTCACTTTTATGGCCCTTTTTGGTTTGGGCGCTGGTGAACTCCATTATATGAAAGTTGGGGGAAAACGAAAACCTGTCCGATATCCGGCTGTATTTGAGATATTTAAAAAGTGCTCCACAGTCTTGGTCAGCATGAGGGTGAGTAGAAAATGAGTGCACATCATTTTGTTGGTGTACAATTCCTTTTAAAGGCTTTACTTATCATTTATTTAAGAGATTTTACCTGTTTTTTAAATAAATTTTACTTCATGCATCTGCCTGGTAACTGCCTTGTCTTCTCTTGACCATCCCCTCACGACAGAGATGTCTAACAGGGGTGTACGATACTGTAATAGGATTTGGTATTGATCTGATACCAAGAAAATGAGTGGCTAGTATTATACCAATACAATAATGATACATTTTAATAGTGATGACAAAATGAATGCTAGAGATTGAACTGTGGAATGTCAACACATTAACGCATAAGCAATAAATTTATCACTCATGCCATGAAATCTGAATTTGGCATTATCTCAGTGAGAAAATCTGATTTGAGCATAATAATAATTTACTTTATTAATCATAATTGGGAAATTCTGCTCTGCTTTAAACCCATCTCTAGTTTAAACCAGAGAACAGTGTGCCTTGTTCAGGGGCCCATAATGGTTCACCTGAGTGCCCTGTTCATGTATGTAGATGCCTTTTCACAACAGTGAACCAATTTCAACAAACAACAATTTATCCTTATTAATTAAGGCAATTCTGATCATTTCCAAGAATTACATTAAGCGCCAGCTGTACTAAGATAAAAATTTGTGTGTAGTAATTTGCACATGCGATCTAGAAATTTGTGCGAGGGGCTGAACCACGGGTTGGAGGTGATGTAGAAAGAATTAAGGCGCAAATGCCATTAGGTGCAAACGTGTTGGAAACGCCCCTATTTTAATGAGGGTTTTGCATGTGGTGAATTGCAAGAGAAGACAGCGCAAAAGAAATATGACCCACGGATGGAGATATGAATGGAGGAGGGAGGTGAAAATATCATTTAAAATAAGTATGATGAATATAAATATTTGAATAATACAACAGGTATTTGTGCAGAACCTCAGAAAGTGGCCCGTTTATGAGGACATGGATCAGGAGTTGCTGAAGAAATTAAAGTGTCTGCAGCTCCGACATGGTCTCTATTACGCACGAGGTGAACCAGCTTCAGAAGCTCTCGCTGCCAGATGACTGTTCCTGTCCACCCGCTAAAATCCAAGTTAAAATGTGACGTTGGCAAAAAGGGAAAATAAAAAGACAATCAATGCAGCTTTAGTTCTCATTAAGCTCCACAGAGGCTGCAAGTTTTGTTTAATGTGTCTGGAATATTTTACACCCATATTAAATAGCAGTGTTTGCTGTGTTGATTTTTATTGCATTCAACGACGACAACTAAATGCGTTGCCCTCACTGCTCATGAAAAATGATTTCTAACCAGATTTGTGCATGTCCTAGATTGTCTCTCAGAAGCTGAAGCCATTGGAGTTGCAAGTTTGCGCCTGCTTTTCAGATGTACTAAAATACACGCAAAAAAACAGCAAGGTAACGCGTCTTACGGTTGATACAGATGAGGGCATGAAAAAGTTCCCCTTTCTGCCGACTGCCAGCCACTTACCAGCCACTTGTCTGCTAATTCAATCACACAGAGAAACGCCTGTGTGCCCAGGGGAAACGATTTCAGAGCATAAATGAACGCCCAGAACAAGGATGTTTCCACACACCAAGTTTGGACACTGTACGTGATGACGTATTTGCGCGACAAATTGTTCAGCCAGTAATAGTGCAGTAATAGTCAGTGTTGGGCAGTAGCGCCGTTACAAGTAGCGCCGCTACTAGCTTAACTACATTTCTCAGTAGCGTGGTCGTAACGTCGCTGTTTTCTACATCAAATAGCTTTTCAGTAGTGAAGCTACTTTCGTGGCCAAGTAGCGGGGTAGCGTCCTCAGAAGCTACATTTTCCCACCCATTTCTAGACCTTAAACGCATCTCTCCTGCGTACAGTACTCCCGACGTAGACGTTGCGGGAGCCTTTTAACTTTGCGTAGCCTACCCGTCACCTTGGTTCCCGCCCTTGAGACTGTATAAAAAAGATGCCCGCGAGAATTTTCTGAGGCAGCCGGGATGGAAAGTGTGCCGCTGGACACAATGGAGGGGGAGGACGCAGAGGCACCGTCTTCACCTGGTGAATCACCATGGCCATATCTAAGCAAATTTATGTCACTAATCGAGACGTCACAGAACAGCTACACGTTCCGTTGTTTACTGTGCAACCCCAAGAAGAAGCTCCTGTCAACATCGAAGACGTCCAACACAAATTTAAGGACACACATTCAGGTATTTGCCGAAGTTAACACAATCAACTAAGCTAGCCATCACAAGTCAGCCAGCAAACATCAACAGCTAACAGCACTAGCCAAAAACGTCCCGTGGAGGCAAAATGATAACTGTGTGTGTGTGTGTGTGTGTGTGTGTGTGTGTGTGTGTGCGCGCGTATAATATGCGTACGTGTGTGTGCGTGCGGGGGTGTTTTAAATACATGTGTGTATGAGAACAATGGGAGGAAAAGTTAGTGGAAGCAGAACTGTGAATATGCTTATAATTATAACTGCAGGGTGTTTTTTTTCTCTACAAAACAAAATTGTGGTCAATTTGAACAGATAATATTTGTGTAGATGGCATTAGTACAAAATAGGGCTAATAAATATTCTACTAAACACAGACAGCTCAATAGCAAGACTACATAATATAAGTCGAAATAAACATGTTACTTTAGCCACTTTAAATTAATCAAAACAAAAAGCAATGAGGTTGATCAAAGATTAAATAAAAAAATAAAGACTGATTTACAATAACTATTTAGACTGAGTCAATTACAGTTGCTGTATTAGACATATTGCTCTTGTCATGGTTGTAAGATACATGATTACCCAAAGATTTTAGAACTTAATATTCATTTATTCCTAATAGTATAGTTAAATTTGAATTTTTTATTTTTTTTAAAGAGACTCCATTCAACCAAAGCAGCTGCCCTGGAAATGGAACGCAAGAGCACCAAGAAGAGGAATGCACCAGTGAATGACAAGGAACACCCTGATGCTGCCACACAAGGCAGTGTGGCACAGTATTTCAGGAGCAGTAATCCCACCATAACTCAAGAGCGATTTGACAAATTGATGCTAAACTTCATAATTCAAGGGATGCATCCACTACACACAGTGGAGAGACCAGAGTATAGAGCTTTGTTTGGTGAAATCTTACCATCAAGACATCTGATTTCAAGAAGAACATTGGGAAGAATGCTTGATGAGGAGTATTCCTTAATGAAAAGCTGTCTGTCTAAGGTTTTGAGCTGTCAAAACTATGTATGTACCACAACAGATGCATGGTCATCAAACAACCGAAGCTTCCTTGGGGTGACCATCCACTGGATAAACCAAGAAACTTTGAGCATCTCCTCTGGGGCCTTAGCTTGTCGCAGGATCATAGGGCGCCACACATATGATGTTTTAGCTGAGATTTTGGAGGATGTACACAGAGATTTCAACATAAAAGACAAAGTGACTGTCACAACCACAGACAATGGTTCCAATTTTGTGAAGGCTTTCAGTGTCTTTGCAGAAGTTCAAGGAACCATACAAGACACAGAAGACAAGGAGGAGGAGGAGGAGGAGGAGGAGGGGGACATCCTGTCTTCATAAATGTTACAGACATTTTAAAAGAAACTGAGGAAGACTACAGTCTCCCACCTCATCAGCGGTGTGCCTGCCACACACTTAATCTGGTTGCCACAAAAGACATTGAGGATGCTTTGACCCAATCAGAATCCTTCAAAAAAAAATATCAAGGTCAACAATTAGCAAATGCCAGACACTATGGAACAAGCAACAAAGGAGCACACAAGCTTCAGACATCATCAAAGACAAGTTGGGTTGCCAGCTGATAGTTCCTAGTCCAACAAGATGGAACTCCACTTACCATGCCATGGAGCGCTTGAGTACCTGTGTCCTGACAAAGGAACCAGACCTTCATGAAACCTGTGAGAGGCTTCAAGTTCCTCGCTTTAAAGCAGCAGAACTCACCTTCATACAGGAGTATGTTAAGGTAAATATTTACTTGATTTTTATATGTATGTAGTGACTGGTGTTCAGATGCTGTAATCCATGTGTCTGTGTAAAGATAAAGGCAACTGCATACCTCTCAGTGAGTTTATTAGTGCAGTGTTTTGTTTTTTTTTTAACCAGGCTATTAACTGAATATTAAACTACTACTAATGGGATGATATGTATGGATGTATGGATGATGATGATGATGATGATGATATTATTATTAATTTAAGTTATTTTCTATTTTTCTGTATCTTTCAGGTTATGGCACCCCTGGCCAAGGCCCTTGATGTTCTCCAGTCTGACAAAATGGCCTACACTGGAGTTTTGATGCCAACAATCTCAGTGCTCCTTGAGAGGATGGAGCAGATGAAGCATGAGACCAGCCTACATCACTGTAAGCCCTTGGTAAATGCCATCATCAAAGGGGTGAAGCGGAGGTTTGAATACATTTTTCAAGACCCAAGGCTGCTCAAAGCCTCTGCAACTCATCCCAAATTCAGATTGGCCTACATCCCCACTGAAAAGAAGACTGGTGTAGTGTCAGACCTGAATGCAGAAGTAAACCTGCTTCAAGCCCAATCTTCAGGTGATCACATGCAGGATGAGGAGCCAAATGATGACAAAGATGAAGTCGCTGAATACTTCCCATCCTTGAAAACAAGAACAGTTCCAAATGAACTTGACATCTACTTGCAATCAACTGAAACCAACCTTGTCCACGCCTTCCAAAACCTGCCGACGATGAGGAAGATCTTCATGAAGTACAACACAGGAGTCCCTGCTAGTGCAGCTTGTGAACGACTCTTTAGCGTAGGGAAAGACATTTTCAGACCAAAGAGAAACCGCCTCTCTGATGACAATTTTGAAAAACTTCTGTTGTGTCGTGTAAACAAGCACCTTTTTTAAGCAAGATCTGGATGATGGCTTTGCTCCATGAAGAGAATTAGATTTCTCTCTCTCAAACACACACAGACTACATGTACTGTTACTGTTTGTAGCAGGTCCTAATAATTTTGCTACTATGGATTGAACAAAGTTACTGAGTTGTAAGTTAATTTAGACCTAAATTATCAGAAACAATTATACTGTAAATGAAAGTAGTCACACATACACACAAACATACTACAGTTTGGAGCAGACACTAATGATTTTGCTCCTGGGATTTGAACAAAGTTACTGAGTTGTAAGTTCATTTGGACCTAAATTATCAGAAATCATCATACTGTAAATAAAAATAGTCACACATACACACTAACATGTTACTGTTTGGCACGCTTCTGAATAATTTTATCTCCTGGTTTGATCAAAGTTACTGAGTCTTAATGGAATTTAGACCTAAATTAAACTGAAATCAGCCTGAATGAAGACAGTCACACACAACCTGTTTTTTTGTGGTGATTACTGTGTGTAACCATTAGTTTTGTTGAGTGAAGAGTTTAATAAACATTAAACTAATCTGATTTGTTTGTCACAGTTTCATTGTTCATTAGATAGCAATGACTTGGAATGAAGTAAGTACAATGTTTAAAAAAAAAAAAAAGTAGCTTTGATGTAGTTAAGCTACTTTTGTCATTTTTTCGTAGTGTAGCTTGCTACATTTCTCTGGTGTGTAGCTTCAGAGTAGTGAAGCTTCATTCAATGTAGAATAACTTGTAGCTTAGCTCACTACATTTTCTAAGTAGCTTGCCCAACACTGGTAATAGTGCACTATCACTGCACCACTTATGGCAGAAAAAGGTGGAACTTTTTCATGCCCACATCTGTTAACCACTTTGCCAGTGCTAAATTAATATATTTACGTTTTCTCCTCCCATCACATGCACAATTGCATGTAAACGCCCCATATTGCATATTCATTGGAGCGGAAGTGCAAAATGGATAAGAGGAGCTATTTAGCACGTTTGAAAGGCCGAACCTTTTTCGCACGTCGTTAATAGATCAGTTTGTACATTTGTTTGCATGTGCAATGAGATGCCTCACGTTTTTATACACGCAAACCTTTGATAGATCCGGCCCTAAGTGTCAATTCTATCACACTAGTATTTATCAATATTGATACCACCACTGGTATCAATATAATCAATCTTTGGATTGATCTGCTCACCACTGTGGTCCAAAGTTGGTCGTCCAGGGCCGTTGTCCTGCAGGTCTTGAATGTTTCCTGCTGCAACACCTGAATCTAACTGATGTTTACATGTTTGGGCAGAACTCAAACAAGTTGTTGGGGAGAGTCATGGAGTTTGAATCAAGTTGAAACATCTAAAACCTGCAGCACTTCGGCCTTCCAGGACCAGAATGGGACACCCCTGCCTCGTGAAAATGGCAGCACTTTATGATGAACATCAGATAAAAGATGCTAACCTCAGTTAACTCCATGTATAGTACCTTTTCTGTATTTAATCAGACTTGGCATATTTAGTTTAAAATCTTGGTCATGACCAGCTTGTCTATAACTTCAATTAACTGTGAGCAGGTGGTACTTTCAATTAATATTTATTCATCAGTGCTAACCTTATCACAGAATAATACTGCAAATAACAGTACCATGATTATTCTGTGCAATTATCCGCTTCAACAAGCAATTATGTTTCCCTGCCCCCTCCCTCACGACCCTAACATTAAATTAATCATTGAGCCAAGTACATAATTTATCACTGACACATGCTGAATTAGAATAACTATAAGTAGTTTATCAAAATAATAAATAACATTTTTGACATATTTCTACATTCTGTTCCTGAGTTTCATGCCACATGTAGACCTTCATTAAATCTTTACAGTAAATACATGTAAATAAGATAGGTGTGCACCACTTCTTATCCCTCTTTGGGAACTGGAATTAAACACCTTTTATGGATGTAGATCTAATTTAAACTTGTATGGTTTATTTTATGCTGCAACTCTGATGTTTTCTGCTGTAAAAGTTTTCAAAGTTTTGAAAGAGTTTATGAATAATTTACTTTCCAGGGGCCAGACATCGAAACTGCTAAAAATCAAAGTACATTGTCTATTTAGTATGTGGATCAGCCGTTATCTGGCGGCCATGTTGTGTATTTAGTGTGTTATGACTTCTACTTCCCTCATTCTGCCTTTTCATGTCTGCAGCTCAGTTTTCTCCTTGTAGGACGGATGCATTTTTAAAAGACACCTGCTCTCTTGCTCTTCCGCTGATTGAAATGCTCATCTCAGCTCTGACCTCACACTCTCACATATCTCTGGTGGATAATTTGTGGATTGGACAAGAAAAGTAGACGAGGACAAAATTCTTGTGACCGTACAATGTCAGGATGTCCATCATGTTCAGCTTGCATTGACTTAATGAGAGTGAGGAAGGTAACAAGTTTGTTTTGAACTTAGCAGCAGGAAATGAAATGATTTTGGTGTGAAATGTCTGCTGTGAAATAAATCACGAATTGTAATAATCTGCATTTCTGGCCAGAAGTTATGGAGACTCATCCCAGCATGATGAATGTAAAAGTAAAATAAGATTTTCTCTCATTTCCATTTTTTTTCTTTCTAGGGCATAATTACTGTATATATTCAGTGACTGTATGGTACAAGAATCTTGGACCACTATTTTTTTTCAGTATTTTACCAGAAAAACAAGAGCTGTATCCAGCAATGTTTAGAAGATGTTCAAACTTTAATTAAAATTTAGTGCAAGAGGTAAAAGTCAATATTTAGTTTTGCTGTTCTAAGTCTGGTTCTAACCTTTAAGGTTTGATGCCCCCAAATTCCTCAGCATCATCACACTCCTCTGAACTGGCTGATGATCCCACCACACAAACCAGTTCCAAGCTGTTCAGGAGCATCTTTCATGTTTTACACCGCTTCCATTCTGCATGTAAAACAATAAGCCGACTGTAACCGCTCCTGCTGCTGACATCATGTCATGGAGAGGCGTTTTCTAGCTGCTGCTGTGGTGCACATCCGATTGACTTCTAACTGCACAGAACTATATTGTCTTGTTGTATTGCAAAATTACATGAATTCAAAGTTGTTGCCAGCAATTTATAGCAAGTTGTTCCGCTTGCATGTAGCTGCATGTTGAGGTTTTGTGTGGTGAAGGCTGGGACATGCTACGCTGCAGCCTTAAAGGACTAGTACACCCGCAGAATGATGTAACTTTATTTTCCACTTACCATCATGGTGAGCAAGACTCTGGAGCACTTTTTTAATATCTCAAATGCAGCCGGCAATCAGGAAGGCTTCTCTTTTTCCCCCAACTTTCATATAATGGAGTTCGCCGGTGTCCGAGCCAAAAAGGTCCATAAAAGTCCACAAAAACTTGTCAATATTCTCCATACTGCTCGTCCAATGTAATCCAAGTGTCCTGAGTGGGTAGCGTCCATAACTTACTCGAAATGACATCATTTAGTATATTTTTATAGCCTAAACAGTAAAACATCGTACTTGAGCAACGAGTGCCCATGCGAGTTCACGAAACAACAATTGGTGAAGCCAGTTGGAGATGTGTAATTTCAAGATTAAATAACATCTAAACGGATGAGTTATAAAAAAAATTCACCCCACTCACATTTGACAGAAGATAAACTTGACCTGTTAAACCTCATAAAATTATTTTTTGAACCAGGATGTAAACGTGTTCATTTCTGCTGTGAAGTTGGCCTTTTTCACATTGCAGTCTGTGGGGATTTGCTCTGTTTTGGAGCCCGTAGCGCTAGAAGAAAGAACAACAATTATTAAACTTCCGGGCTTCACACTTTTCACTTTTCACTTTTCACCCGTATAATACTGTTTTTAAAAACTTGCATAAGGGGAATTTTGAGGCTGTTTCTGACTTTTTTTTTTTTTACTCTATACAGATACATATTTCAGACACAGCAATCTACCACAATTTCTATGAATAATCTAGCTTTACCTTTTCAAACCACTATGTGTATGGTAAAATGATGGCTAATGGGCCTTTACCCCCCTAAACGAGCAGGTCAGCTGAAAATGTTGCACATCACCAGACTCTTCTGACACTTCAGGCTTATTACAGGCACTTTCTGTTCACGGTGCAAATGCAAACTGCTTCCTGTGTCACTCCCCAAACGGAATTTAAATGAAAAAGATGCCCTTAAGGTTTCACACAGCTGCTGTTTTACATGAAAGCTGTGTGCAGATCTATGCTAATTCTCAGACTACTTGAGGACTAATGCATCTCATTTAGTCTGCTCCCTTCACTGTTACATTTAATCCCAAAGCAGTTTTACATTTTCATAACACAAGACTGATGAGCTACTCTGCCATTCAGTCCAGTTAGGATGTGAACTGGTTCCTGTTTTGTGAAATGATGTGCCAGCAGCCGGACTGGTGGAGGCGACTAATGCATGTATGACTGATACACTCCATCTTAGTTTGAGCTGCTTTTATCAGATTTGTGAAAAGTAGGATGTAATTGGTTATTCTCCATGCTGACACGTCTCTTCTGCTGAGAGCACATGTGGAAGACGGAGGGAATCGGGACTGAGGAAGCGAGCCAAGACAACGTTGAACTTCATGACTTATGAGTTGGATAATCATTGTGGATGAAGTCGGAGCCTGGAGTCCACGTACGACAGATTAACTAGTAGTTGATAAAAAGTTTGAGGGTCATATGTGGGGTACGTCATACTTCACTTTTCATAAGTCTGCGGAAAAAACCCACATTATGCACTTGGTTTCAGTGTGACATTCAATGTTAAAACCACAATAGTTTTTACACTTCTCAGCAGCTGTACTGACATGTCAGAAACAGGAAAGATACATTTTCCAGCTAATGAGAGAGAAAAGTTAGGGAGAAGGAAAAAGGAAACACCTGAGCTGTTGCTCCTTATAGCAAGGTGGCAGCACATCCTGCACGTTATGTTGCCAGCCTGGAGAACCCTGCAAAGTCCCACAGCTTGCTTTGGAGCTACCTGCGAAGTTCAAACCTGATCCAGTGGGCTCCCAACCAAATGTCAGTGTGTGACGAGCAGATCGTGAGAGTGGGTTGTGATGGCAAACGTTGGAGTAGCTAATTGGGAGCCTTGGGAACATTTCCACAGAGTGGCTCAACAGTTGAGCTGGAGTTCAGGTTGAGTATGTGTGTATGTTGGGGGGTGTTTGTTTTCTTTTCAAAAAGAGAAAATGAATGGGACACAGATGTGAGGACGGACTAAAAAAAACCTCATCCGTTTACATGTTATTTAAAGGCAGGGTAGGGGATCCTGGAAAAACAGTTCCAACAAGCTACATTTGAAAAAATATACATATACTGTACATATGATGGACACAAGAATCATTCAATCAATCAGTACGGGCCGTTCGAAACCCCATCCAGTGAAATTCATTTCATCGGAAGGGGTTTTTCCAGTCCTGTACGTTCCACAGGTGATTAATTTTTTTAAATTTTCTGTCAGAACATTTAATTAATTGGCTTCAATTGGGGTGTGAAGAAGACTTTAAGCAATATAGAATAAAAAAAAAAAAAAAAAAAAAAGCTCCTGGAAAACATCCACCCTGCCTTTAATCTTGAAATTACACATAATTAGGAGCATGTCCTTTTGATTGACAGGCAGCAGACGAGGTGCCGATTTTAGCCGTGGAGGCTAATAGTTAGCTGCCTGCTTGTTCCCAGGAAGGCCTCAGCCTGTAGCAGAGTAGCACAATGGCGGTTTTTAGCTGGTTAACAGCAAGTTTGAGCATGTCTTACATTTAGATCACCTATCTTCATTCACTCCTGTTTACTTCGGATTAGCTAGGTTAGCATTAGCTTGGCTGTCAATCATTTGCCCCGGCGGCTCAGAGCGGCCTTGCCTTTGCCCATAGTAGTATTTTCTGGGAGTGACGACACACAGCAAGATAGCGATGGTGGGAAATGCCCAACTGGCTTCACTTTTCTGTCTTCAGACGTGACCGGATACTACTGTACGTCCATTTTTTTTCAGTCTTTGGAGAAACTAGGGGACAAACTATGAACCATGGGAACACAGAAGATGCATGAAAGTATGAAGGCGAGGACGCATGGCAACACATGAAATGGATGTCGCCATTTATGAACGTAAGGGAGCATAAATGGCCTTTACACTTCAGTGGGTTCAAATTATAACTTAAAGGGACACTGTGTAATCGGGAGCAGCTCCCTCGTACTTTTCATGCTGCGTTCGCGTGAAACCGGGCAGACCGACGACATCCGCTGCATGTAAAGTTATCACCGGCCTCTATGTGAAGACGTGGTCCGTCAGTTACAGTGACATCAGTCCACATCAGTTCGGTTGTCATGGCGATGTCGTATTGTTTTCCCTGACCCATGTTTTACCGTCTTTCGCTCGGCTTTATTGATTAAAATGACATCTGGTTTGTTACCAACGGCCGTCTGCCCGACTGCACGTGAACCCAGCGTCAGTGAGACGCTAGTCTCTCCCCCTCTGCAGCGCGGTGACTTTTCAAAGGCATTACCTCGAACTGAGCTGAAAACTCCGGTGTGTCCGGTGAGTTTCTGTGTTTTCCTACCGTCACGCTTCTCCCGAACGCAAAAACATGGCGATACGACATGGCAGCCTTCACCGAGCCACCCCGCTCGATGTGTAAATGAATGATACGAACGGCAAATTTAGAACTTAGAGGAGCACTTCAGTTTGTTGATGGGAGTGATTACTGATTAATGAAAAAACACTTTTGAACCAAATAATCAGTTTTTGTGAATAAAACACAGGAGAACTTACACAATATCCCTTTAAAAACCTGTTGATTAAATTCCACAGTGCAGCTGGAAGTGAAGTAACTCCACTTTCTCTCCATGTTCAGCCCATCCTCCTAACTGGTTTCTCATTAGGCGCTTTCGGACTGTAGGAATCTTTCCAATAGCCTTTTCGGGAACCAGGCTTTTTTTTGGCGCATTTGGACTCATAGGAACTAGGGACCTCGGCCCTCAGTTCCTATAACTGTTTTTACTTCCTACTCTGAGGCAGGGTCTTTTCGGGGTCCATAGGAACTGAAATGTAGATGTTTGGTGATTGGCAGAACTGGCAGAACTGGCAAACCCTTGCATGATCCCCGCTTCTTCCGGCCCTGCCATATTTAAAAAGTCCCACAGCTGTTACAACTGTTTATGAGATCGTGATAACGAGATCGTGATAACAACAAGAACTATTACAATGGGAGTGTACCAATTCATTATTAAATCGATCACGATGGTTCACATCCAGAATCGATAACTCTTAAAAATGTACAAAAGCAATTTTTTTCATACTAATTTAATGACGGGGCAGCACGGTGGCGTGGTGGTCAGCACCGCAGCCTCACAGTAAGAAGGTCTTTAGTTCGATTCCCAGCTGGGGAGGGGGTTCTAACTATTCCAACTGTGGCCTTCCTGTGTGGAGTTTGCATGTTCTCCGTGTATGCGTGGGTTCTCTCCGGGTTCTCTGGCTTCCTCCCACAGTCCAAAGACATGCATGTTAGGTTAATTGATCACTCTAAATTGACCCTAGGAATGAATGTGAGCGTGAATGGTTGTCTGTCTCTCTGTGTTGGCCCAGCGACAGACTGGTGACCTGTCCAGGGTGTACCCCGCCTCTCGCCTGATAATAGCTGGGTTAGGCTCCAGCAACCCCCATGACCCTGAACTGGATAAGACTAATTTTAATGACCCAAATACAGCTGCAAAGTGTGGCAGTAGAATCTGTGCCGGACCAGGGTCTGTCCACTAAAGTGTCCGCATTTCAACTTAAGGTTAACAAGATGTTACGTGATACATATGACTGTGATGAGGGTTAGCTGGTAAGCTAGCTTTTATAATAGCTTTGAATAAAAATGATGGGAACCTCAGTTTTGTATTAGATCTGATGGGGCATAAATTTGTCTGTCGCAGACAATTGTGTCAAACATGGTCCCTATCAAGGTCCTCCCTAATGTGCGAATGCAAACTGATGGGGAAGAGTCGTTCTCATAACTAATCTCGAGATGTGTAGTTGTAGGAACTGCGTTCCTACCGTAGAACTTCTTTGTCTGAATGCGCGTATTGCTGCTTCTCTACTGGCAGAACAGATTTCCTCCAACATACTTTTGACCATACACCAAATCACTGCTCTAATCTCGTAGGTTTTATATTTATTAGACATTCACATATCCACAAAGTCTTCATGGATCCTGACTGGTGTCTGCTTCTTTGCAACGCACATGCTAACAGTTCGTCACCTGCAGTCTGTATGCATTCAGACAGCTGGATATAGAAGGAGATAATTTGCTTGCAGTCTGGTATTTCAAGGTGATGCGCTGAGTTTGACTCGCAGCGGGGGGAGCTGCTATTTGATTGGGGACCGTTTAACCTTCCCGATGAGTTCCCCTCATAAGGACGCGACCTTCCAAACTCAGACCTGGTCTGCTGGAACACAGGCGCTAAAGATGAATGGCTGTCATTATCCTCCAAGGTTGCTGATGATCCTTGTGTAGCTGCAGTGATTACAGACCTGTGATGCACTAAAATGCTTCTAATGATGTGCCTCTTTAAAGACTGATATACTGCACCCTTTATGGTGACCCTGTGAGCTCAACTTAGAGTGAAATGCACTTGATTGCTGAGGTCACTCATGTTGCGCCTCACTTTTTCTTTAAAACTTGAAATGAGGTGAAAATAATCTTATTTCTGAAATCCTTTTAGAGGCTGAACTTTGGTTACTTGGGGTTATTTTTCCAGTTGATCATTCTGGCAACTGTGGAGGAGTACTACAGTAGAGAGTTTTATGGATGGGGATGGAAGTTCCATTTCTGCAAATATACTGCCATAAAATGCAATAAGTAGACCTTCAAAGACTTAATTTAAGGCGTGTTTTCTTGACTTTCTGGCCACTTTGAGAGTGCCATCTTTGTTCTGGGCCTTAAATCTTTGGAATATAGTCATTATTCCTGTGTGAAGCTGCTATTTTTAATATAATAAACTCACTTCTAGTGTTTCAGGTAGAAGTGTTTAGTGTTTATATCATGTTAAAGATAAAAATATTAACTACAAGGTAGTGGCAGTAATTATAGATCTGCCAGTCTTCGTTATGAGCAGATAAACAGTAAAGACAAAGGAGGGCATCACGATTGAGTTCAGTTCAATTCACCCTCACGTGTAAAGTCCTAATTAAAGATAAAAGGCATCTCAAGGTACTTTTTAAAGACAAAGTCCAGCCCAGTTATAATCCAGTTAACTATAATCTAGTTAAATTAAGCTTGTTATGGTCTGCGTTAGTCCAATTTATCATAACTGGTTTAGTACAAAGCCAATTTATAAAAAGTTGAGCATGCTCAGGCAGGTGAGAGAAAACTTAGCAGAACCAGACTGGGGAAGGAGACTTGTTACTCCCCCACCTCCTCCATCCTGCAGATTCATCACCATACAGGAAGCATGCTCACTCTGGGACAGAAAATCTTGCATTAAAGCTCAGATATGGTGTTTATTTTTCTTCTCCACATTTAAAAAGCCTTTTCGGGCTTTTTTGTCATTATTTTCCACAAGCCATGCCAGGAATTAAGCCTCACATTTGGCTATAAACAAAAACTTGATAAGCAGACAAATACAATTTTTCCAAGAAATATTGCCAAATTAAAATGATTCATTAAACGTAGAATTGATTTTTTTATGTTATTGAAGCTTTAATTGAATTGGCACCTGAATACATTTCAGAACCCCTCTGTCTTTACTCTAACCCCACACCTCTATTTCTATAAAATACTTGTAGCTGCAACAGGGTCAAAGTTTGTCAGTAAAGGTTACATGCTGGCATTCCAATATACCACCATTCCGACTTAAGGCTTTCCATGTAAGGAAAGGTGTGTTAAGAGTCGCTTACTCGGCACTGCCCGGTGCTGAACTGCAACAGTGATGAAGTAGGGATGGGCATATCGATACCTTGGAGTCGATACTTTGATACCAGCCAGACAAAATATCGGAATCGATACTTTTGTGAGTATGGCGTTACCACTGTACAGGTACAAAACATGCACTTTGTTTCTACTTCTGAGAGTTTTAGGCAATGAAATGATGAAAGCAGCCAGATTCTAGTTTTTGTATCACATGATGGTGGTAGCCTATCAGATGTCATGATGATGTTGCTACTGTTGGTGATGATGATGATGTTTTGTTGTCTTTCGGTGGTTTAATACAGGTTATTGTACATTATGTTTTGGTAAATTTTAATATAACTATTACATTTTCTATTTTAACATTTCCTCTTAATAAATTTGATTATTTTAGTTAGTATATATTATGTTATTTGATAACTGAAAGACATTTTTAATCGATTTTTGTTTAATTTTATCATCCCTATAATTTATTATAGGGGATTATCACGCTTTGCGGACCTTTCCGGAATCTGGGGGTTTCCTCTTCCGAGCCATGTCAACAATAGCTGTCCCCGCTCTGTTACACTTTGTAAATGGGATAAACGCCAACCATACTTAAAGGTATAGTATGTAAGAATTACTGACATCTAGTGGTAAAGATAGGTATTTGAAATAAAAGATGTTTTTCTTTCAAATGACTTCATATTCCAAGCACTGTTGTAAATGTATGGTGGTTGTTAGTGGCCAAAATTTTCCCCTACATAAAGATGTTTTCATGTGTGTAGCAATGGCTTATGAAACGATTACACATCAATAGAAAAACATTTTTGAATGAATTATATATCACATTTTTCTGCCATTGACCTTTGATTTTTTTTTACATATTGTACCTTTAAGTTTTCATTGATTCCCAACTGAAGTGATGCTAAGGAAGAAGTGGATCAAAGCAGTCGATTTGCCGTGGTAAAGGGCCGAACTTTATAATCAAACAGCGTAGCACGTTTGTTTGTAGCCAGCAGACTACACAGCTGGTGTTAGCAGGCTAGCGTTAGCCAGCTTGATGACATGCCTAACTTTGGGCAGCTGAAAACACAAAAGCATCTGAAAGCGTCTCCTTTCTTGGCAGTCCACTGGAAACGGGAGGGTACAGACCCGATTTTCAGATGCTTGTGTGTTTTCAGACGCACAAAGTTAGGCACGTCAGCAAATGCTAGCCTGCTAACGCTAGCTGTGCAGTCTGCATCATTTAAGTGCCAGCTACAAACAAACGTGCTACGTTGTTTTATTATAAAGTTCGGCCCTTCACTCCGGCGAATCGCTTTGATCCACTTCTTCCTTGGTATCACTTCAGTCGGGAATCCATGAAAATTTGAGTAGGGTTGGCGTTTATTCAATTCACGAAGTGAAACAGCAGAGCAGAGACATTGAACTGGCCCGGAAGAGGAAGTGGCTAAATGTTTCAAGGTCCGGAAACCGGAACACGGAAGCGTGATAATCCCCTATTGTTTTAAAAGCATTTCTTTCCAGTACTTCTGTTCTCAGGTTTTACTTATGTCTAATATTGCCTTTGCATTCAAGATATTGATGCAAAATGTACAATCATGTGATTTTCTTTTAAAGGACAAAAAGTATTGATATCGGTATCGCTGAAAAAGTGCCATAAACTACTGGTATTGTATCGACATGAAAAACTTCGGTATCGCCCATCCCGATGATGAAGAGACCCTGATTAGGCGTTTAGCTTCTGCAAATGAATATATATTTGCTTGCCACAACACAATTTGGTAAAATGCCAAGGAATGAAATACAGTTTTCCTTCCAAACATGAAACTGCAGTGCGCTTGCATACAAATAGACAAGAGGATACCAGACGGATACAATCGCAGCAAGTAGTTAGGCTAATGGCCGCCTTGCTCAGTAATCTGAGGGGAGGGGCGCTCAGTTTGAATGGTGTTTACAAACAGAAACGGTGGGGGGACTCTGGACTTTAATGTAAGTGACAACATGATTTCCGGGGTCAATATGCAGCACTTGACGTATGTCGTTGCACCAAGGGAGCTGTCATCCTCAAAATCCAGTCATTGTAACTTTGCAGAAGCGGATCCCTCTCTCATTGGATCATGTGACCTGGAGCGCTTTGCTTTATGGTTTGATGACTTCGCTAAAGTGGTTTACAAACACAATTCCAAACACGAATAGACTGTTTCATTGTGTGACAGTTGTGTGGGAAGTAACAGGTTTAGCGCCCTTAGTGGCCAAAGATTAACAGTGTCCCTTTAATGTAATATCTGTGGATGACAGTGGGACCAGCTGGGACCTCGTTCACATCCGTGTATATTTCATGTATTTCTGTGAGATCAGGTCAGGTCTGCTTGTAAATATCACTATGAAAACCAACAGCAACACATGAACAGGAAAGTAGGGAGTCAGGCTGATGGATTATGGATAAATGACACCACTAACAAATGTATTGTAACAAGTTGTGGATTTCTGCTCATATCTGTGGCTTCATCCAGCTGGAGTGAAAATGAGTCAACTGTATGCTTTCCCTGTTCAAATATGACCTGTCCTACATCAGAGCCCAGATCTTAGTTTTTCCATAGCATCTTTGTCCAGCATCGACTCTGAGTACATCAGTGACAGACAGAAGAGGGTTTTCCAGCAGTGATGAATGTTATTTTGGCCTCAGTCACGAGCAGACACAGCAGAAGAAGCCTGCTGGGCTATAACTGATGTGATGGAGAATTTTCACCTGAATTCAGCCCATTTCCTCCCACAAAAACCCTCAGGTGACTAAAAAACATGACATTTTTGGGGGGAAAAATCCTGCAAGAGAAGTGCTGGCTTCAACCTGCTGTTTGCTAATTTCTCCCCACATTAAAAAACGTAATGCCTTGCATGGGTTGCTTAGATTTTTCTTTATCTTCTCACAACCCCCCTGGGTGTCTCCACGTAAGAGAAGCTAGTAAAAAAATTTTACCCCTATGTTAAAAAAAAAAAAAAAAAGAATCTAAGAGGTCTGACAGGTGGGCTGTCAAAATAAAAAAAAAATCAAATATCTGTCTTCACGCCCAGGGGACACGATTTCCAGAAACTAATGGCTTTGTGCAAAACTTTAAAAACTCCAGGGGCCCATTTTCCTTCAATTCTCCATAAATTTCCTGTTGCAGGGTGCCTCGCTGAGTGGGTGATAAAGCACGGGAAGGTAATGCAAGTCAGAGTGTGCAGCGGTGACGAGCTGGAATCAGCTCTGACAGCAAGAAATAACACAGGGATTTAAAAAGAAGCGTGTTCCTGATCACAACTTCCTACACTTCAGAATCAATCCGTTTTAATATCACAATTTTATGATTAATGTAGTCCACCACAGAGATCAATCACTACACGAGTACCTCATGTTGATGTTCAAGCACATTTTAATTATGGCTTTGTTGTTTTATGTAAATAAGGATTATTTCGCTTACTGTTGTTTAATTAGTTTACAACATGGAAGATGATTAAGATTCTGCAGCCAATGCATGTTATGAAAGTGATGCTGACACATCCCTCTGGTCTGCACATCAATCATTCTTTCTAGATCCAGCTGGCTGTGCGCAAAGCTGATAACTATAGAAGCTTTCTGGAAGTACTACCTCCTGTATGTCAACTATAATAACAGTATCATTGCCACTAGCGCAACCAGTAGTCATATAAATGAACTAAAATTAAATTGAGTAATGTTCGTACGAGACCAAGGGAACGAGAAAACAATATAAAGACTGCAGGCTAATCTATTTTCATTACTTTGTGTCAAACCTGCGAATGGGTCAAATAGGTTTACGTCAGCTAATCATTTAAAGGCACACAACGGAACTTTTAGCAGTTTTCTCAGTGACGCGCCCCCTAAACTAAAATCCATCTCCATCCTACCTGCACTGTGAGCTCACTCCAGCCAGCAAAAAACAGTCTTACCTTGTTCTCTCCCTGCCTGTCTTCATCCAGTAATGTTTCCTTGCATTTTTTGCCGAATCCGACATGATGCGCGTTCAAAACACCCGCGGTGTTCATATCAGGTTCTTATCCGTTTGTTAGTAAGTGACAAGGAGTCCAGAAGAAGGCAGGGTGGATGATGTTTTCCAGGAGCATTTTTTTTTTACTATATTGCTTAAAGTCTTCTTCACACCCCAATTGCAGCCAATTAAACAGGCTGCAATTAAAAACAAATTTTTTTAGGGGTGGCCACAGGGTGGCTAGAGAAAACAGCAGGGTAGCCAAGGGTTATTAAAGGATAACTTTTGTTTCTTTCAACTTTGACCTTTTTCCAGGAATTTATACGTGTTTTTACTCACCAGTAACATTTCTGCATCAGTCCGACTCCTTTGGGCGCTACTGTATTCAGATTAGTCAAAGATCCGTGTTCATATAATGGACGTGAAGGAGGCCGAATGAATGGGCCTCTATATAAGGCACTATCTGCTGCCAAACTCCTTAACTTTACCAATACTTAAAGTAGAATGAGTGAATGAACGAGTATTATTGTCCTGTTAGTTCAGATTTGGCTTGCTGTAGTTACCGGGGGCAAACTCCACACGTCTACCAGCTGTGTGACCACAACACCGTGGTCAACGGTGTTGATAAAACGAATAACAACGAGTAAATCACAAGCTCAACTTCCTCCATTGTTGTTCAGTGTGTGTGTGTGTGTCGCAAACAAATGACTTCACAAAACTTCACCATGACAACCCCACCCACACTGAAAACCAGAGCTGAAGCTGGCCTCACTTGTCCTCAGTTGTAATGGGAACAAACTAAACAGGGGTAGAGTTGGCCCAAAAAGAGCCGGGCTAAGGCCGAGTCCAAACGGAGCTGAAGCCGGTTTAGGTGTGAAACCGATAGCAGAAATCCGGGGAAAGGTTTCATGATCCCCATGAAACCGCTGTAGCACATCATACAAGGCTGTGGGTGGCGTTATGATGATTAAGTAACACTCCAAACCTAGAACAAGACAGCGCGCATGCTCAAAAGACTCACCGCGTGTCGCTGGAAACCAACAAAGGAAGAGCAGAAAGTTAGAGATGGCCGAGGATTTACGAGGCAAACACTAAAGTTTTCTACACAGTTGAAAACAGTCGCTCACTGACGCCATTGATGTTGTGATTTTTTTTTCAATCAACTTTATTGTTTTTGTGAATGAGACCAATGCATGTTGTCCCCCCCCCCCCTCGCACGGTTACATCATCCCCATGAAACACAAACCCATCGAGGTTTCAAACCTTTCCACCTTGGAACCCGGTTTCAGAGATGACCGGTTTCAGGAGGCTAATCCCTGGTTTTGTGAAGATGATAGGGCAGATTTCTTACATTTTTTTATGGTTTTGCTGGAATTCGGCGCTGTGTGGACGGCCCCTAAGTTGGTGCTAATGTGAAAGTGTCATTAAGAACTGCTTGGCACCTTCCTGGATAAATTTGCATTAGAAAGACTGAGTTAATTAGGTGTGACAGACCTGTGGGGCACTACGGCAAAAGAGCAATGCCAGAAAATGTAGGTCTAGTGTAATATTTTTTATTTTATTTTTATTAGCTCAAAAAGATTTTGATATTCAAATATGAGCAAAGCATGCTGGGCCATGTTAATAGTACGTAAAAGTTGATATAAATGAAAAAAACCTTTTTTTTTTATGGGGTGGCCAGCTTCTTGTTTAGGGGGGCCATGGCCACCCCTGGCCACCCCCTGGGGGTGCCATTGTTAATTAAATGTTCTGACACGAAAATTTAAAAAATTATCACCTGTGGAACAGACAGGGCTGAAAAAACCCCATCCAATTAAATTGTAACAACCTGCTTATTGATTGATTATATGTCCATCAAACTCAACTCCTGTTTGTTGACCTCCCGCCCTCCCCGTGCGTGCATGCACACGCTTGCAACATGCTGTAAGACACCCACAGCACATGAACATGGCTGCTCACTGCTCATATTTATGCAGCTGTTTGCTCTTAAAATCCGCCGAAAAGAAAAAAACAGATGAGGATGAGGTGTTTGAAATGTGGATGTTTTACACTGCAGAAGGAGTTGGAGGTGAGGGAAGTATCGCTTTTATTTTTTAGCTTTTTCCTCTGCTGTTTACTGGCAGGCTAACAAGCAATCGGCTGTTGTCAGTTATGTTTTCGCCGACAAACATCGGTGCACACGCTCCTGTGCTCTGGAGGCGTGGTTTTGGCTGTGTTTTTTAAAATGCATCTTGTTCAAACCGTTTTTCCAGGATCCCCTACCCTGCCTTTAATTGTGTGGCTTCGCTAATGTCATCACCGTTGCATTGCCGTGTCATCACTGCTTTGTCTTAGCTTCGTCGCCATTTTGTCACTGTTTCATCTCTGTTTTGTCTCCGCTTTGTCTCTGCTTCATCGCAGGTCTGTCACCGTTTCGTTGCAGCTTCATTGCAGCCTCATCGCAGCTTTGTCACCGTTTTGTCGCCGTGTCGATGCTGCGTCATCCCCACTTTGTCTTTGCTTCGTCTCCGCTTTTTCTCTGCTTCGTCGCTGCAGCTGGAAATGTCCTGGAAAACAGTCTCCTAGAAAAAAGTGGGAACCCTGATCAGATATTTCCAGTCCCTTGCCCACCAGCAGCAAAGCACTTTAAATAATTGGGTTCAGAAACAGGAATCCAGTGCAAAGATCTGAAAATGATTTTATGACCCTTTTTTTGGATTTATGAGGTATATAAAAAAGGGGGCATGCTTCTGTAAGCATATGTTACTTAATTAGAAAGTATGGTCTTATTGCTCGGATTTAGAGCTCAAATCTGAGCCTCAAACAAAAGATGTATTTCCTGTAGACTTAATTAAACATTAATGGTAAAATCTTGCCAATTTTTTCTCCATTCATCACATTCCCATATTCCTGAAATATTTCTGCTTCATAGTAGATTTTAAGAAAGGAAAACATGCATTTCATCAGTCATTATGAAGGTAAACATGACATTTAATTACAAAGCTGATTTCTGGTTCTATTGTATTATGGGATTATTTAATCAGCTATGTGACTGCCATTGTTAATCATGGTAAATTAGATCTGACACTCTCAGGAATTCAATCTTAGATTCTTTCACAGCTAATAAGAGATTACCTACATTCACCGCAATAAACACAATGTTATACTAATCACAAATTACAACCAAGCAATGTAGAGGCATCTTTATTTTCATTATTCAGATAGAACAAGCTGTCACACAGAAATGAAGTGTTTCGTTTTTCTGTGGTCCTTGAAAATGGAGATATTGTCAAATTATGCAGGACACCCTGAATAAAGTTGTAGAGCAACATAATGAATGCAGATTATGCAGTCCAGGTCACTAAATGGTTTAAGGAATGACAAAATAATGGGAATTATATAACATGACCTTCATAGTCTGCAGATGCCAGCCCAGTTGGAAGGCTCTCAGAGCCAGGTGTTGGCCCATCTTTGCACTAAATTATTAAAGACCTTAAATGTCTTTGGGAAGAGTGATTGTTGTAGTGCAGAAACTTCACAGACCCTCACTTAAAATGTAGTCCAATAATCTGTCCTTCATTACCTGCAGCTTGATGCCCCTGACACCGTGTACAACCTAGAGTAAGCTGGTAAAACATGTAAAAAACAATCGCTTTGCTGTGCAAATAAACAGTCTTCTCTGACCTCCAGAACAGACTGAAAGACAGCATGTATCACTGCAGCCCAGCTTTGAGAGAAATGAACTTGTAAGAGGTCAGCAAACCGCTTAAAACCCTTCATTTTACGTACAAAATGATCCCAGTTGGAGATGTACGGCGAATTAATGTGCAATTATACGGATCAGACAATTAATATACGTCTCCTTAGATCAAAGAACAGCTTCATGACCCCTTCAACGCACATATAATACCAGCTAATGCCACAGCAAGCTGGCAGATTAAGTCACTAATTGCTGATGTATTCAGGGCATTAATTATGAGTGGAAGGCCACATGAAATGGATCTTAATAATTGCCTGCTAGAGAATCAGGCTTGTGCCTACATGCTGTCATTAATGCACTCTGAGGTCAGATGTGGTCTGCACGACTCTCACAAAGGTTCAGCTTAAAATTTACTGGCTAGCTAAACTCTGACATGCAAAATATTTATTCAGTCAACAGATGAATTCATAATCAAGATCTTTTTCTTCCAGGATAAAAATTTAATTCTTTTCCTGATACACATTCATTCATTTAACAGGGACATTGCACAACAAATGTATTGCACAGACAGGAGAGAGCTAAAAGCTCCCCATGGCCAAGCTCCATTTGAGATCTCATAGTTCCATAAGTTCCAAGCAGAGCACTTGGCTCTCAGACTGCAGGTCAACTTGTGATTCCAGAGGCTTACTTGGAGCTGGAACTTAAAATGGTGCTTTCAACGAACTGGGTCAGTTTTACATTTAAGGAGCCAACTCGGAACCAACTCATGGCCACGTCATTGCGTGGACGCATGCGTCAGAAATGTACACTGGACATAAAAGCAGAAGAAGATGACTGCGAGACAAACAAAGCCCACTGTAGTGACCCCCCCCCCCCAATCTCCTGACGTACTTGGTGCTAGGCAACCTCTCGTTTGGCCCAACAAAAAGGTGGTGCTACTGCAGCACCAGTTCCTGGCTCCAGAGGCTGGAGCTTTTGGCTATTGAAGCCAAAAAATCCGGAGCTTTGTTAGCTCCAGTACCAAGATAGCCCCAGCTCCAGCACCAGTCCAGTGGAAAAGGCCCCTAAGAGCAGAGTCCTTTGCGATCAGGCCGCTTTCTTATGGAAACAGCTACCAGTTTGGGTTTGGGAGGCAGACACCCTCTCTACTTTTAAGATCTGGCATAAAACCTTCCTTTTTGATTAATCTTATAGTAAGGGATGGTTAGCCATCCCTTAGTCATGCGACTCAGACTTCTGAGTGACATCCCATGATGCACTGGGCTCTTCCTTTCCCCCTCATCTCTCTACCTTTTTTCCATGTATTGTGACAGTGCTGCCATCATTAACTGTATTTCTCCTCTCTCAGCAGGTCTGGCTGATCCAAGTTTCATTACCTGTTGGTATCTCCATCTGTCCTCCCCACCCCAGCCGGTCCAGGTAGCTGGCTGCTATTCCTGGGCTGAGTCCTGCAGGAAGTTGTTTTCTTCTGTTAAATGGCTAGTTAGTTTAGCCGTTGATAAGGGGAGCGCGCCACTGAGAAAACTGCTAAAAGTTCCGTTGTGGGTCTTTAAATCACAATTGTTATTCAAAAATAGTTTTTTGTGTCAAATTCAAAGGGGAAGTTAATTTTTTTTTCAACCTGGACCTATTTTCTAGCATGAAATACACCCAGACAGTTTTGGTGTAACTTGAATTTTTTCAGGAGATATTTAGATCCACTCGAGATCAACGTATGCCTAATATGATGCAAGTGATGTGGGCAACCTCGTGCAGCCTCTAAATAAGGCATTATCGTTTACAAACTCCTTCATTTCACCAATGTTTTATTACCAAACATTAGTCGGACCCCCCTGTGAGCTCAAAGCGGCTTTGAGTTGCTTATTTGTGGCGATCCGTCCTTATTTACAGACATTTACTGTACTTGCTATGGTGTCACATAACAGTGATGTCATCAAAGCCACCGAAGTAAAAAGTAAATAAGGACAGATCGCCACAAATAAGCAACTCAAAGCCGCTTTTAGCTGAGAGGGGGGGGTGATTATTTTTTAAAAAAAAATGATGGGGGAAAGGAGGGGATAGGGTGAGGGAGAGGGTGGGGCCGCGGGAGCGGTGAAGTGGGAAAGATATATGGCATATGGAGATATATAGATGATGGAGATAAAGTTACCGGAAGAATGCATGTAGGGTGAAGAAGGATAGGGAGGGGAAAAGAGGGAATGGATAAAGGGAAGGGAAGGGGCAGGAGAGGGAACCTTAGAACGCGGCAAGCGCAAGAGGACGGCGGCAAACCCATTCATTGTGTATGTGGTACCGCCGCGGCAGCGCGTTCCGCCATGCCGCGGAGCACCGCGGCGCGCAAGGTGGGCGCATGCCGCCGCGGTGGCGCTGACGCTGACGCCGCTGCGCTCGAATTGAACATTTTTCAATTCGGGCGCAGCGCGCTGTGACGACATCCTAGCGCGTCCAATAGGAGAGGCCAGTTCAGGGAAAAAAAGTGGTCATTGTTCAGCCTGAAGTAAACCTGGAAGCGGTCTGTGTGAAAGAATGCAGCTCGCGGACGAGCCTGAACTCCCCACGTTCTGCCTTGTTATCAGGATCAGGTGGACCCCCACCCTTTTATCTGCTGCTGATCTCCTCCTCCTCCCTTGGAGCAAAGCTCTTTGCTGCGACCATGAGATGTACATCTCTCACAACGAAGCGTGCCGGGGAGAAAACACTTCCTGGTCTGTCGCTTAGCAACGCGTGCCTGACGTGTTTGCTGCCGCCGGGTCTGCCGCCGAGTCTGCGCCCTACCCCGCGGTGAACTCGGCGAAAAACGCGTCCTATCTGAAAGGGCCTTTAATCTCAGTCTATGTTTGTATGTCAGATGCAAAAAAAGTATCTACATATCTCCAGCAGAGGGCGAAATGTTTTTCTTCGACTGTCTAATAACATGACGTTATAGATTGTTCCTGGAAAAAACCTTGAACAGGAGGTGGAGAACGGCAGATAACATAAGCCAATGTTAAAAAAAACGATTAAAAATCACAAAAATCAACAATATTAAAGAATCACAATTGAAGTCGAATTGAAAAAAAAAATCATAAAAGAATCAAATTGGGGAAAAGCATATTGTTGCAGCCCTAATGCAAATAAAGCTGAATTTAATGGAATGTAACTAAACTGAATTGAATTGAATTGGTGAATTGACAGAAAAATGGGCTGACTGTCCACAAAATTATTCAGGCCCTCCGATTAAATAAGTAAAAACAAACAAACAAAAAAAATCAGTTGTCAGTGAAATAAGTTGAAATTGACAAAAGTAGTAAAAATAAAATTTCTATGAAAATCATGACATTGATATTGAATTGTGGTTTGAAAGAAATATTAAAAACAAACACACAACGAAATAAAACAAGCATGATGGGGCTCGAAGCTAAAGTTTTGTCAAGCAACACTTTGTGGCAATCACTGCAATCAGGTGTTTTCTCTAATGTTCAAAAAGACTTCTACACCTGTTGACAGGTGTTTAGGTTCACTGTTCATGGGAAAGGTGCTCTAATGCAGGGGTGGCGAACCAGTTTAGCATAAAGAGCCACATAAAACCCAACATGAACTGCAATGAGCCACACAACATGCGGATTCCTTTACAAATTAGTAATATTAACACATTGCTTGCTCAAATAGTTGTTATAAGTTCTTTGCCTTACCTTCGTGTGACAGGTCTTAGTGTTTTTAGGTCTGGTTTGTACTATGTTGTGGCTACTCGAAGCAACTCCTTAACGTGTGTCCGTAAGAACAGAGCGATGTTTTGACTTCACATGTTTCAGTGTAGAAAACACTGTTTCACAGACATACAGTATGTCGATCCAAACATTGACATTAGCTTGAGTGCAGCCTGTTTTACATTGGGATATCTGTCTGCAGGCACAACTCTCCAAAACTCAGTGGTTCCTTCTCTTAAAACAGATTTCAGTCTGTCATCCTCACAAAGTTCAATCATCTCCAACTGAGAGGCTGCTTCATCTGCCACCAAGGGGACTTTTAAGCTGTCTGATTGTGCAGTAAATGGGTTGATGAGGAATGTGATCTGGGGTTGTTTTTGTTTCAGGTCACAGAACCTTTCCTCAAAACTTTGCAGCAGACTTTCAATCAGTGTTACGTAGTTTGCTGTTTTTATCTCCAGTACTGAAGTACTGAAGTCCAGTTGCCTTTAACAAGGATGGGAAATGTGTCAGGTCTCCCTTTTGAAGATGGTAAAGAAGAGTTTGAGTTTGTTGATAAATGTGAAAACATTTTGCACTAAATCAGGGAGCATTTTCAACTTCCCTTGGAGATCTAAATTAAGTTTGTCCACCAAAAATCCCAAATCTGACTTCCACTGGGGGGTCAAAGAATTCAGGATTGTCCTTTTTCTCATCAATATACAATGACACTGGTTTCAAAAGTTTTAAAAAAACGAGAAAGTGTGTTGCATCTCGAAAGCCATCTGACAGAGCAGTAGAGACTCAGATCACTGAGAAGGTCTTCATCAAGATCAGCAATTGGGTTTTGGAACTGGCTGTGATTGAGAGCATGAGTGCCAATAAAATTCACAATTTCTAGCACAGGCTTCATTATGTGGTCCATATTTAGCTTCTTGGATACAAGGTGCTCTTGATGGATGATGCAGTGGAATGTCCAGAAGTCTGGAAAACGATCATCAGCTTTACAAAAGCCCATAAGTCCATTTGCACATCCCAACATTGCTGGTGTAGCATCTGTAGCTACTGCAGTTAATTTTGATGACTGTAAATTTGTTTTTTTCAACAACAGCCATGAGTGCTTCTTTCAGGTCAGCGCCCTGGGTCCTTTCTTTTGACCTCACAACGTCAAACAACTCTTCTTTAATTGTGCACTCGTCTAACACAGACCTTACGAAAACCGCTAACTGTGGCTTGTCTTGAACATCAGTAGGCTCGTCCATAGCTATGCTGAAATACCGGCACTTTTCAAGATCTGTATGCAGCTGTGCCTCCAATGATGTATTACTATCTGATATTCTCTGTTCCACGGTATGTCGTGATAGCTGCAGGTTGGAGACGGCACGCTTCAGGTTATCATTTTCTGGAGCCAGGATAGCAACCACATCTTTAAGACACGTCTTCACAAACTCCCCTTCACCGTACGGCCGCTTAGCACGAGCAATGCTCCATGCCAGCTGATATGATGCTAATGTCACAGTCTCGGAATGTTTTGTAAATTTGCGAAAAAAACTATTCTGCCTTTCAATCTGATTTTTCAAGCTGTTTACGTTGTGCTTACGAATTGCCGAGCCTTTGGGAAATGCCTTGTCTGTGTTGGGATGAACAGATGAAAAATGACGATCCAAGTTTGAGGCTTTAAAGTGCGACAGTGAAGTTTGGCAATGTAAGCAAAATGGTTTTCCATTTCTTTCCACAAAAAAATATGACTCTTCCCACTAAGGTAGAAAAGTCCGGCTCTCCTCTTCATACTTATGTTTTGCTTTTCATTTTTCAGACTCAGCCATGATGACGCCGTTGTTAGTGCTAGCTTAGCTGAGGTCCTTGTGAAGCTCATGAAACGCTGTGCTGTGCTACTTCAGAGTGTGTAGGAGATTTCTGTATTGTCAGGGATCTTCAGTTTTATCATATTGAGAATGGGAAATTTTGAAAAAAAAAAAGTCATCTCACAGTCTACTCACAATTCAAAAGCAGTCTTATTTCACTAAATTGTATTTTTTTTCCCTCTTTTTCTTCTTTTCTACTTGTCCTGTCCAGCATCGAAGCAAGCAGAATGGAAATCTGATTGCTTTATTTTGTTGAACAGTTTTGCTTTACCAAGCGGAGCTTTATGAACATAAGGCTCCACTTGATATCCTGTTTATTCATTTTATTTCTTTAATTAAACATTTGTCTATTACACCATTCCATATCATACTGCTGGGCCTGACAAGGGAGAAATGAAAGTTAACAGAGGTAATGATAGAAAGTAAAACAGAGAGAAAAGAGTAAGGAAGAGGAAGAGAGAGAGAGAGAGAGAGAGGAGAGAAAACATGAATCCACTTACACAGTTCACTGGTACATCTGTACAGCAATCCCTGACCAACATTCCAAGGTCTCTGTCATAAAAAAAAAAAACAAGCAATCCTCTACAGGAGGACCTGCAGGTGGCTTAAATATCCTCAGATCATACAAACACACGCAGAACTACGCAGAGAAGAGGTACAACCTAGTCAGCGCAATGGAAAGTAGAGAAGAGGTAAAACCTAGTCCTCTCAATGGGAAGCAGTGTCACACTGTCAACATGCATAATAAAGGGTGCTCCGTGGTGATACAGTCATGCAGATGCAGCCTCGTCTCTGCAAGGAGGAGGAAGCCCACAAGGCTCACGACCCAGGCCCCCAGCAGCCACCCAGAGGCCCAGATCCCAGCCCCCCCCCCCCCCCCCAACGAACGGACATGCATCCCCCGAAGGGCGGCAAAAGGCGGCCCCAGCCAGAGCCCCCCCGCGGTCTGGGGGCCCAGGCCCCAGCGGACCAAGACCAGCAGCTGCCGACCCCACCGGGCGCCCCCGGGTCATAGACAGCGCCGGGCCCAGGGCCCAAGCGCCGAGGAGCAGCCACCCCCCACCCGAACCCCGGCGGCCCAACTGAAACCCAGGAGGACCGGACCCCCCAGACGACACCCCCCCCAGGGCAGGCCAGCCCCCACCCCAACGTCCCTGACACCAGGGCGCCACCACCTCCACCACCCCCTACCCCGCCACCACGCTCACACACACACTCCCCACACACATACCCCAACACCCCCATGTACTCCCCCCCCACACATACATACACCCATCCACTCCGCTCTCTGATCTTACATACCCACACTCACTCCTCCCTCCACCCCCAACACTCTCCTCCCTCTACCGCCCACACCTACCTACTAAATTGTATTTTTGTACATTTTTATCTATTAGCTTCTTACTGTAGTTTCTTGTTATTTGAATTACTATTGTTAACTTAGCCTTCTCTTTAATTGGAGGGTATGAATAATTTTGAGGACTGTAGGAGAGGCTCAGTCTCACCACTGTGAGAGTAGCAAAACAATTCATTTTTTTCTAAACCTTAAATAACAAGTTTAAGGATTTCATTTTTCTAAAAAGACAATAGAAGCTCTTTGTGAGGGAATTTTATTGTAAAATGAATGAGTTTTAAAAGACTAAAGTGTGTTATATTGAAAATGAATGAATGGAGGAAAGCTTGTCTAAATCCTATTATTGATAATAAGAAAACATTTTTAATATATGGCAATTGGTTTCTATTGGTCCTTAAAACTCACAATTAATGAATTAATCCTAGAAGGGAAATTCAATATAGTAGTAGGCTTTCTTTCTTTGTTTTTTTATAACAATAAAATTTTGAAAAATTAATCAGAGATGACACATAAGTTGATGTCACACAAATTAAAAATTTGTTATGAATGCAGGTTGCATAACTTTCACAATAACCTACTTTTAAAAAAAACCTGAAACACTTGAAACATTGCCTTGATTATGAAGCCTTGAGCAAAAATTATTTATAAATAGAGAAGACATCTACAAATAAACTGAAAAAAGTACGTGCTCTGACCTCTGACATCCAAATGTCCACATAACTGGAATTGCAGAGACTGGAAATATGTTCTGTGTTTTATCTGCTTTGCTTCCTTATCATCGTGTTATTGTGCAGGATGTAGCAAACTCCATGTTCCGTCTTCTTTTCATGTATTTTTCAAACATAATCTTTCATCAAAAAATTATGTCCCTCTGCATGAACCTGTTTTTGGTCTGTAGTCTAAATATATTATATCTTTATACTTTTTCAAATATCTCTGAAGACTTTTTTTTATCTTCTATCCTATTGAGAGTTGCTGTTTGCTTGAGTCCTCCGTACATCAGTACGATGGAAACAGACTTCTTTTTCATAAAAGGTTTGAGTTTTGCTTTACTTTTCAAGTTCATAGAAAGGCCATGGTTCAGTTACAGCAGCTCAAGACAGTCATGTAGACACGGTGAAGATGACCAATCAAACGCCAGCATTTACACTGGAAAAAGGGAATTCCAGTC
Source organism: Atherinomorus stipes (assembly GCA_023101725.1). Classification (NCBI taxonomy): domain Eukaryota; kingdom Metazoa; phylum Chordata; class Actinopteri; order Atheriniformes; family Atherinidae; genus Atherinomorus; species Atherinomorus stipes. The sequence continues at coordinate 306,825 of JALJCO010003800.1, forward strand.
TTTGGGTATACTAGAATTCATTTAATCCATTTGTTACGTACCAGCTCTGCTAGGGGTTAGGGATGCAAACAAAAGACTGGTTTCAAGATGGAAAAGGTGGAGTGAAGATGTTTTATTGTTCAGGGGTGAATTAAAGCATAAACAAAAACCTGGAAAACTGTAACTGAAAAGGAGATGGGGTTAGCGATGCTGCTCAAAGGAACAAATTAAAAGACAGACAAAGCCTATCAGACAGGTGGGGTGAAACAGGATGATTTGCATGTAAAATGAAAGACAAAGGGTTAGTAATAGGCTTTACACGATCAGGATTTTGGGGGCCGATCACCGATTAAAGAGTTTAAAAAAAAAAAAAGATCACCGATCTGATCATGTGAGGAAGAAAATATATTTAAATAGCTCTTTTACCTGTACATACAGTTTACCATCACAAAAAGGATTTTTGTTTCCTTTTTTTGTCCTGAACTGACTGAGATGAAAAGGTTAATCAATAACTTCTAACGGGCATTCAGGTTTAATCAGGACAAACAAAATAATTTGAGCCAGTGGCACAAATAACAGCCCAACTTAAACTGTCATAACTGAAATTATTTACAGTCACAGTGCAAATGAAGGCAGTAATGCTGCTTCAGAAGTTGGGGCTCACATCTGATGACCAAATATAAGTGGTCAAACTTCTCGAGTAACTGTTTCCTCAGGAGAAGCTTGACGTGAGAATGAACAACCCGCTGCAGCTCATGTAGTCCGGTATCACCACAGTAGGCTGGAATATATTTGCTGTGGACGCATGCGTCAGCGTCAGGAGCGTTTGTGTACATACCTGCTGCAGCACGCGGTGGCCGAAGCGCTCGACACTGGGTCTCCGCGGTCTGGAGTCCTGTTATTTACAGTCTCTGATGGAGACACGGAGACAAACACTTGTGCTGCAACAGTTTAAGGTAAACTGTTGTTTGCGGAAATGCAGGAAATGCGCTGTGTCCTTTCAGTCTAAGAGCTGACATGTTTGCAACCGGCATCACCATCCTTTACGTGTGGCGTATTTGGGATTGTAAAAACTTTATTGTCCAGCACATAGTGACAGAACTCACGACAAAAATGCCACGAAGACATAAAACACATACAAGTACGTGTCTTTTCTGCTTTGTTCGTTTGCTTGTTTTCTAAGTTTAATTGGTGTAAATAAGAGTTTTACTGGAGCAGATTCAAAATGACTATGATGTCATTGATCGGATTGGTGAATGAAAAGTTAAGGACCGATCAGAAAATATGAAAAAAAAAGTGAAATATCGGCTGATCTGATCAAACCGATCCGTGGAAAGCCTAGTTAGTAACCAGGTGGCTGTAACACTCCCCCCCTTAAGTTACAAAACCCCACACAGGGGTTTTGCAACAAAAAAACCAAAACCCACAAAAATGACAGACCACGAAAAAAAAACAAAAAAAAAAAAAAACCAGGACACAAAAGACACAAAGTAGGTCTAGCAAAACGTAAGGGAACACAAAAGTTTTGCCGAACCAAAGATCTGCTCCACAGTACAGATCTGGCAAAACAGAGGGGGCCGAATTTTTTGCTAACACAAAAGACCTACAAAATGGACCTAGCAAAACACAAAGGGAATGAGTTTTACCCAACAAAAGGTCTGCAAGGCAGATCTGGTAAAACAGAAGGGGAACGAGTCTTAGCAAACTGAAGCTCCATAGAGCTGGTAAGATGGAAGAGCACACAAAGTTTTGCTCAACCGAAGGTCCAAAACACACAGAAGTCCTGTCAAAACGAGGTTCTGCAAAAACGAAGGCCTCACAGGCCTGTCAAAACCAGGTTAAGACAAAGATCACACACAGAAACAAAGGCCTGTCCAAAACAGCGTTTTGGCGAAACGAAGGCCTGTTACAAGCAACGAAGGCCTGTCCAACACAACAAGAGAGGATCAAAGCGCTTAAACAATCCACAAACAACCACCAAAGGCTAAACAAAGGAATCCTACGACTCCTGGCAAACACACTGATTTATCAGAACCAAACCAAAAACTTGCATTACAAAATTCACAAAAGAACTGTTGCTACCACTGCTTGTTTCAGCCCAGACGGTGCTGCAACAAAAAGGCCAAACACATGGACAAAGTATCAGTGATGCATTCAAATACCAACCTCAGACCCCCCAAAACAGGCACCAGAGCAATACATTTACTCAAACCAAAAGGCAGCAGATACAGATGGGGCATCTCCAAAACCACCAGTGGAGGTGGAGGGTGCAGAAGCTTTGAGCCTCCAGCTCAAGCTGATGCAGGTGTCAGGCAAGCCCCACCTTGGGCTTCCAAAGCTGTCTGAAAGCGGTTCAGTATGGGAAGCTCAACTGGTCCTCCGCCCCGCTCAGCTTCCACAATATCCACCTCAGCATTCAATACGGGAGGAGACACCGAGTCCCCAGGGGTCACTCTGTCCAGAGTGCCGTCTTCCCTGCATCCACCAGGCACCCCAACACTCCAATAACACTAACTGTTCCACTAAACTAGCCTTGGTCTTACCATTCGGTAGCCAGAGGAAGTCTGAAGCCGAAGTCCAAGACAGGCCAGATGTACAAACAAGGGCTTCACAAGAGGGAAAAAGCAAAACAGTTCACCCAGCAACACAGCCATAACACACTACTGAACAAAAAACACTACACAAAAACCAGTAACTTGGGAAAATAGATACCGGACGAGACCCCACTTTGTTACGTCCCAGCTCTGCTAGGGTTTAGGGACGCAAACAGAAGACTGACTTCAAGATGGAAAAGGTGGAGTGAAGATGTTTTATTGTTCAGGGGTGAATTAAAGCATCAACAAAAACCTGGAAAACTAACTGAAAAGGAGATGGGGGTAGCGATGCTGCTCAAAGGAACAAATTAAAAGACAGACAAAGCCTAAACACTAAAAGGGGAACCAAATGGGGAAAAGACACAAACCTAGGCTATGAACCAAAAAGGGAACAAGCGGCACCATAAACTAAAACCTGTAACCAAAACCCAACTACAACAAAAGACCTAGCTATCCCAACTCCAAACTATCAGTGAAAATGACAAAGAAAAGGGGATCTAGCAACTAAACCATTAACCAAACTAAAACACCTGGAAATCAAAACTAAAAGACAAAGTCACTCAAACTAAAGTCACCAAAACATAAACTAAGGACAACTGTTGCCAGGCCAAGCAGTTGCCCCTGACTGAGAGTGTGCTGGGTTCTTTTGTAGTTGTAGCTCTCAGCCAGCAGCTCCAGGTGTAACTGATTTGCTAATCAGCAGGTGAGGGAGGAGATGGTGGTGGTGGGGAGCCAGGCCAATCAGACAGGTGGGGTGAAACAGGTTGATTTGCATGTAAAATGAAAGACAAAGGGTTAGTAACCTGGTGGCCGTAACACCATTTAACACAATTACTTTACGTTCCCTTTGTAAGCATGAACTCATTGCGCTTATTTTATATATTTAGAAAGAATACTGCACGTGCTGGATATATTTATGTTGACTAAAAAGGTTTCAATAGAAAAACGGAACATAATTTAATTATGTTTGTTCAGCCTTTAGGTTCAAGTTATCATGTGCCCTGGCTACTGGGCCCCAGAGCTTTCCCTAGGCTGACTGGGTAGCGTGCATGACTGTAATGCAAGAGACGGGGGTTAAAACTGAGATTTCCTTGTGTCACATCCTCCTTATATTAAGCAACTTTTAGCCCCAAAGTATTATTTGTCAAGATAGGTGGTGATAATGCACACTGAAAAAAGTAAAACAGCTTGTTTGTTCAAGTCTCTCAACTTAATTTCTGTGGCAAGGGTGCCTAAACTTTTTGCCAAGGGTCAAAGTGAAAATGTGCCAATGAACCGCAGCCACTCACAGATTTTACTGCGGTCAAGTCAGCTGCCTCTCGCGTTTCCGTGGTCAAGCCAGCTGCGCTTCATTACTTTGTGAGTAATCACCTCTCAAAGTCCCCTGAAAACACCTGAAATGTCTCTCTGGCCATCTTTGTATAAGTATTACAGATGCGGGCATGAAAAAGTTCCCCTTTCTGCCGACTGCCAGCCACTTACCAGCCACTTGTCTGCTAATTCAATCGCACAGAGAAATGCCTGTCTGCCCAGGGGAAACGATTTCACAGCATAAATGAACACCCAGAAAAAGGATGTTTCCACACGGCACCGTGCAGCGTGCGTGATGACGTATTTGCCGGACACATCGTTCAGCCAGTGATAGTGCAATAAAGACTCACAGGCAAGACAGTACAGACACATCTACTGCAGTGCCACAGTTTTACTTGACCCGTGGTGCATCTTCCCTGGAAACATTTCCAGAAGTGACCCCCTTGGAAGAGGAACATGAGTCTGACTTGACAAGCGTCGTGGCTCCATTGTCACCGAAAGATACCGAATCATCCTTTGTGAATGACAACCAAGAGGTGCCGTTATTTAATTTATACTAAAAGCTCTGCAGTGTTAGGAAAGAAACGTATATCATTAACTGTAAATGGGCAGTGGATTTAATGTATTTTAGTAGGTGTGGTTTGATTGTTGAAAAATTCATTATTAGTACATTTTGACAGAAATCCCTGTCTTCTTATCTTTACATTATATGATCATATTATCAACAGACTATTCAAGTAAGGAAGGACTTTGTAATTAGGTGTCATTTATTTGTTAATTATATTTCCTTGGGCTGCCAACTTATCGTGGTGGAGGGGTTTGCGTGTTCTGAGGATCCTAGGGGCTATGTTGTCTGGGGCTAAATTATGCCCCTGGCAGGGTCACCCATGGCAAACAGGTTACTAGGGGAGGGACCAGACAAAGCGCAGTCCACACACCCCTCATGGAGACAGACAGCAATGGAGCCACGTGTCCCTCGCCCGGACGCGGGTCACTGGGGCCCCCCTCTGGAGCCAGGCCCGGAGGTGGGGCACGGAGGCGAGCGCCTGGTGGCCGGGCTTTTACTCATGGGGCCCGGTCGGGCTCATCCCGAAAGGACGACATGGCCCCCCCGTCTCGTGGACCCACCACCCGCGAGAGGGGCCATAGGGGTCGGGTGCATTGTGAGTTGGGCGGCGGCCGAGGGCGGGGGAGACCCTGGCGGTCCGACCCCCGGCTGCAGAGGCTAGCTCTAGGGACGTGGAATGTCACCTCTCTGGTTGGAAAGGAGCCTGAGCTGGTGCGCGAGGTCGAGCGGTTCCGACTAGATATAGTTGGACTCACCTCGACGCACAGCTTGGGCTCTGGGAACACCATCCTCGAGAGGGGCTGGACCTTGTTCCACTCTGGAGTTGCTCCGGGCGAGAGGGGGCGAGCGGGGGTGGGCATACTCATTGCCCCCCGGCTCGCCGCCTGTGCGTTGGGGTTCACCCCGGTGGACGAAAGGGTAGCCTCCCTCCGCCTCCGGGTGGGGGGACGGGTCCTGACTGTTGTTTGTGCCTATGCACCGAACGGCAGTTCAGAGTACCCACCCTTTCTGGAGTCCTTGGACGGCGTGTTGGAAAGCGCGCCCTCCGGGGACTCCATTGTTCTGCTGGGGGACTTCAATGCCCACGTGGGCAGCGACAGTGAGACCTGGAGGGGCATGATCGGGAGGAACGGCCCCCCTGATCTGAACCCGAGCGGTGTTTTGTTGTTGGACTTCTGTGCTCGTCATGGATTGTCAATAACAAACACCATGTTCAGGCACAAGAGTGTGCACATTTACACCTGGCATCAGGACACCTTAGGCCGCAGTTCCATGACCGACTTCGTAGTCGTGTCATCGGACTTGCGGCCCCTTGTCCTGGACACTCGGGTGAAGAGAGGGGCGGAGCTGTCCACTGATCACCACCTGGTGGTGAGTGGGCTCAGATGGTGGGGGAGGTTGCCGGTCAGACCTGGCAGGCCCAAACGTGTCGTGAGGGTCTGCTGGGAACGTCTGGCTGAGTCCCCTGTCAGGGAGAGCTTTTACTCCCACCTCCGGGAGAGCTTCACCCATGTTCCGAGGGAGGTGGGGGACATCGAGTCGGAATGGGCTATGTTCCGCACCTCTATTGCTAAGGCTGCTAGTCGGAGCTGTGGCCGTAAGGTTGTCGGTGCCTGTCGTGGCGGTAATCCCCGAACTCGCTGGTGGGCACCAGCGGTGAGGGATGCCGTCAAGCTGAAGAAGGAGTCCTACCGGGCCTTCCTGGCCTGTGGGACTCCTGAGGCAGCTGACAGGTATCGGCGGGCCAAGCGGAGCGCGGCTCTGGCGGTCGCTGAGGCAAAAACTCGGACATGGGAGGAGTTCGGGGAGGCCATGGAGAACGACTTCCGGACGGCTTCGAGGCGTTTCTGGTCCACCATCCGGCGGCTCAGGAGGGGGAAGCAGTGCACCGTCAACACTGTGTACAGTGGGGATGGTGGGCTGCTGACCTCGACTCGGGACGTCGTGGGCTGGTGGAGGGAATACTTCGAAGACCTCCTCAATCCCACCAACACGTCTTCCGAGGAGGAAGCAGAGTTTGGGGACTCAGGGGTGGACTCTCCTGTCACGGGGGCTGAGGTCGCCGAGGTAGTCAAAAAGCTCCTCGGTGGCCGGGCCTCTGGGGTGGATGAGATCCGCCCGGAGTTTCTTAAGGCTCTGGATGCTGTGGGGCTGTCTTGGCTGACACGCCTCTGCAGCATCGCATGGACATCGGGGGCAGTACCTCTGGATTGGCAGACTGGGGTGGTGGTCCCCCTCTTCAAAGAGGGGGACCGGAGGGTGTGTTCCAACTTCAGGGGGATCACACTTCTCAGCCTCCCTGGTAAAGTCTATTCAGGGGTACTGGAGAGGAGGGTCCGTCGGATAGTCGAACCTCGGATTGAGGAGGAGCAGTGTGGTTTTCGTCCTGGTCGTGGAACAGTGGACCAGCTCTACACCCTCTTCGGGATCCTGGAGGGGGCATGGGAGTTCGCCCAACCAGTCTACATGTGCTTTGTGGACTTGGAGAAGGCGTTCGATCGTGTCCCCCGGGGATTCCTGTGGGGGGTGCTCCGGGAGTACAGGGTGCCGGACTCCCTTGTTCGAGTTGTCCGGTCCCTGTACGACCGGTGCCAGAGCTTGGTCCGCATTTCCGGCTGTTGGTCGGATCCATTCCCGGTGAGAGTTGGACTCCGCCAAGGCTGCCCTTTATCGCCGATCCTGTTCATAACCTTTATGGACAGGATTTCTAGGCGCAGCCGAGGTGTTGAGGGTATCCGGTTTGGTGGCCTCAGGATCGGGTCTCTGCTGTTTGCAGATGACGTGGTTCTGTTGGCGTCATCGGGCCGTGATCTCCGGCTCTCGCTGGGGCGATTTGCAGCCGAGTGTGACGCGGCCGGGATGAGAATCAGCACCTCCAAATCCGAAACCATGGTCCTCGCCCGGAAAAGGGTGGAATGTCCTCCCCGGGTCGGGAGTGAGGTCCTGCCCCAGGTGGAGGAGTTTAAGTATCTCGGGGTCTTGTTCACGAGTGAGGGAAAAATGGAGCGGGAGATGGACAGACGGATCGGTGCGGCGTCTGCAGTGATGCGGACGCTGCATCGGTCCGTCGTGGTGAAGAAGGAGCTGAGCCAGAAGGCGAAGCTCTCGATTTACCGGTCCATCTACGTTCCTACCCTCACCTATGGCCATGAGCTGTGGGTCATGACCGAAAGAACGAGATCGCGGGTACAAGCGGCCGAAATGAGTTTCCTCCGCAGGGTGGCCGGGCTCTCCCTTAGAGATAGGGTGAGGAGCTCGGTCATCCGGGAGGGACTCAAAGTAGAGCCGCTGCTCCTCCGTATAGAGAGGAGCCAGATGAGGTGGCTCGGGCATCTGGTTAGGATGCCTCCTGGACGCCTCCCTGGTGAGGTGTTCCAGGCACGTCCCACCGGGACCAGACCCCGGGAGAGACCCAGGACACGCTGGAGGGACTACGTCTCCCGGCTGGCCTGGGAACGCCTCAGGATCCCCCCGGATGAGCTGGCGGCTGTGGCCGGGGTGAGGGAAGTCTGGGCTTCCCTGCTTAGGCAGCTGCCCCCGCGACCCGATCCCGGATAAGCGGAAGAAGACGGTACGGTATATTTCTGTTTTCTCATATTTGTCTTTCCAAAGTGCATGCTTGCATACTTTATTCTTTATGTGCTGTGCTATCCAGCCTTTAATCTTAGTTTTACTGCATGTCAACCTGTTTTTGCAGAGAAGAAGCACTCCCTCATCCACATCGTCTGACATAACTGAAGAGCAACAGCAATTTTTCACACATAAGCTGCCTGAGCAACCTTGTCTTTTTTTCATTTCTCAAGAGGACTGGGCACAACTCAGAAAAAACTGAACAAAAACGTACGTTTAAAATTAATTGCTAAAGGGATCTGCAGTGTCCATCCATACTGCAGTTTTGGTTTCCAAGCGTCAGTGTGAGAACCATAGGCTCCAAGGAGACAACTGCACTTTTTACCTGTAATGGGTCACATAGTCACTTTTAAGGGAGACCGTGATGACACAGTAATCAAGAATTGTGGAGGAGGCCGGTTAGACCAGGAGAGACGGCGGGTAGCAGAGATACTAGAGAGTAAACTACCCCACAATTTACATTTGGACAGCCTGGACCAATTGGGCGACACTGTTTTCGGATCTGGCTGCAGAAATGAGGTTCCATCACCTTCAGTGTTGAAGACCTTGTCATGGAATAAAAGGATAAAGCAGAAGTGGAACAAAAATGAGACGATCAGTCTGGAGCTGATGTCATAAGAGGAAGAGGGCACAGATGATCAGGTGAGTCAAAAGATGATCATGAAGCCCAAAGGTGTCAAGCTGTGGTCAAAAAGATCAATTGCTTTATTCCACAGTAGATGCAAAGAAAACATTGTCTACCTGGATGCCACAAGTAGCATTGTACAAAAGGCAAAGGGGGAGAAAACACCTTTTTATATGAACTTGTGGTTAGAAGTCCTGTAAAAGGGTGCTCCCCTGTTCCTGCTGCGACTTATGTCACCTGTGAGCACACGGCAGCATCAGTGTCCTACTTTCTTGGATCTTTCATAACTGACTGCATCAAAGTACATGAAATGAAATGAAATGAAATGAAATGAAATGAAAAATACTTTATTCATCCCCGAAGGGAAATTCAGTATTGTAAAAGCTCACTTTTTTTTTTTTTTTTTAATAAACAAAAAAGTCAGTCAGTCTTGTTCTTTAGGGTGATGGTTGCTGGCAGGAATGAATTCCTGTATCTCTCCGTCCTACAGCGAACTTGACGCAGCCTCCCACTGAACACACTCTGTTGATTCTTCACCGTGTTGTGGAGAGGATGGGAAGTGTCCTCCATCATCTTCATCAGCTTGTGCAGCATTCTTTTTGAACGATCAGCTCCAGCGGCTCCAGAGTTATCCCCAGCACAGAACCAGCTTTCTTGATCAGCTTGTTTAGTTTCTTCAAGTCTCTGATTCTGATGCTGCTTCCCCAGCAGATGCTGCAAAGCTAATTGCACTTTCTACAACAGACTTATAGAAGATCTGCAACATCTTGGTGCAGACGTTGAATGATCTTAGCTTCCTTAAGAAGTAGAGTCTGCTCTGACCTTTCTTGTAGATGTAGTCACTGTTGCATTTCCAATCGAGTCTGTTGTCCAGCTGAACTCCAAGGTATTTGTAGTTCTCCACCACCTCCACCTCCTCTTCCAGGATGTAGACAGGACTATGCTGCTTATTCTTGCTCCTCCTGAAGTCAACAATCATCTCTTTAGTCTTGCTGGTATTTAAGATGAGCTGATTGTTACTGCACCATTTCACAAACTGATTGACAAGTTCCCTGTACTCAGCTTCTTGTCCATCACTGATACAACCCACAACAGCAGAGTCATCAGAATATTTCTGCAGATGACAGGACTCAGAGTTGTACTGGAAGTCTGAGGTGTACAGTGTAAAGAGGAATGGTGAGAGTACAGTCCCTTGTGGTGCTCCAGTGCTGCTGACCACCATCTCAGACACACAACCTTGGGCCTACAGAACTACACAAAAGACAATATGACCCAAGGAATAATGGAAAAGAACCAGTAGGATCTAAAAAAGATCCGGTTTCAACAGAAGAAGCTCACCTGTGTGGATGATCTTTTGCAAAGATAAGAGATCATGCACAAAGGTCTTCACAGAGAGTACCGGGACACCCTGAAAATACAGAAAAAGGTATGACATTATCTTTATGCTTTATATTATTGTCTTTGTCTTTCATCTGACCTTCTTTGAAGGACCGTAATGTTTTTAAAATGTTAAGTCGGACGTTAAGCTGCATAAGAATTCATTTTGACAGTAGAGTTACTAGTAAAGTAATCACATACATATTATTAAAGAATTCATTTTTTAAGAAAATGAATTTGTAACAAAGAATTTATAACTTTCAGCTGGTTTTGTCCCACAACTTTTGTTTTTGAAATATAAATCTGATGAAAAAAATGAATTGTCTTCAATGTTAAATTTTATATGGTTTCTCTGTTATCAATAGACCTTTTAAAATTATATACTTGCCAACTTCCTTTTAATGATGACTGGCCACAATTACCTATTTGATTCAATAACAGAAATAAAACTAGGCTTATGCACCAAATATATTTGGAAAATCATCAGCAAACTACTTCTGATTAATTCGCCATATATTACCAGATCACACAATTGCCAAGTCAGGATAATAACACTAACTAACCTGGGGCAAATAAAACAATAAATTACTAGACGTTTTAATTTCTGATAAACAGACCTCCTCAAATATTAACTTCCATCAATTAACTACATCAATTGCTGTATATTTATTAGATTGTTTTAATATAGAGCTTCAGAGTAGATGTTGAGTGTTGGAATCAGAAGACACAGAGGAGAGGTCTCTATGTTTCCCAAATCTCAAAGCCTTTTCGTTTTGAGGGACAGAAACTAAAGCAGGTAGGGGAACACACTCACTGATCACTATTTGTTCAGAGTGACTAATGTTACTGTAATAACAGGCAATGTCATGTTTTCTGTAAAATTTGTGATTTACAGGTTTTGAAGAAGATGAAACCACTTCTGCTCAAAGAAGAGAAAGAGGACAGTGAAATCCCAACGTTTCCCCAGAAGTCACCATCGGAGGTTATTTTGCTACATGCATAGTCAAATGTAATTTATGGGATCTATGTGATGACACAATGTAACATTCTAATTTTTTTAACAAAAAAATTGGCCTATGGAATACAATATTATGTTTCTTTGAATTATTCATCAGTAAGTCTTCTTCATAATATGATTTTCATTTGTCTTTTTCATGTCTGTATTTAAAAGAAATTGATGACATACTTTGTGATATTGTAAATGTGTATGATAATTATTACATAATCATAAGAAAAGAAAAAATTGAGACCATTGTTGTTGTTGTTGTATAGTTATCACAGTTGTATAAGATTACAGTATCAAAAGGTTTAAGACCTTAAAGAGTCAAACATGCAATGTCAGTATTTAAGAAAGTGTTCTGGTTCATTTCTGTCTATTACAGTGTTCACAGCTAGATTTCCCCCCACCAGTCTGACACAAATAAAAGGAAACCCTCCTCAGATGCAGTGCCACCACATGTGAGTTTTATAATAATTGAGAAAAGCAATGAATTAAAATACATATTTTTTAAATTTATATTGCCTTTGCAGAAGCTACGATTCAGCCAAATTCTAATGTACAAAGTGTATGTTTGTACAGGGTCATACAAAAGGAAGTGATGTAGAGTCAGTCTCCAGCTATACTATGATGGAAGATGCCACACCCCTCCAGTCAACTGAAAAGGACAAGCACAATGACGTTGGGCTGTCAGTGGAACTGCCCAAAAGCCCCACCGATATTTAACTGATCAGGCCGCTGTTTGGTGGTGATAATATTAGGGCTGCCACTATTCGTCGTCTAATCAGTGACTAGTCGACTATCAAAATAATAACTAATTTAATAATCGACTAATCGTGTAATTGTTTTAAGCTTTTTTTTTGCCCTCTAAAATATGCTACAGTACCTTCCATTGGGTTTAGCTTTTCTTGAATTGTATAGTGTGTTACATCCATTTTTATTGTGACACCTCCTGTCCCCTCTGTGGTACTTCCTGTTACCAGTTTCAATGTGTAATTAGCTAATTGACCTGCACCTGTTGGTGGTAGGCTGAGTCTATAAAGGATCCCTGTTAAGCCAGGATCAAACTACACGACTTTTTCCGTCGTTCACGATGGTCGTATGTCACATTAACAGAAATTGTGTCATAAAATCGTACGGTGTCGTGTTACTCGCGAGTGGTCACACTACAAGGATTGCACCAGACAGACAACCGTCTGATCGTCGCGGGGTGTCGCAAAAGACAACACGAAACGGGAGGCGGGACAAGCAGCTGTCAATCAGTCACTTGGTTTGGAGTCTCTGAATTGAATGTTTGGATCACTCATGAAGTGGAAAGTGGACGGAGACATCAGTTCCCTCCATTATTGTGACCAACATGAACTGTTTTGTGTATTCTGCCTGTTCCAGTTGTTCTGTCGAGCGGGTTTTCATTTGTAACTAAACAGGATTAAATCCACGATGCGCACAGAAAGACTCGCTGCTCATCTTTGAAAAAGAGCTTTGAAAGAGAGAAACTGGGCTCTGATCAGCGCCGTTACTTCCACCAGGTGCATCACGCACCGCGCGCACGACGCCCGGTGCCAAGCGAAGCCAAAACCATCAGGTAAATGGTAAATGGACTGTACTTATATAGCGCTTTTCCAGTCATACTAACCGCTCAAAGCGCTTTACACTACATATCACATTCACCCAGTCACACACACATTCATACCCCGATGAGCACATCGGGAGGCAACTTGGGGTTCAGTGTCTTGCCCAAGGACACTTCGGCATGTAGTCTGGGGAAGACTGGAATCGATCCCACAACCCTCCGGTTGAAAGACGACTGCTCTTCCACCTGAGCTACAGCCGCCCTGGCTAACCACAGTCTGCTGGCCACGAGAGCAAAGTCCAGCCGACCCAGTGACGCTACTTTTAAAAAACTGCCGTAAAGTGAAATAAAGTGTGTTGTTCTATACGAACGCATACGGGTGCGTCCTCACGTCATTCACTAAACTCCATCAGTTCAGAGCGCACGCTGGAAACCATGGCAACCACATGAAACCACACACGCATGATAAACTGAGAGCTGCGCAGCAGCAGCATCGCTGTGTCGATATTCTGCACCCAGTAGGTGTTCAGACGGTTAATTAGCTTTGATGATCACGCGTAATGTGGATAGTTACGGCTGAGTGCACGAGCGCGCATGGGTGTCATATTTGCTCATCTCATTGAGCGCAATGTCTGTTATGTTGCGGTGTTTTTATTTAAACAAAGTGATTTTTCTGTGACTTTGTCACTGATTTATCTGAGAGCATCACATTCGTGCACGTTTGGACCTGCTGTAAACTCCTGTTGACTTTAACTATTACTGATAGAACACACATATCGTGTGGTTATGTTTCGAGTTAATAAAGTAATGTTTTATTCAAGAGAGATACACCCTTTTGAATGTTCGTGGAGGTTTAACACTGTTGAAAATAACTTTGGCACACTCAGTCTTGCTTTTCTTTTCTTTTTTTTCTGGAGTAAACTGATGCCACAGCTCCATAAATCGCTCCACCGGAGCGGGACTGCGTCTCTCCTCCTTTCCTCCACTGTTATTTGTGTACCGGCGCTCCTGAGCGTCTCTCTGGTAGAGGCGAGAGGCGAAAGGCGCACTGTCCTCCTATTGGTCAATATGAAGGGACATGTCGTGGGACGTGTCACACTACACGGACAAAACCAAAAAATTCTGACACGCCAGTCTTTCTGCGTCGTGGTCGTGGAGCGTCGCAGACGCCAAATCGCCAATCGCTGATTGTGTCACATTACACGGAGCGAAGACACGACGTCCTGCGACCCGACGACGCAGAATCGTGCACGACAGTGAGCGACTGTCTGCGACGCCTCCGTCGGGCCAAAATCGGGCTAAATTCGTGTAGTTTAGACCAGGCTTTAATCTTTCTTCTCTCTTCCCTCTTCCTCCAGCAGCAGCTACACCACCTTTTTTGGGGGGTGTGACCTTCTTTTTTCCTTTTTTTTTTTAAAATAAAGTTTGCAATAAATGACAGCTTTTTGCTCTCAGCTCTGGTGTGGTGTCCATTGTTGTGCACGGTGTTTGAGCCAGCTGTAACAAGTGATATTCATTACCATTCAAAAGTTTGGTCACGTTATTTCATTACACTCAATGGGACAGTGTATCAAAAGTTTTGACTGTTACTATAAATATAAACATATGCACAATTTACGTATTATCTAATTGGTCGAGTAATCGCAAAAATTAATCAGTGACTAGTCAATTATTGAAATAGTTGTTTGTGGAGGCCCTAGATGATATTTTGTTGGGTGACTGCTGGCATAGAAACGTCATAAGGCTGCATCCACTGCGCAGCTTTATCATGTCTCAGCAACTACCTGGACTGCAGCTAGTGATGTGCCAGAAGAACTGAGACTCCGAAGCGCGTGTCGAGAAAAAGGGGGCGTTCCTAATGAAGCTTCGTTTCGGAGCTTGTGTCATCAGCATAGGAATCACGTGACCAGAGCAAAACGAGGCCTCGGTTTGTGAAGATGACGTAACGTGTCGGTCTGTATTTCATATCTGCACAAGAAACATTCGGAAGTCGCTAGATTGAAGTTGACAGATAATTTATCCGAGCTCAAAATACAAAGACTGAAAGATCCTGACATACGGCCACAGAAATCCACAGTATTATAAATTTTCCCACCGATTTATGTTGCCCTGCACCTGCATATTATTTGAAGATTAAGTCGCCAAACTGAACACTGAAGACGCTCCTTTTCCTCAATAAACAGATTTCAGCCCTATGTCACCTCATACGTGGAGTTCCATAAGCGCTGCACACATACATAGTCACTATTACAACAGTTAATGTATGCCAAATATAAAATGAAATATGACAAAACGCCAACATTTTCTGTCATATAAATCATGCGCTCATGTATTTGCTGTGTTGTCATGGTACAGTGGTTAGCAAGTTTGCCTTTTACTCGGGAGGCTGTGGTTTGAATCCCGCACGTACTTTATTTTGAACTGAGACTGCAGTTCTGAGGACTGCATTTTATTGTCAAACTATGACTCAAATACTTAAAGGCACGGATAATCCACATTGTATTTGTTGGATGCTGCTAATTTATTTGACAAATCCTTTATTTTCTGGTCATGGGCACTACTGAGATGGTTTGAGTGCATTTTTGTTTGGGCTGATGTGGACCTATTTTAACACTAGATGTCACTAAAGAGGAATATGAATGAAACCCCGAGTACTGAACCTTTTCCCAAACCAATTGGCTGGAAAGCCTCAATGCTTCATGAAGCTTCATTTGGCCATCACTAACTGCAGCATACAGATTAACACAAAATGTCAGTGTTGCGGCTGTATTTCAAAGCGCCGGAGATGGATAACAAAACTGCTATTTGCAATGACTGCTTATTTTTCAGCTTTAACATTGGTATTGTTACGTCCCAGCTCTGCTAGGGGTTAGGGACGCAAACAAAAGATTGGTTTCAAGATGGAAAAGGTGGAGTAAAGATGTTTTATTGTTCAGGGGTGAATTAAAGCATTAACAAAAACCTGGAAAACTGTAACTGAAAAGGAGATGGGGTTAGCGATGCTGCTCAAAGGAACAAATTAAAAGACAGAGCCTAATACTAAAAAGGGGAACCAAATGGGGAAAAGACACAAACCTAGGCTATGAACCAAAAAAAGGGAACAAGCAGCACCATAAACTAAAACCTGTAACCAAAACCCAACTACAACAAAACAAGACCTAGTTATCCCAACTCTAAACTATGAGTGAAAATGACAAAGAAAAGGGGATCTAGCAACTAAACCAATCACCAAACTAAAACACCTGGAAATCAAAACCTAAGGTCACCAAAAACATAAAACTAAGGACAACTGTTGCCAGGCCAAGCAGTTGCCACTGACTGAGGGTGTGCTGGGTTCTTTTGTAGCTGTGGGAAGCAGTTCCAGGTGTGTTCAATGAGTCGTTAGATGGAGGGGAGGGAGGAGATGGTGTGAAGCCAGGCCAATCAGACAGGTGGGGTGAGACAGGATGATTTGCATGTAGAAATGAAAGACAAGAGGTTAACCGGCGGCCGTAACAGTATTGATATCGGTTATCGGCCACAAGTTTGAAAATATCGGCATATGGGCCAAAACTCCAATATCGTACATACATAATAATTATTATTTACATGCTGTCAGAAGTGACCAATGAAGAACTTGAAAAGCATTCGGAGAGCGCAGACCTCCCGCAAAGCAGCTCAACTTCCTTATTTTTTGTGTTCTGAATTTTCTCTGGATCCGGAACAACTTTGGAAACATTGTGGAACTCATTGAGATCCTTTCTTGTAATTTTTTTTTTTTACCAAATACTCAGGCCTTTGTATGGAGTTGCATGGAAAAATTCCAAAAATTTGGCCTATTAGGGTGATGTTTATGTAAGACTATTTAGGTGTTGGTAAGGAGGTTTGATGTTCACCATGGGGTGTCGGTCAGAACACACAGGACTCACTTGTGAAGTCCAGTTAACTGTCTTTACTGGTCACTCTTAATCATAACAGCACAGTAATATAACAAACGACAGGCTTACAGGTGAGGAATTCCTGGCTAGTTAAGGTGAATGCTGGATGGAAGTGAGTGTGGTCTATAAACACAGAAATACAAAGCCATGAGGAACATTTGCTATAAACACATTCAAGGTATTAATTATTACGAATAAATCCCATACAGTTAGGACTAAACATGCATATGTGTTCAAGGCTAACAGTTGCAGTAACTGGCATTTAACAGGTCAACTAGCTTAATAGCATAAAAAAGCACATGGTGAATGGAGGAACCCTTTTGAATAAGCATATCAGCTAAATAACATTAAAGGTATAGTCCAAAGTTCCCCCCGTAAAAAATAAACGTTAAACTTGAGCAAGTGAAATCCATCTCAAACCCTGCCTTTGGGCCTCTCCTCCCGTGCCGTGGTGCGTTTGAACACAACTTTCTCTCCCCCTGCCTGTAATTCGCTCTTTTGTATTGTTTTGGTCTGGTCGGGACGTTTCTGGGTGGAGATTTCTGTTTATATCGGCAGCCAACAACAGAGCTAAGAGCATGACGCTGTGTGGAAATAAGCTCGTGATTGGAGCAGACGCCAGTCACTCAAACTCTCGAAGGAAAAAAAAAAAAGAAAGAAAACACCACCGAAGAAAAGGTAAGAGCTTTAGATAATGCAGTTTGGAAAACCAGGGTTAATCATAGTTTGGCTTGTACCTGCTTCTGAGCTCTGAAGGAGAAGCTTGAAGTTGAATAGGCTAGCTAGAACGAGCCGGCCATTAGCCTGAGAGGGAGGAGCGCTAAGTTTGAATACTGTTGTTTGCAAACAGAAACGCTGGAGGGACTTCGGACTCTACCTTTAAGGGTTAAATAAACATTCTGTTCAGGCAGAAATACAACTAGTTACTTACAGTTCTTCACAAACCCACACTGTTCACCATATTCACCTGCTAGAAGTCTGTCCAACGGTCTTCTCTCCTCGTGCTCACTGCTGCTCACAAGTTTCCATTTCTGCATCCTGACATCATGTGCTCAGTAGCGCAGCTGCACATTTCTGCCACAAGGGGGCAGTCACGCCTCATCAACAGCCTTTCTAACATGGCCGATCTCACAATGATAAAGAATCCTTCAAAAAAATTCCTGGAGCCGGAAGGTGATCCGGATCACCACCAAAATTCAATGGGCTTGTCCTTGGGCTGAGACACACGGCTGGTGGAAATTTCAGGTCAATCTGTCCAGAACTTTTTTCATAAAGTTGCTGACAGACAGACAAAGTGGCATGGTTGTTGGTCAAACTAATGCTGGTAACTCGGTTGAGGGAAAAATATATTGAAAAACTGACTTATTGAGTGTTTTTGTGTATGACAGCATTCTTGTGAGCATATCAAGGTGAGGAGGAGTGCTGAGAAAGAATCTTAGCACAGATACAAAAGACAAACAAAAGAATTAAATCAAATCAACCAGGAGCTTTGCACCAGTGTTACAGCAGAAAATAGGATTTTTTGGCTTTCATTACTGCACATGTAATACTTAAATATTAAGTTTTTTAAAACTGCAACTGATTTTATACTGTACAGCAGAGAACAGCTTTCCATGCATGTAACAAAGTGAGTGTGCTGTGAGAGCTGGGATATAATCTACCCTGCAGTTATACATTTGCACATGTGTGTAACGCATATCATATATTTTGTGTGTGTGTGTAATATATATTTGATGGCACTTCTGCCATTCAGGAGGGTGCCAAGTGTTTCTGCGGGGAGAAGACGGAGAGCTGTGACGGTACAAAGGAAGCAAAGTACAGAATAAAAGAGAAAAGAAAGTCAGACTGTCAGATATCGACTGTAAACAGACGGGGAGAAAACCGCAACTCTAAGGTGAAGCTTTCCAGCTGATTACTTGATACCACATCACAACCGCCAAAGAAAGGAGGACAAATAAGAGAATAAAGTAATTATCCAGCACACTGCAAGCAGAACGACGTGATTTCCTCATAGGCAGCGAAAGCAAGCAGACGTAATCACAGCAAAGCTGAAAGCGTGGTGATGAATGGAAAACAATTACAGCTGCGTTCTCTAACCGTGCGTGGAACGTCGCACCAATTATTCTCTTCCTGGAGAGAATTGGAAATAAAATTCTCCAGGCTTGAAGAGGTAAAAGCCATGTGATTAAAGTAAATAATTATGGTTCATGGTTATTAGATCGATGTGTAGAAGTCTCCTCTGTTTGGTATGTAAATAACTGACTTGCAAACTGTAGGACTTCTTTTTAAATGAGGCTTTTCTGAGGACGGAAGCATTTAATCTGTTTCTTAGAATTAAAGACAAAGTTGGTAATCCTGCTCAAAAACACTTTTTGTTATACTGGGTGAAATGGTCCTTCCATCCTGACAGTATCAATACATCATGTATTCATAAAAAGGAAGGAAAAAAGTCAGACCTCTGTGAGAGCTGCAGGTCTGTAAAAACTCTGACCAACTCCTGCCATTCACACCGAAAGGCAGGAATTAGTAATTCACAACTTATAGAAAGAACAAAATCGATGTCTTTTATGTCTCGTCTCTGTCCCTCCCCTCTCACTGTCCCCCACGTGAGCCCCCTGTGTCAAGTGTGACTATATGCAGCTTGCAACCAAGGGGCGTGTCCTATAGTGGGCATGTCTCATAGTGAGTGGGTGTTGTTAGGTTTACGGGAAGGGTCTGGGGTAGGGTTAGATTTTACCTGCTCTCATAGGTCTGGCGGGCGTGTCGTATAATGACTTAACTCGGCAACACGGCCACTTTACAACACGCCTTTGTCTTGCGAGCCGCAGATAGATCCTACTCCCCTGTGCGCCGCTCACTGTAAACAAACATAGCTAACGGACTGCTAACTGCTGCTGTGCCAAAAAACAAAACAAAACAACAGATAAGGATTAAGTCTTAGAGGTGTTGACGTTTGCAATGTGGACTTTGTGCACCGCAGGAGTTGGAGGTGAGTGAATTAAAGCTTTTAAAAACGTGGTTTGTCAGCTGTTTACTATCACGCTAATGAGCTATCCACTCGTTATCGTTATCCTGCTCATAAAACATTGGCGCAAATGTCCCTGCGCTCTGAAGACGTGGCTTCAGGTGGTGTGTTTTTTTAAAATATCACTTGCTCAAACTGTTTTCCAACATTGCTAACCCTAGCTTTAATATAATGTGATTTTAACATTATAGAATATAATATAATATAGATAATATAGACCGTTGCACATGAGCTGAGAGGAAGAAACCTGTTATTAATCGGGACTCTTTCACTTGCTGGGTTTCCGTTACGCTTTTTCGAAAAATAAGAGTGATATTTCTTCAAATTAGAAAAAAATACAATTGCGATATGTAGGCGTTTCCATTGAATGGTGTAAATCTGTAATTCTCGTAAAATCCCATCCTGCGAGACATCCTAAGGAGGATGTAGATGTAAAAATTTGGTGTTTTAGAGCTGCTGCTGCTCATCAGGAGATGAAAGCAGAGGATGATGATTCAGAGGTTAAGTCCGTATGTAGCCTCTGATCACATCAGCAGGGAAAAAACACTCGTGGCCACTTCCAGGACCGACGCTCGAAACGTAATACAAATGAAAAACCCCCCCAGGATTAACTTCTGGCGTGTGGATGTCATTTCTTGATCCTGTATTCCACTTTAATCCAACACCCAGTTCCTGACTGATTTGCGTGATACAGCGGTTGATACTAAAGCGGAATCATTGGATGGTATCCGTGGTCACACATTATTAAATCGGGGTGACATATAATTAACATGTGGGAATGAGATAACAAAGTTGTGTGGAAACTACATGAACAGCTCATAGCCCGTTGTTATTACAGGAAGAACTTAAACCTTAATGTTATCCTAAATGAACTCAGCTTGCTGAGTTATGGATATTTGGGTATTTTTCATATATGTGACTGATAAAACTTCCCCCCATCACTCCGATTTTACAATTAATGCTTGTAAATGATCATAAACATCATAATCAAGAAGGAATAACTGGTGTTTCCGTTACACTTATGCAAAAACTGCTTTATCGAAACGTCTGAAAATCCACCTCATGAAAGTGTAAAAACTTTTTTGCGATATTTGAGAGTTTTTTCTAAATGTAGGTGTTTCCATTTGCGGCTTTTAATTGTGATAATAAGATTTTGCAAAATTCCAGGTGAAATGGAAATCCAGCTTCTGTTACTCATGAAACCTTAAATATGTTACGGTATCTCTTTTCAACAGAATGACTCGTAACTTGACTTTTCTCTTTTTTAATAAGCTCATTGACTGCCAGACCTTTTCCGAGCAGAGCGCTCCGTATTGCCAGGATTTTTAAGCATTTTCACTGATTTTGGGAGAGCCACAGAATATTATGTACTATGCCAGTACAAACACTGAATGTACCAAAGGAAAGCTTAGACTCTCTTCCTTTATCAGAAAAAAAACATTTGTTTCTAGCTTTTTCCATTCTTTAGTAATCTGCAGTAGAACATGGCTTTGTTGCAGCAAAAATGCCTGTTTCTGATCAAAAAGCTGAGAAAACGAGCTTTGAATGCGATCGTCCGCTTCAAGTGGAAAAGTGTCTTTGATGCCAATATTTTTTTACTTTAGTAACAACTTCATCATCTGATCAGCTGTTTACTTCTATAAAACAACAAATACAACACTGAGAAAAGAGTTTTGGAGGCAAAATAATTATTTACTAGCTAAATAAGTCACAACAAGTTTGTTTCACAACACAATATTTGACAGAAACAGAGAGCAGAAACGTCTCTCTACTCCTCCCCCTCCCTCATTCTCCTTCCACCGTTGCTTAGGTATGCATGCAGTGCCCCCCCAACCGCGTGCTGTTGACTTACTTTCACTTTCAGCTGCTGCACTTTTTTGCTGTAATTCCAAAGTGTCTTCGATTGATCGTGTCTGTCTGTCACCGATCACTTTTTCCACAAACTTTCCTCCTTCATCCACCTCCTAAACTGCTTCGATTACGACCGGTCGCCATGTTCTCTAACCCCCGCAGCAGGATCCAGCACACTTCAGCCGGTTAGCTCTAACAACCGCTAACAACACAGGAAGCATCATAGAATTGCATCACTTCCTGGTAGTTTTTTTTTAAGCTCGTCTGACACCGCCATCTACTGGATTAGATGAAAACTACCGAAAAAATTATCATGAGCTCTTGGTACTCTCTGACAAGCTCCACCAGAGATTAAAGTAGCTCCGCCGATTAAAACCCTTAAAGGTGCCATGACATCAAATTTCACTTTTCTGGGGTTTTGGGTGTATAATATGATCTATTGTACACTGATGAGGCCATGTGAACGTCCAGAGTGAGAATCAAAGTTCCTGTTTATGGTCTGTCAGCTTTGTCTCTCTGCTCAGAAACAGTTGAATCAGACAGCAGGCTATCATTCTACGTACTTCTATCATTCTACGTAATTTAATTGCTCCAATAAGAGCACACTATCAAGTAAACAGCGCCCCCCCTCTCTCTCTCCTAACGGTTTATGCACCGTCCGCTCCCCCCTCCCCTCCCTGTCTGATTCAGCTTCGTCTATGGAGCTAGTAGTAACTTCTCTGCAGTCAGGTCTGGATTTTCAAACAAATGGATTTAAAAGAAAACTTCTGCAGCAACACTGAGGGAGGGGGCCACAACCTTGTCATTACCTGTAAGTTTATTTATTTTCTAAATGCTGTCTTGTCTGATAAACGTAGCTCACACTGTCTGAACTGCCCATGTTGCTAGCAGTTAGCCTTTAGCAAACTCCGATCGCAGCTTGACCTAGATTCTCCAAATAAGGTCATAGCGAAATAAGGTGTAGCCAATCAAAATGAAGTCAACGTGGTCTCCGGGTAAAGCTCCATATCATCACCGGACCCAACTGTATTACTGAGGAAGTGAGGTCTGGCGTTTCAAAACAATACTCCGCTGTAAAAAATGCCGTTTTTTTCTTTGGAGTATTTACATATAAAGTAATGCCAACAACATAAACTAGTTTTTAACTGTTATGTCATCACTCCTTTAATTAACGTGGAAACACATGAATGGCAGCCAGTGAGTTAATAAGGAAAATGAATTTACCTGGCCAGGTTTTTTCTTGCTGTCATCTGACAGCTGAGACCCTGAACAGGTAAAAAAAAAAAAAAAAAAAAAACAGTAGTGAGAAATGAATGACTCAAAGTTCTTCCTTTGCACCTGGCCTCAGTGTAAATACACTTTGCCTCATTTAAATTCACAGGTTTCTGAAACACTCTTGACTCTTTGGTGGATAAACTTGCCCAATGTGCATCTCTGCTGAAGCAAACATGATGCTCACGGGTGGTTCTGCAGCTACAAATGAAAAATGGCCCAAAGTTGACGTGATTATAGAACAATGATGGTGCACCTAAGAAAAGTAATCACATTAAAATGAAAGTCTGAGTTAAGCAGAAACAAATCTCCATCCTCTCACATCAGAGAATCATGAATAATTAAATCAATCATATCCCAAATTAGGTTTCCAAACCAGATGAAAAGAGCAGCGGTCTCTGATGCTGGGGGTGCATGCATAAAACATGCTGATTGACAGATCTCAGATCAGCCCGACTGGAACTGTTGCTGGTTTAGGAATGTAAGGAATATTTATTTGAACTTTAAGTATCAAATCTAAATTCATTGGAATATTGAAGGTTTTTTTTCAATTTTTTAAAATGTAAAATTCATATTTTCTGCACTCAGATCACACAGTTATTCCAAGCCGCTTTACACTGATTGCTGCAGCTCCTAACCTGACTCCACCAGATGGATTTGCTTCCGCATATCCATCTGGGAATCATCCGTTAGAGTAGTTTTGGGAAGGGGCTAAAATACTGGTTAGCTGATTGGATAAGGCATCTGTCTATCACCACCAATGTTGGTGATAGACGGGCCAAATCTATCAGATCAACGAAGCATACGACATACTAACAGAGCAGCGACGAAAGCACTGCGCTCTTTTCTAGTTCTCTCTAAATCCTACCTTTTCTTGCACCTAGTCCATCTTGAGCATAGTTTGTTAGGGTCTGTGTGCCACACCCTCCCACAATGCTTAGTGCCACGCATCACACGCCACGTCACACCAGCAAGCTCCACTGTGAGATCAGAGGAGACTGACTGGCTGGTGACTGGAAGCTAACAGCAGCAGCAGAGGGAAGGTCAGCGGCCACAGAGTCAAATCTGTACAAGTATAAATTGCATTTTTAAAATATGAAAAGCCCCCACAAAGGTCATGTGAGGGTGTGTCTAATGACAGAGCTTCGTGTGCTTGGAGCTGAAATTCTGCGATTCTGTATTGGACACAATGAAATGCTGTTTAAAACAAAAAACAGTTTTTTGCCAAAGAAACTCTGGTCTAATTCTTAGAATTGTCTTTTTATATTTTCGTACTGTTCAGTCTGTAAAATGATAATTTAAAAGATGAATAGACAAAATAAATTAATTAAATACAATCAAAAAATCTGAAAGTTAAAAACTTTGGGAAATAAAAAGTTTCTCTGACTGATAGCGGTTTAATATCTAAAGGAGCCAGCAGCTGGTTGGCATGGATTATAAATCACCCCCTCCTCATGCTACACACTTATCAAAGACCAGAGATTGTTAAGCAGCTTCTCCACAAGATTTGGTATTCAGGTTAAAGGAACTTTTCAGCTTTCTGACCCTCAAGGCTCCACACTGAGCTTAATTTGCTTTCCGTGCACCCTCCATACTTCCTTAGTGCCTGGTGGCCTCATTTACACCCACATTTCCTCTCAAACTAACTTAAAAGTCATCACTTATTTTTCCTCTTTTGTACACTCGGCTCAACCAGCTTCTCACAGCCACTCTGAACAAATCCAAGTTCTTACTCCACATTTGATTAACAGGCACCTGATTCAAGATCTTACATGACATGGACTGAAATCTGTGGACATCTGCACAGTCCGGACTATTTCTGGTGCTTTGAGACAGGCTGTGAATACAGACAGAAGATGCTGCATGAGGAGTTTACTGTTTCCACATCAAGTGGGAAACTCCGGCAGAAAAAAACTGAAGCTAACTCTGAAAGGCAAATTAGAGCCAAAAATTGTAGTTTCCCCCTCATCCACTAGGGGCTGACCCCAAAAGGGAGTCAGTCCCCATAGACTCCCATGTTAAGAAGACCAACTTCACAGCACAGAGGTTATAACTCATCCGTTTAGATGCTATTTAATCTTAAAAATACACCTAATTCGGGGCGGGTCCTTTTGATTAACAAGCACCAGATGGGCTGCCGGCGTTACTCGTGGTGGCTAGTGGCTAGCTCCTTGCTCGCTCCCAGGAGGCCTCAGTCAGCAGCAGAGTAGCACTATGAGGGTTGTTAGCTGGCGAAAGCTGGATTTATACTCATGTGGCATCTGCATCCAGTAGGATCTGCGTAGTTGATGCAGAGGCAGTGTGTGCGTTCACCCGAGTGTAGGGTTACGGCGTCTTGCTGCAGTTTCTTTTCCAGATCTGCAGGCAACAACAGGGCTTTTATCGCCTGGGAAACTCCACAGGGCGGGGCTCTTTTTTCACCCCGATAGTTTGCTTCAGCTCAGGCAAGTATTTCCTCTTTTAGAGCAACAATAGCAACTGACATGCATTCATTCATTCATTCAGCTACGAAGCCTGAACATCTGGAGGCACATAGCCACACTGACCAATCACATGGGAGTACTTCCACGTCTCTGCGTTCGCATACTGGGATGAACGTTGGGTCTGAAGAGGTGCGTGTCAGGTCTTCGCGGACCTACACAGAGCCTATGCAGTTAATAGGCTCTAGCAGTTATGCAGACGTAGATGATGCACGAGTATAAATCCAGCTTAACAGCTGCTTATCTCTATTAGCTTCTGTTCTGGGTCAGTTCAGTTAGATCTTATTCCCTGGATTCCACAGAATACATGTGCGCTCCACTCCGGACCGGCTCCAGACCGACTGCAACCGTCAACGCCCACGGCATGAGCATCGCTCCACTTTGTAATGCTAGAAGGAAGCTTGGGGTGATGCGACAGGTGTGCACCACTGTCGCACCTATTTTTTTTATTTTTAATTTTTATTTAACCTTTATTTAACCAGGCAAAGACATTAAGAACAAGATTCTTATTTACAACGCCGGCCTGGAAAGTGCCATCGGCACCTGTTGGGGAAGTGGGTCACATCTACTCACACCATTTGCGCCATTTAAAATAAAGTACATGTGTATGACTCCTCAGCTGATAGTTTCAGACAATAACCTTTATATATGGGACACAAAATGCTAATAGGCAGCTTTAGAGTTTGGTAATACTTCAGCTTTATTACACGCACAACACAGCGGGGCAGATTTGTCAATATCCAAATTTGCCTGTAGTAATTTGCCCATACAATTTGGAATTTTGTGCGAGGGCTTGAACCATGGTTTGCAAGTGATCTACCAAGAAT
The DNA here is from genome assembly GCA_023101725.1 of Atherinomorus stipes. Taxonomy (NCBI): domain Eukaryota; kingdom Metazoa; phylum Chordata; class Actinopteri; order Atheriniformes; family Atherinidae; genus Atherinomorus; species Atherinomorus stipes. Next base: position 332,851 of record JALJCO010003800.1, read on the forward strand.
AAAGGCGCAAATGACAGCGGGTGCAAATGTGTTGGAAACGCCCCTATATAAATGAGGGTTTTACGTGTGGCCAATTGCGAGAGACGACAGTGTGTTCAGTGGGAGGCTACGTCAGGTTCACTGTAGGACGGAGAGATACAGAACTTCATTCCTACCAGCAGCCACCACCCTAAAGAACAAGACTGACTGATTTATTATTGTTATATGATTATTTCATATAAATGTTATATTGTTAAAAACAAAACAAAAAAAAAAAAAGAAAGAAAAAAGAAAAGTGAGCTTTTTACAATGCTGAATTTCCCTTCTGGTACGAATAAATTATTTTTCATTTAATTTTTATTTATTTCAATATTTTACACCCGTGTTAAAGGAATAGTACACCCACAGAATGATGTAACTTTATTTTCCACTTACCCTTTTTAATATCTCTAATGCAGCCAGCGATCAGGAAGGCTTCTCATTTTCCCCCAACTTTCATTTAATGGAGTTCACCGGGGACCGAGCCAAAAAGGTCCATAAAAGTCCACAAAAACTTGTCAATATTCCTCCAAACTGCTCGTCCAATGTAATCCAAGTGTCCTGACTGGGTAGCGTCCAGAATTTACTCCAAACTATGTCATTTAGTATATTTTTAGAGCCTAAGTAGTACTACATCGCATCTCCTGTGAGCACGCCGATGCGCGTTTACGAAACTACTGAAGGCACGGCAGACGAGATTGCGCGTTCTCTTTCTATCTTTGTTTAAAATCAATATCCAACCCCTCTTGGACCCGCTTGTGTTTGTCCCAGTTTGTCTGCAGCTCTAGCGCTCTTAGCACAATGTAAACAGCGAATTTCTTCTTCTATGCTTGCATTATCGGCAGAGTAGGCTCTGAACGTTGAGGCTTCCGCAGTTTTGTTAATGCGCTTATGCGCGCTTCGCGGAAGTAAGATGTACCACTGTTTAGGTTCTAAAAATATAGTAAATGATGTTATTTCGAGTAAATTATGGACGCTACCCACTCACGACACTTGGATTACATTGGACAAGCAGTATGGAGGAATATTGACAAGTTTTTGGGGACCTTTATGGACCTTTTTGACTCGGGCCCCGGCGAACTCCATTATATGAAAGTTGGGTGGAAACGAGAAGCCATCCTGATCACCGGCTGCATTTGAGACATTAAAAAAGTTCGCCAGTCTTGCTCACCATGAGGGTAAGTGGAAAATAAAGTTAAATCATTCTGTGGGTGTACTATTCCTTTAAATGGTGGTCTGCTGTACTGATTTTTATTGAATTAACAATGAGAACTAAATACCTGCCCTCACTGCTCATGAAAAATAATTTTGAATCAGATTTGTGCATCCAGGATTGTCCCTCTCAGAAGTTGCAGCCTTTTGTGCACAAAGCTGCAAGTTTGCACCTGCTTTTCAGACGTACTAGAATAGATGCAAAAAACAAGTAAGTTAATGCGTCTCACAGTTGATAAATTGCCTTGCGAGTGCTAAATTAATATATTTGCATTTTCTCTTCCCATTACACGCACTTTTGCGTGTAAAAGCCCCATATTGCATATTTATTGCAGAAAAAGTACTAAATGGATAAGAGGCACTATTTAGCACATTTTAAAGACCAAACCCTATTAGCACGCTGTTAATACATGTTAATGCAGTGAGATAGCTTATGTTTTTATACACGCAAACCTTTAACAGATCTGGCCTCATGTGTTTATGCTATTTAAAGATATATTTAGGTATAACATATTTAGGAAATGTATTTTAATGATAAATATATCCGTATAATTATGTCCGTATTTTTGTCTGGGCAGAGCGGAGCGGAGTGCTGGTGTTGGAGCGGTGTGGATGATGCGGAACTGCTGCCGGCATTAAAATGGCAACTTGTTTGCGCTGGAGCGGAACAAAGTGCACACACATTACAGATCTGGGCATGAAAAAGTTCCTCCTTTTTCTGCCAGAAGTGGTGCACTAATAGTGCAGTAATGGTGCACTATCACTGGCGGAACGATTTGTCCCGCAAATACGCCATCACGTACGGTGTCCAAACTTGGAGTGTGGAAACATCCTTGTTCTGGGCATTCATTTATGCTCTGAAATCATTTCCCAGGGGCACACAGACGTTTTTCTGTGCGATTGAATTAGCAGACAAGTGGCTAATAAGTGGCTGGTAAGTGGCTGGCAGTCGGCTGAAAGGGGAACTTTTTCATGCCCAGATCAGTATGTGGAATCTGGGGGTTAGCCTAGAGTATGGTGGTTGTCAATCGTTCGCCCCCACGCTCATAGCCCCCCCATGTTACGAATGGCGACAATGGGAAAGTTTCATTTCAGCTCTTCAAAAACCAATGGGTCATGCAAACAGAAGATTCGTTCATCTTCATTAACTGTCTATGGTTCAGATACAATAAATGTTGTATCCGCTAATGTTTTTTGTCACACATGAGTTCCAAATATGACCTGAAGTCCTGTCTGGAAATATCTGAGGTCAAACTACTGAAAATGGCCCAAATCCTGAAATATCTGCAGGGTGTTTTTCGCTCATGGTGCACTCACGTCAGCCTGTCTGGTTCCAGTCTGAGTCCGTCTGCTCGGAAAGTTGGTGGGTGTGTGTATGTGTGTGACTTGTTTTCATTTGTCAGACCATTACTGCCAACTGTCCCTCTGGAAGAGATAAAACACACAAAGCAGTAATTACTGATGTCAGATACCTTCTTCACATAAATCATTTACAACTTTGAAAAAAGCCACACAGTTTTAGTTCCAGTCAGCTGATGAAACTCATCCTTCTCATAACAAGACTTGATAAGGTTTCACCTTAGCGAGAGGATGGTGTGTGTGTTTGTGTGTGTTATGAATTCCATAACCCTGGAGCTGCAGCATCATGTTACTAAGACAATAAGGCAAACAAGCACTTTGTATCATTAAATCTGGGCTGTGTATTGTTGAGGTCAAACAACTCAGCTGTGCCAGGTTGGTTAATAGGATTAGTTTACCCCCTCTTTTGGCCCCTGCATTCATACCTCTGTACCTGCTTAAACCAGTTCAGGGTCATTGGGGGGGGGGGGGGGGCATGTGAGAAACAGATACACTCTGGACAGGCTGTGAGTCCATCAGATGGCCAACATGGAAAAATGAGGCAAATAACAGCTCACCTTCACGCTAACGGTAAATTTGCAAACACCAGTTAACCCAGCATACGTGTTTTTGGACTGTGGGAGGAAGCCAGAGCATCCAGAGAGAGCCCATGCTGACATGGTTCCATTATTCTCTGAAGGAACAGGCAGGGCAACTTAATTTGTAGTACATTTCAAGTGTACAACAATTCCAAGTGCTTTACATAAAACATTAAAAGTATTACAGCTGAGTGCAGAAGAAAGGAAGCATAAAAAGAAAAATAATTAAAATTACTTAAAGGGCTGGTAACATGCAACATTGACTTTTTTGAGCTTTTTATTATGTTATCATGTTATTCCCTCCCTGGGGGTTACTTTGACTCATTCATGCATATTTGAGAAATCCCTGAATCTCCCGTGGAAACCAACATGGCTGCCGGAACGGCTGCTACCACAGAGCACCTCCAATACCACAAAGCTCCTCCCCCTCCCTTGCTGAGCGCTGCCCCACCAGAGCATAAGAGTGTTGTGCTGAATGGAGTGGGCGTGTCAGAAATGGCAGGAGGCATCTTAAAGTTGAGGCACATCAAGTCATTAATCTCCTCAATGCATTTACCAAGAGCCTGTACAAGGCCCTGGTCTCCAGGTGCTGTGTGTCATCTGCGTAGCTATGGTAACTAATATTGTTGTTCTTTATAACCTGGGCCAGTGGGCGCATGTAGATGTTTAACACAAGAGGCCCCAGGATGGAGCCTTGGGGAACTCCACGAGTAATTTTTGTCTGCTCAGTTGTAAAGTTACCTACTGGCACAAAGTACTTCCTGTTCTCGAAGTATGTTTTGAACCAGTGTTAGTACAGTACAGTTTATTACATTGTTGAGGTTTAATTAAGGAAAAAAGCAGACAATATGGATGGAAACTCACGGCCAACACCTCCAAATCTGGGTTATGGAGACACTCCTTCATGTCTGTGTTTACACCAGAAGCCTGGTAGAGAGGATTAGGAGTTTGCTGCAGCCAACATTGGTGAAATACTTCCAGTATTGCTGCTGTGTCCTCAGCAGCATTCCAGAGTCATCCATTTTATTTGCCTCTGACCTCATATCCTCATTCTAAATCACAGTTTCAACTTTCTCCTCCTTCATCTCTTCAGCTGTTCTAAATTTGGAGTCTAGTCCCAGGTCGTACTTGGACTGTAGACAGCTCAACCAGCTGATCCCACGTGTAAACAATCCTCCTGTTGTCATGGTTACTAGTCAAACAAGTTGTGTAACTACCAGAAAAAAATCCCTTAATAATCCAACTGCAGAAGGCTGACCTTAAAAAAACTAAAAGGTCGCTACACTAAACTCTTAATTAGAAAATGATTGATGAGATAATGAGGTATTTAAGCAATATTTTGTTTGCCATCTTAACATTTTCATCCAGAACTGCAGATTTGGAGATGCAGCTGATATAAGAGCATCTGATTTATGACTGACAGGCTGCAGACTGCTTCTGAATGAAATGCAGTTTGCATGCTTCACTGCAGCATGTGGCAGATGTTCATCACTCACCTTCCTGTATTATTAACTCTATTTTTTATTCATTTTCCAGAAAGTTAAGCTTTGTTTGTATAATATAATACAAAGATTCTGTGAGCTTCTGGAAAATTCTATCAGAGCAGATGCACTTTGCATGATGTTTCATAACAGTGGTGGGGAACTTTGGCCTTCATCTTGAAAGGTTTTCAGATGTCCCTGCTCCAGAACACCTGATTCAAAGGAATGAGTCACTGTGTAGAACTTCATAGGCTGTTGAATCCATTTGATTTGAATCAGGTGTGATGGAGCAGGGAAACCTGCAGGACTGCAGCCCCTTGACAACCACGGTTCCCCACCAATGCTCTATAACTTTTATAGAAGAACAGAATGTAAAGACTTCTAAATATAAAACTAATATTTAATTTACAATGGAAGAGAATATGGCATGAAATGTTTAGACTTTTACAATTTAATGAAAACTTGTTTATTTTGAATTTCGTGGTATCAACACAGAAACTTGGATGGAGGTAGTAAAAAACTTCAGTGAGTGGTTGGAGGAGGTGTTACAGCTAATTAGGTTGACTGGTAACTATCAGTAACATGACTGGATATAAAATGATCACCATCGAAAAGTAAGGTCTCAGAGGAAACTAGAAAAGCGCAGACCTCCACCAAGAAGCCATAAGTTGACCCGACAATCACAAACAAAGAGCACACAGATCGGCACGAGTCAACTGTCTACATCTCTGCAAAAATGTGTCCAACACACTGCTTTTCACATCAGATATGTCATTAAAGGAGCCCTATCATGAAAAATTGACTGTTAAGAGCTTTTAAGCAAGTTACTAGCTGTGTTCGAAATCATCCACTCATTCACTCACTCCCTACTCCCTACATAGTGTATATGATGTAGTCCACTATATCATGTACACTATGTAGGGAACGATGGGAGGAGATTTCGGACTCTACATGGGGTGACCTCGGTACATGCGCTGCGACATGCAGTGGTGAAACTTCAATAAAGTTTTTTTTTCTTTTCTTTTTTTTTAGACGTGCAGTAGCGGTAGCTAATAGTTATGAACAACAGACACCTTTCCTGCTACGAAGAAATACCACTATTGTTAAAAGCTACACAACAACGCCACTAAAGCAAATGTTGGTTCTTTAACGTTTATTTACATTTAAGCTGCTTCGCCATTTTTCTTCTTCTGCGATCACAAAACATGGCCGCATTGCATTGTGGTATACGGGAGTACAATGTAGGGTACATCGCTTGTACACATACATTCGCGGTGCATTGTGGGTGTTTTGTAGTGGACGATGTAGTGGACGAAAAGTAGTGAACAGAATTCGAACAACGCTACAAAATGGCGTGCTCACTATATAGTGCACTACATCCGTGATAGGGAGCGATTTCGAACACAGCTAGTTACTGTGTTAATTTAAAGGGGAAACTCAGTAACTTTTTTACCTCAATAAATGCTTTTCAGAATCCCCGTGGGGCTAAACAAAGTGTTTACGGAGCGATTCAATGTGCCCCCCCCTCCCGCCGGGGCCTCTGGCCTGCGAGCAGCTAAATACAACTTTGCCTGCACCGACCCGAGCAGAACTTGCGACAACAGAAACCGCTGTACGGTACTCAGGTCCCCTATCTACCGAGCTGCTTCCAGCTCTGATTTGAACCAGACTGCCAGCGCTAATTGGAAGAAAACATTTCTTTATCTTCCACCACCTAAACACGGCTCCTGGCTCTCATAACCAACTCTTTGCTGGACCAGAGTGATTCACATAGCTGCGCTGCCTGGGCGCCGGGTGAAGCATCACTGCTTCAGGCTCAATAATCACTTGTCACGTCCGCAAAAAGTAAATAAAAGTTCATATTCTTACCTGCTACTCGCCAACACCAGTGAAAAATATAATCCACGGCATATTTACCCGCAAATCGCGGGTAAAACGTCCCGTTTCAGAAAATACAGGACTTTGCTTTGAGTAGAGGGAGACGTGGTGCTGCTACCAACGCAGCAAAGTAGCATCAACAAGCTAGTAAACGCTTAGAAATATATCCAGGGAAAGACAGGTAGAGAAGCCGTCTGTGTGCTGTGGGGGTGTAAGGGGGGGTTGAACGCGACAGTGAAAGGACGCCACTAGGGGGAGCCCCGAGCTGAAGTTACTGAGTTCTGCTTTAAGTAGTTTTTTTTCTTCATTTGTGAGTATTTTAGTAATATTTATGAATATTCAGGCCAAGCTCTAGCTCCCTTAAAATGACTGACTGACCACCAGTGTATGGAATGAGGTGGCACCAATCATGAAGTAGCAAATATGCATGCGCAGCATTGAGCAAGATCCCCACTTTCTTCAAGAGAAACTCAAGGAGAATCCTCCCCTATCCACACTCTGAGGAAGAAACAAACAGCCTGTGGGAAGATTTCCTCAGAGACAAACAGCCATTTTTTTTTTTAGCTAGATCATGGCAAGTGGAAAACTATGATCGTTCAGTGTGGGGGGTTTTTGCGTTGTACTGGACAATGAAGCGGCTTGCTGAAACTGGTTAGATTTTATCTTCAGGAGCAGAAATAACCCTCATCTTTGTGTATAAACTTCTCTCCTGACAACTTCATGAATCTCGGACAGTAAAGTGTTTTTTCTCTGGGATTACTTCTGAAACTGACACAGTTCCCACCATAAAAACGCCTCATGGACAGACAAAAACACTGGTGAGTGAACATCTCCCAGCTCAATGCTAACTGTTAGCCTATGACTTGTATGCTAATTTACTTACCTGTCAGGGTTAGGGTTAGTACTTCAAACTCCATATCAGACTCTGGGTCGAGCATACAGCTCCATAACAGGCTGCTCCATTTTATTCGGTCAATCGGAGTCGGATTATCCATCAATGTTTACAAATAGCATCCACGCAAGTTATGCCGGTGTTAAAACCAAATCTGTTACCCTGCAGAATCTGTGTCTTCTGGGGTGACATAAAATGGGTGTAAAACATATCAAGATTGGTCGAGAGCTTTGGTGGTTCAGTGCAGTCAGTCGTGCTACTTCCGTGTTGGAAATGGAACCCGTAAAAAACTAATATTTCACACCAAATTAATCTCTATAGTGGCGATTGGAACATAATTAGCTTATATATGCCTGTAGTTGACTTTTGGAACGTTTGAAAAGCATGATACAGCTCCTTTAAACAACCCTGCCACCCAACTTTGGTCAACATGGCTCTAAGCGGTTTGTTGTGAGTCAATATTTCCCTCAAACAGCGCTGAGCCAACTGGCTCCCATCACTTTCCTCTTTATTTTCAGCCAGGCTGATTTATTCCTGGAAATGGTGTCCTATGCACTCACACAGTGATGTCATTTCTCTCATTTTACCATCATCTCTCATCTCATCTAGCTTTAACAACAACTGCGTATACGACTGAAGATGCATTTTTCCAGCATTCTGCATCTAATCTGAATCAGAAATTGCCTGTTGTCCAATCATGCTGCTGTTTGCTTTATGCCCTGTAGCTGCCTACGCATTCATGATTGTTTTCATCTACTGAGGAGATTTTTCCCGCCACCCTCTTTATGTTTTGAGGGGTATATGAATGATTCCCCTGTTGGTGCTCATCTGTTCTACAAGCTTACACGGTGTGATGGAGCTGCTGAAGCACATCAGACTGGATGAGCGATATCCTGGAAAACTTTCTCTGCTGTTTGGCCGTGCAAAGCCAGAAAAGTTTGTTTGCTGCATTAACTAATTCCAGCAGCAGCTGGCATGACATCTAGAAACTTATATTGATTAAAAACCACCACCAACAACAACCGAGGCAACAAAATGCAACTTTGAGACACTGCTTGAAAGACTCTCTTCCTCCTTTCAACAGAGCTGCTATCTCTATAAGCAAGCCACATCCAATCACAGCACTCCGTGTTGGTCTAGTGCTACTTTTGTGTGCTAAAAGGCGTCCCTCATTAGGAGCAGTGGACCCCTGGATGACAGATAGATGGGCTGTTGACACTCCAACAAAAGGGTGTGAACAGACTTCTGATAAAATCTGCAGTGGAAAAAAACAAACAGCTTTCTCTGTAAATAAGGTGTGACTCTTGTAAGACTGCTACGTGACCGTTGCCACTCAGTGCACCACTCGCAGCCAGCTCATCGTGCCCTCAGGCTATGGAAATTTAATATCTCTGCAGTGTATTACGAGAAAACATCTGGCACAGAATAAATAAACAAAGTGTGTTTTCCACTGTCAGTTCGCATCATTCTGAGATGTCTTTTATAAGATGTAAGGAAACTGTGCGAGAGCGAGGATTTAAATGAGCAGTTTTGGGGCAGATGAATGATGGAAATAAGCACATCTGTTGTCTGAAGCGACAGGCTGCTGTGGTTTCATATCCTGACTGATGAAGTGAATCAAAGGCGAAAACGAGCGCTAGTCCGCCAGAACTGATTTACAAAGCAGGACAAAAGGAGGTTTGGGTCTGGTAATGGGCAAAATAGCCCCGCAATGCATTTTGCGTGTCTGCTGTAGATGAATATGCAATATGGATCACCGCGAGCATCCGGGAATTTTCGCCAAATTCGTCACATCCGGTTAGGTAACAGGTGAAAACATCGCTTCGTTGCATAGGGGAGCCACTGAATTACCTGCTTCATTACTCGTCAATCTTCGTTTATTCTACTTTGGAAATACCGAGAAGTCCCGCTGTGTATGGCTGCCATAAACATATCTATCACACGGACAAGAGAATATGTTTGTTCCAGTTCCCAAAACAACAGAAAAAGTCCCGAACAACATGCTAAGTGGCTAGCTGCTATCAAGCCCATAAATGCTGACAGTTCACGCTGGAAACCATGGAAACATCTAACAATATGTTCCGATCACTTTGTGACTGATAAATAAAAGCATATATTGTGGTCTCACTTTTTAAACCCTGTAGTTGTTTTTGCACAGATGATAGAAAACACCATTAAATCAGTGGATGTACAGAATCACAGCGCCGCCCGCTGTTCCCGTCTCCTCAGGACTGTTAACGATTACGTTCATCCAGATTACTGCCATCCATGATCCCACATAGGAATAAAAGCATAAAAAGCGGCAGAAAGGCATTTGCAGCATTATAAACATGCACAGTCATAACCAGTTACATACAGATAAGACTGCCGGTAATTTATAGCTTTATCAATGAGAGTAAACTCCTGAGAAGTACATCAAAGAAATACCACCATTTCTTAAAAATCCGGGGAAAATTTATATTCTATAAAAAAATAAATGGCTTGAACACGGAGCTTACCTGATGAAACCAAATACATCATGAGATCGGGAAACTGATCATCAGGCTGTTATGTACAGGTAGGTTCGTCTAACCAGGCTGTAGCAGCAGAAGATGGGCATCACTTAGTCCAACAGATACTAGTTTAGCTTCGTATCTTCTTCTAGCGTCGGCAGTAAGACTTTCAGTATAACTGGACGTCATTTCTATAATATTTCAAAGACAGACCGGCGGAGAAAAAAAATTAAAAAGGGTGCAAAAGCAGTTTTTGAGGCTCATAGTCCATCAGACGCCGTTCAAATACGAAGCATATTTTCACCGGGACCAGCTTCGTGGTCACGTGAATTCCGGGTTGTGACGTAGGCTCGCGCTGATCCATAGGCATTTCTGCCAGAATGCGAAAAGTATTGGGAGGTGATTATGCAAACAACTCAGCTTTGCACACGAAATGTGATTTATCAACCGTGCAACGGAAAATGGGCACAAAAAATTGCGTGTTTATTAGCACGTCTAAAAAGCAGGTGTTAACTGGCAGCTTTATGCACTGATGGCTGGAAGGGTGCGGCATACAGGACTGCAGACATGCAGCACTGGGTCAAAATCATTTCTCGTGAGGTGTGAGGGCAACTCGTCAAGTTTTCCTTGTCTAATTAAATAACAATCAGCATCACTGTTTAACACGGGTAATTCTAGACAGATGAATCAGAACATCTGCAGCTGTACCATAATGCTAGTTAAAGCTGACATTAATTATGTCTTTTTATTTTCTTTTCTTTTTTGCCAATGGCATTTTTTAAAATTTAGATCAGCTCCTGTTTGCTTGTCCTCTCCAGACCCGGTTCCTCGTCTCCACACTGAGGGCTGCTGCTGCTCTGAGGTTGCTGGCCTGCATGAAGTGAAAATAAACAGCAACGTTGCACAAACTATTGATACTATTTTTTACTGAGTTTTGTGGAGGGGGGGCAATTACGCAGGTCCAGCACCTGGTATTGTGCCGAAGAGCATTGTTTTTATTTTATTGTTATTATATTTATCTTATATTCTGTTTTTTATTTGCCTAAGAATATATCTCTGGAACTAATATCTCTTATCGGGTCAAATTCCATTTTGTGTTTAGCACATGCTCTTTTAAACTTTCCATGGCAAAGCAATAGCACAAGCTAAATGCTCATTTAAATACTGCTATTTGCGCCTGTTCTTGATTGCATGTGTAATCTTTGTAGATCACCTGCTAATGCTGAAGAGACAGCGCGGCAAAGATATTAGCCGTCTTTATTTGAATTCTTTGTAAATCAGGGCCTTTGTCTTTTATACTGTTTGCATTCAGACATTCTGCCCTTTTACCTTTGAGATGTAGCGGACATGTACCAGCTAGTAGTGCCCTGCACGGGCCTAATATCTGAGCCAGAGTCCAGCCCTGGCCCAAAGGGGTGGAGCCCCAGCCCTGCCCTGCCCGACAGATTTTCAAAGTTCTCATGCCCGAACCAAATAAAGCCAGACTTTTTTTTTTTCTCTCTTCTTAAACCAGGCCGTCATTAAAACATGTTAATTGGGGATCTTGGCGTGAAATTGCGCGATTTTCATTATATTTTTGATTAAAATAAAGTTAATGAATTGATTTAACTTAATAACTGCATTATTTTATTTAATGAGAATTGGTGCGTATAGGTGCAATTATAGGTACACCTCCGATCTTATCTGAGAACATTCATGACACAAGTGGGTATATTTTGTTTCCTTTCAATATTAACAGTAGTTTGTAAAGTGTATGAAGCATTTTGGCTGGTGTTTAATTTATGATTGTTTTTGTTTTTTTTGTGATGTGGAAAACATCCTGTCTTGTTCCTGTCCCTAAAAAAATCACAACCAGCTGAACCAAGTGACTACAGACCAGTTGCTCTGACATCTCACATCATGAAAGTCCTGGAGAGACTCTTACTGGCTCACCTCAACAAGCAAGTGAATACCTTTCAGGACCCATTACAGTTCGCATATCGTAATGGGCTTGGGGTTGAAGACGCCATCATCTTCCTGCTTCAGAGAGCCCACTCTCATCTGGACCAGTCAGGCAGCACTTTGAGGGTCATGTTCTTTGATTTTTCAAGTGCATTTAATACTATTCAGCCTGCTTTGCTATGTCAGAAGCTCCATAACTTCCAGGTGGATCCTCCACAACCACCTGGATTTATGACTACCTAACAAACAGACCACAGTTTGTGAGACTGAAAGGTTGTGTGTCTGAGATGGTGTTCAGCAGCACTGGAGCACCACAAGGGACTGTACTTTCACCATTCCTCTTTACACTGTACACTTCAGACTTCCAGTACAACTCAGTCCTGTCATCTGCAGAAATACTCTGATGACTCTGCAGTTGTGGGGTGTATTAGTGATGGACAAGAAGCCGAGTACAGGGAACTGGTCAGTCAGTTTGTGAAATGGTGCGGTAACAATCAGCTCATCTTAAATACCAGCAAGACTAAAGAGATGATTGTTGACTCCAGGAGGAGCAAGAATAAGCAGCATAGTCCTGTCTACATCCTGGGAGAGGAGGTGGAGGTGGTGGAGAACTACAAATACCTTGGAGTTCAGCTTGACAACAGACTCAACTGGAAATAATAATAATAGATTAGATTTCTATTGCGCTTTTCAAGGCACTCAAAGTGCTTTACAGTAGATCCATTATTCTTTCACTCCTCAATCGTACTTGGTGATGGTAAACTACATATGTAGCCACAGCTGCCCTGGGGCAGACTGACGGAAGCGTGGCTGCCTTTTCCCGCCTACGGCCCCTCCAACCACCACCGGAACCATTCACACACATTCGTACACCAGCAGTGCCCCCACTGGAGGCAAGGAGGGTTAAGTGTCTTGCCCAAGGACACAACGACTCATGGCTGGGGGATCGGGATTCTAAATGCCGATCCTTCGATCATTGGCCGACCTGCTCTACCACCTGAGCAACAGCCACAACACTGACTACATCTACAAGAAAGGTCAGAGCAGACTCTACTTCTTAAGGAAGCTGAGATCATTCAACGTCTGCACCAAGATGTTGCAGATCTTCTACAAGTCTGTTGTGGAAAGTGCAATTAGCTTTGCAACATCTGCTGGGGAAGCAGCATCAGAATCAGAGACTTGAAGAAACTAAACAAGCTGATCAAGAAAGCTGGTTCTGTGCTGGGGATAACTCTGGAGCCGCTGGAGCTGATCGTTCAAAAAAGAATGCTGCACAAGCTGATGAAGATGATGGAGGACTCTTCCCATCCTCTCCACAACATGGTGAAGAATCAACAGAGTGTGTTCAGTGGGAGGCTGCGTCAAGTTCGCTGTAGGACGGAGAGATACAGAAATTCATTCCTGCCAGCAGCATCACCCTAAAGAACAAGACTGACTGACTGATTTTTGTTTATATTATAATTTCATATAATGTTATATTGTTTAAAAAAAAAAAGAGTGAGCTTTTACAATGCTGAATTTCACTTCTGGGATGAATAAAGTATTTTTCATTTCATTTTAAATTACTCAGCATGCAACTGCAACGGCGCAATTTGACCTGCATATCTCAGCCATAAAATACAATAGCCAACGCACTTAAACCGTATTTCAGTGTCTATTTGTTACGGTCCCTGAACCGGCTCAAGGCAAAGGAACCACAACATAAATGAGAGACCACCACCAGGCAGCAGCGATACAAACAATTTATTAATCTAAAGAAATAAAGAGAAAGGAGCCCCGGCCAAAAAGAACAAAAGAGAGAACGAACCACAGACCAACCCTTTAGCGGGCCGTCGAATCTGGGCTGCTCCCAAAACAAAAGTAACAAAAAAGACTAACCCGAAAACAGGACTGCCGGCGACTCCCAACTCAAACCAAAACAAAAATGTGGCTGGCGGTGGCCCCCATCTGAGTACCAGCAGCTCACGGACTTTATACTCTCCGATGGGTCATCCAACCAATCACTGGAGAGAAAAGAGACAACAGGTGAGACATATTAAAGAACTTGCACCAAGGCTGACAAGAGGTACCCGCAACACCTCCACCCCCAAATGCTGAGTTGGGGCCAAAGGGTCACCACTCAGCATCTGCAGAGCAGCGGGACAGCGTGTCAGCCAAAACATTATCCCTGCCTCTGATGTGCCTTATCTCCAAATTAAAACCCTGCAAAAAGAGCGCCCACCTCATGAGCCGCTGATTGGAGTTGCGCATCTGACCGATAAACACAAGGGGATTGTGATCGGTGTAAACAACGATCGGAAAACCCGACGAACCTAAGTACACCTCAAAGTGTTTCAGGGCCAGCACCAGCGCCAGGGCCTCCTTCTCAATGGTGGAATACACCCGCTGATGCTTATCAAACTTCCTAGAGAAGTAACACAACGGGTGCTCCACCCCATCGGCACCATCCTGCAGGAGGACGGCACCCACGCCAGCATCACTAGCGTCCACTGCAAGCTTGAAGGGCGACTCAAACGCCGGGGCAACAAGAACGGACTCTCGAACGCACATGCACAATCGGGCGACCAGACAAACTGGCGCTTCGGGCTCAGGAGATCAGTGAGGGGGGCAGCGACAGCGGAAAAATTCTTGCAGAAGCCACGGTAATAACCAGCCATTCCGAGAAATCGCTGCAGCTGGCGCCTCGACGTCGGGACAGGGAACTGCACGATTGCCTCCACCTTGGATTCAACCGGTTTCACCTGGCCATTACCCACTATCTTACCCAGGTAGACCACCGTGGCCCAACCAAACTCACACTTAGACAGGTTAACTGTCAAATTGGCCCCGGCAAGCCTCTGAAACACTGTCTCCAGTTGAGCAACGTGTTCCTCCCAACCACTGCAATACACAACAATGTCGTCGAGATAAGCCTCACACCCCGGCACCCCAGACAACACGAGGTAAACCAGCCGCTGAAACGTAGCAGGAGCATTATGCACCCCAAACGGCATAACTATGTACTGCAGAAATGCATCGGGGGTCACAAACGCCGATATCTCCTTGGCTCACTGGGTTAAAGGAACCTGCCAATAGCCCTTCAACAGGTCTAACTTCGACACAAAAGCTGCGGAACCCACACGGTCCACGCAATCCTCCATCCGTGGTAAAGGGTAACAATCTGGCTTAGTGACCCTATTAACTTTCCTGAAGTCAGTACAGAAACGGTCTGACCCGTCGGCCTTCACAGCCAAAAGGCATGGCGAACTCCAGGAGCTGCAGCTAGGCTCAGCTATGCCATGGTCTAGCATGTAATCAACCTGCTGGCGTATACGTTGTTTCTTTGAAGGGTTAACCCGGTAAGGGTGCTGCTTAATAGGGGCAGCATCCCCCACGTCAATGTCGTGCTGCAGTACAGCGGTCTGGGAGGGCACGTCGGAAAACAGAGAGTGATGGAAGCTAATAAGCCTGATCACATCATCCCGTTGAGTCACGGTCAAATGCGCCAGGTAGGCACCGAGATCGCGCAAAATCACAGAGTTCTGGAGCCGACCCTGCAAAACAGCCTCAGATGGACCCTCAACATCAGCGACAGGCACAGATCCGGACAGCTCCTCAGATTCAGCACCGGACAGCTCCCCAGATTCAGCACTGGACAGCTCCGGCAGGGCACCTCCTCCCCCGTCACCACACCTGTCCAAGGGCGCGGTAAACTGTGCCCCGACATGCGACACCACGGAAGTAGAAGACAGACACAGGGCAGGTTTCGATCCCTCTCCTTGTCCATACCAGGAGGACCCTGCACCCGATCATAATACGGTTTCAGCATGTTAATATGACACAACCGATTCCGGCGGGCACGGTCTGGTGTAGCGACAATATAATCCGTAGCACTGACTTTCTTTTCCACCACATACGGACCAGTGTAACGTGCTTGCAAACTCGGACCAGGCAGCGGCAAAAAGACCAAAACCTTATCACCTACTTCGAACTGTCGGCTTTTCGCGGTCTTGTCGTACCAGGTTTTCATCTTACACTGTGCTGCAGCAAGGTTTTGCCTAGCTAACTCACACGCCCGATGTAACTTAAAACGAAACGTGCTGACGTAGTCGAGGATGTTCTGGGAAGCATCGCACAACCATTTTTCCCGCAGCAACTTCAACGGCCCACGCACTGTGTGGGCAAAGACCAGGTCAGCCTGACTAAAGCCAAGCGACTCCTGCACTGCTTCCCGTGCGGCAAACAGCAGAAGGTGGACACCTTCATCCCAGTCTCTATCAAACTCGAGACAAAACGCCCGGAGCATGTTTTTAAGGGTTTGGTGAAATCTCTCCAGCGCGCCCTGACTTTCAGGGTGGTAAGCGCTGGACCAGCGGTGAGTGATGTTCAGTTCCTTCATAACTTGTCCAAAAACGCGCAACACAAAATTGGTGCCTTGGTCCGTTTGAACCACCTTAGGCAACCCAAATACCGAGAAGAACCTCACCAAAGCCTGTAGAACGACAGGCGCAGTGATCTTACGCAGCGGGATGGCCTCAGGAAACCGTATGGAGGCACACATCACAGTTAATAAATACTGATGGCCTTTTTTCGTGCGCGGGAAAGGGCCAACACAATCGACCAGGACATGATCAAAAGGTGCATCTACGGCTGGAATGGGACACAAAGGGTAGGGAGGCGGAGTCTGAGTCGGCTTTCCAGATACCTGACACACATGACAGGTCTGACAAAACCGCCTCACTTCCCGTTTGAGCCCGGACCAAAAAAAATGACGCAGAATCCGATTATAGGTTTTATTAACCCCCATATGGCCCGCCAGAGGGCTATCATGGGCCAAGCCCAGAATCAGTGAGCGGAACACCTGGGGAACAACAATCTGAAAAATCACACTCCAGTCGTCTTCCGGCGGCACAGAGGGCGGGGACCATTTACGCATCAACACACCTTCCTCCAAGAAATAACCAGAGGACGCCTTCACAAGGTCCTCCCCGGACAAAACTAATGCATAGAGGGGCTCAAGGGTAGAGTCCCGTCGCTGTTCCGCTATAAGTTGTTCGCGAGATATCTGCAAGTCACCAGCATCTCCCCCCATAATCGATAAAGCATCCGGTGAGAGCTGATCTTTATCGCCAGCAACACGTTGTGAGGAAACATCAGCAACAGGCCGCCCCGAAACAGCAACCGGTTCAACGTCTGGGACGTCACTCGGACCAGAATCAGCCGACGGACCCGGAGCACGATTTTTGCTCATGGCACGTGTAACTGCACACACCGGAAAGACCTCGGGAAATTTCCTCTGGAGCTCATCGGGGCCATCAGGAACCACTGGGACAGCCGTCATCTGTGGCGAGGCCAAGATCCTACCCCCAGCCAGATCGTTTCCCAAAAGAAAATCCACCCCCTTCACGGGAAAAGCAGAGCAAACAGCCACAGTAACTTCTCCCGACACCAACGCAGACTCAAGTTCAATACAATGAAGAGGGACATTAACGCACCCCATACCAAACCCTTGCACTAATTCAGTTTCTGCAAGCGATGTTTTCTCGGATAAGGGAAGGATACTGTCCAACATGATAGATCTCGAAGCAGCGGTGTCCCGCAAAATGGTCACAGGGACTTTAGTGCCCTCTGGCAAGGAGACAAACCCCGTCATTATAAAGGGGGAATACACGTCAAAATCAAATTCCCTAGAAGGGACACCTTCCGGTGGGGTCTTCAACAGGTTAACAGCTTTCGGATGAGACTCTTTTTTGCCCGACATAAAACAGTCAGCAATAATATGTCCACGTTTCCGGCAATAGGTACAAAACAGCCCACCCCGACCAGCACCATACTTAAAGGCCCCAGCGTCGCCAAGTCGGGGGGAGCGAAACACCGGAGAACCAGGGCTGCTCCCAAAACAAAAGTAACAAAAAAGACTAACCCGAAAACAGGACTGCCGGCGACTCCCAACTCAAACCAAAACAAAAATGCGGCTGGCGGTGGCCCCCATCTGAGTACCAGCAGCTCACGGACTTTATACTCTCCGATGGGTCATCCAACCAATCACTGGAGAGAAAAGAGACAACAGGTGAGACATATTAAAGAACTTGCACTAAGGCTGACAAGAGGTACCCGCAACACTATTATTATAATAAACGTAGCAAAAGCTTATCAAATATTTTCTTTATCTTAATAAAGACAACAACTAGGAGCAGCAGAATTATCAATCTTATAACAAACAGCTTGTCTTACCTGCGCAGCAGGGATGTCAGCGACGGAAGGGGGAGAAAGGAAAAGCGGCTGCTGTGTTCAACTGTTGCCATTTAAATTGGTTAAACACAAACACCGCACACATCTCTCTAATTAAAAAAAAGGAGAGCCCAAACCCGGGCCTGAGGTAATGATATGGTCACTGGCCAGAAGCATGGTCGGGCTTCCGTTGGGGCCCACGGGCTTGGGGCTCCAGTGCAGGGCTCTACCAGCAAGCCTCCATATCATAACCCTGCCAGCATGTCCATGTGGGGCCCATAAGGGTTAAATTTTGGCTGCATATGAGGGATCCAAGTGGGGTTTGTCCACGGTTTCCTTGTTGGCCCCACCTGCGTTTTCCCATGTGGGTTTTCACATATGTGGCCCATGTAACTAACAGAGATCTGCAAATTTGCCCAGTTCAAGCCCATGCCCATTCAAACACTTGCAGGCTATATGCCCCCTTTCCACTAGCACCTACTTTGCCAACCCTGCTTGACTCTGCTCGGCTCTACCCGGCCCAGTCAAAGAAATGAGTCTTTGACTTACAGAATTTCTTTAATGTCAGCAGGTTCCGCATAATTGTCGTATGTTACTTCAAATTAAAAGAAAAAAAAGTTGATCTTACTTTGTTGTTCACTGTACTTAAGTGAATTGTGTTCATGCAACACATATACATTATGTAGAAATCACACAAAATCACATTAAGATAACATTTAAAAAAGATTTAAACCAACAAACACCTATTTTATATGTTAACTGAAAATAGATTGTTTATAAAGTCAACAACTGCTCTAATTCACTTTTTTTTTCAGTGAGGTTGGACATCGTCTCCAACCAGTCCGCCCATTGTCCTCTGACTTCTGGCTAAACAAGACATTCTGGTCCAGACAACTGCTGCTCACTGGATATTTTCCTCTTCTTCAGACCATTCTCTGTAAACCCTAGAGATGGTTGTGTGTGAAAATCCCAGTAAATACTCAGACCAACAACCATGCCACGTTTAAAGCCACTTAAATCCCCTTTCAGTGCTCTGTTTGAACTTCAGCAAATAATTTTCTACATGACTACATGCTGCCATGTGATTGGCTGGTTAGGTATTTGTGTTAACAAGCAGCTGAACAGGTGGAGCTGATAAAGTTGCCAGTGAGTGTAAATATGTATATATGCTGTGATGATGGGTAAAATAAGGCTTTGGACTTACTCCAATTTGCTTTTCACTTTCTTGTGTGTACCTGTGGAGGATAAATATTAAATTCACAAACTCCCAATGACATCATATCAAATAAGTGTTGAATATGTTGACTCTGTCTATTAACCCATGCTCTGGGTGTCTCTTTCTCTGCTCATTGGATGTTAGATAATCCATGACGGCAGCGGCTATTTTCTGAAGTATCCGTCATGATAAAGATCAGAGAAATTGGTCTGAAGAACAAATTGGCAGATGTAGACATGGATGTATGTATTGGCTTGCAAAGTTAAAGCAACATGTTGTTTTTTGGACTTAAGAATAACCTAATAAGTCTCTACAGAGTCAGTATTCACACTGATCAAAAGCAGAGCCCAAATGAGTTCTGCTTTCTTGTGCAGTCGGGGCTGTTTTGTGTTGCAGCCCGAGCAGATATACTTCAAAGTGCGTTGACATTTATTGACAATCAAAGTGAACTGTTTCAGAAACAAGGTGTGGGTCAGGATATTACCTCTTTCAAAGGACCAAGTCATGCTGAAAATTAGTGTATGTATTGAATTTTAGTGAGACCAGCAGTCCCAGCTTTATTTATTTACATAACACGTCTGCCAGAGACCAAAGTGGAGTGAAGAATACTGAACATAGTTTTTCCTACTTGGCTCAGTCACTAATAATATCAGGAAACGTATCCATGGAAATATTTTTATCCATGTAGTGATGCTGGATTGATTTGCCAAATGGATGCAATCCAAAATTAGCCCACTGTGTCATTTAATGGCACTGCAGCAACCCAAATATTTGTCATCCTGAAAATGATGTGTAAATACTGCTCATGCTCATTTAACGGCAGATTAATTGGAAAGAGTGCACCACATGTCTGAAAAAAGGTTCAGCTGTCACATCCCTGATGGAAAATCTTTATCCCTTCTCTCATCGACCAAAGCGCTTCTGTTTATCTTATTCAAAGACTTGTCACCGATCACCCTCTAAACCCCAAGTCTGTCATTCTATTCAGCTATCCACCATGTTTTTATCAGTAACTCAATCAGCGGAGCCACTTTGATCAATATCCAGTGGGAGCCGTCAAGAACGGTTGAGTACTAATGGCTTGAAAAGTGTGGGGGATTTGTGTGCAAATAAAACTAACCAGAACAGGAAACTGATCCAAGAAAGGCTCCAGCAGCACATTAACTGCAATTCTATGACCATACTAACTTGTGCATATAAACTACAATAGCCTATAATTAAAGTCTCATTAATTATTTGCATGCAGCCAGTGGATAGAGAATTTCTTTTGTGTAAGGTGTCACCTACAGTAAAGGCATGAAAAAAATCGTAGAAACATTGTACTTGTACTCATTTGTATTTTCTTCTGCCTATTGCAGCTCAATGCCTTGATTTTCATTGCCCACCAGTGCTTTTCACCATGCTTATCTATCAAAGTTAATCAACAAATGTTTTCCTTTCATCCACAATTTTCTTTCTTTCATCAATGATTGACAGGGGTTGGATTGGATTCTTAGCAGAATTTTCCTCCACTTATTCATCCTCAAGTTCTTCCGAGGGGACACCAAGGTATTTCCAATGCCGGATGAAGGTCAGTATCTGGGTTGGAGAAATTTCTTTGTGCACCTGAAACAAAATGTGCACTGGATGAAAGTTCATGTATTTATGACTGGATATGAGAACTCTGCTGTCAGGAGCAATCCCTCTGCTGTTATAGAAGGACCGTGCAAGGCGCTGTAAAAATAATGGGAAATATGGAGTTCCACATACCCCTAAAAACGCACCCGCCTTCAACCAAAGGTTTGGTTTCTATTGTGAACAGCAATTCTGAGTCCAGATACTGATGTTATCACTGTGAGATAGAATATCTCAGGTGGGTCCATGGCCCAAAGACCTCCACCCTTTTGAAAAACAGGAGTAGTATTTCTTTTCTGAGTCTCATAAATGGCTTAGGTCCTCAGAGGGTATGTCCTGACACTCCTCAGAGAAGGGAGCCCAAGTCATCTACATTCATTTAAAATCTTTTTTTTCCAGAATTAGAATGTTGATTGACTATTGGTGAACAAGACCGTGGCTGTGTCCGAACGTTGACAGTATTTCCTAACTCCTCATTCACTATATGGGACTGCACCATACAGCAAACAATACGGTTTGCCTCTTTCTTGTGCAATTGAGGGGCAGGTCACACTTGGCACAGTTGGAGTAAATCCCAGGTACAAACAGCGGGGGGTAATGTACTTCACATTTAAACATCAGTGTTACTGATGGCCGTGTTGCAGTGCCCAGACCCATCTCCGTAGGAGGTCTGCAATGGTTACATAGTTTGCAATTATTGCATAATTCGCCCATGCAAATGCGGTCACATGAGGTGGTGGCATAGTGGTGCGTTTCCAACTTTGCAAGTGTGACCGGAGGCCATTTTTACTAGACATTTGACACCTGGAGAGTTGAAATGGGATTAAACCAGTCGTGCCAAATGTGACCTTGTCCTTAGAACTCCTGCCTGCAATGCACTGTGGTCTATACTGACCTATCTAGTGACCATCCATGCTCACTACTTTTCAAAATGCATTTTGGGTAATTTTGAATGTACTACTTTTTCTCTCTGGACATTCAGACACCTCTAGAAAACAGAATGACCACTACAGTGAGTAGTGTTTGGACAAAGCTCCTGAGATACTTTGGCCCTAAAATTTACCTCCCCCTGTAATTAGTTAGAGACATACAACGTAATTTTTAGAGAATATGCATTTCTGACTCATTTTGATGGCACATCAACATTCATTATGCACATTTTCGAGCCATCACTGCCCAGAGGCGTCCCGGGGGCTCAGAAACGTCAGTATGTAAGTTTCCATCCACGTGACTGTGACATTGCAGACAACTACTGTATTGGTTGTGTCACTTACTAGCAAACGGATATGAACCAGGTATGAACACCATGGGTGTTTTGAAAGCACATCATGTCGGATTTGGTAAAGAAACGCAAGGAAACATTACCAGAGGAAGAGAAAGACAGGAAGGGACAGAACAAGAGTCAAGATAAGACTGTCTTTTACTGGCTGGAGTGAATCACAGTGCAGGTATGATGAAGATGGATGCTAGTTTAGCCGCCGATAGAGGGCGCGTCATTGGGAAAACTGCTAAAAGTTCCACTGTATGTCTTTAAGAGACCTTCACTATCTAGATCTACACTGCAAAAACTCAAATCTTAGCAAGTATATTTTTTATAATTTCTAGTCAAAATATCTCATCACACTCAAAATAAGACAAAATTACTTAAATAGACACATTTCAGTAAGATATAACATCTTATTTTAAGGCAATGCATCTTATTTCAAGAAATCTTAAGAAATTTTTTCTTGTTCTATTGGCAGAATTTTTTTGCTTATTACAAGCAAAGATAAATCTTGGCCACTCTTCAAGATCTCATCTTACTGAAATGTTTCTCTCTATAGGTAGAATCCGAAGTTTATCCCTGAAAATAAACGTTAGACTTGTGCAAGTGAAATCCATCTCAAACGGCCCTTACTTGCGTGCCGTAGTGAGTTTGAATGCAACTCCCTCTCCCCTTGTCTTTAATTTGCTCTTCACCTTTGTTTTGTTGTGGTTGGGACGTTTCTGGGTGGAGATTTCTATTTTTATCACCAGCCAATGACAGAACTAGGGAATTGACGCTGTGTTGAAATAAAATCATGATTGGAGCAGACGCCAGTCACTCAAACTCTCGAAGGAAAGAAAAAAAAATTAAGGAAAACGACGGATGCACCGAAGAAAATGTAAGAGCTTTAGATAGGGCACCTTGGAAAACCAGGGTTAATATCGGTTTGGCTTTTATTTATTTATTTTATTTATTCACCTTTATTTAACCAGGAGGTCCCATTGAGATTATAATCTCTTTTACAAGAGAGACCTGGCCAAGGTAGCAGCCAATCCGCTTCTGAGCTCTGAAGGAGAGACTTGAAGCTGAATAGGCTAAAGAACGAGGCGGCCATTAGCCTGAGAGGGAGGGGCGCTCAGTTTGAATACTGTTATTTGCAAACAGAAACAGTGGGGGGGACACTTCGGACTCTAGCTTTAAGTAATTTTGTCTTATTTTGAGTGTGATGAGATATTTTGACTAGACATTAAAAAAATATACTTGCTAAGATTTGAGTTTCTGCAGTGTATAAACCCGAACCAAGTGCAAAAAGAATGCTCCACACCTTCTCTTGAGTCACCTACCATCAGTGTCTGGGATTCTGGAAATTTTCGCACCCTCCTTTGCCTTGGCTTGCTTTCATGCTGCACACTGCTGAGAATGAAAACGGCTTTTAGACTGCAACTAAATAATGGAGCACAATAAATGTTTCCAGCCTCAGGGTCTCTGTTTTTACTTTGGTGTTCAGACCTGCTATGGTTTTCATAACTCTGTCCAGTCTGAGGAGGGACGGCGTTATCCCGGATGTTGCTCTTCAACACGGCCTATGATACTTCTTGTCTTTAGGTCGCTGGATGGTGCGTTTGCTGTTACACTGCAAGAGAACAGCACTAGGATTCACTTGCAAGTGAATCAAGACTCCCTGTTTTGAAGCGGACCAGAGATTGTTTCTTTTGTCTGCATGGAGCATGATGCCAGTAAACATTCTCACTGCTGCAAACTAAGAGTATTATGTGTGGAAGCAAAACAGAATTTGTTTAAAGTGAACCAAACCATGCCAGCATAGATAAGCTAGAAAGCCATGACCTCAGAGTAGAAGGTGCTGGTTTTTGCCTTGCTGCTTCACACTTTGCCATGTGGAGATACCCACTTGATAAGGCTAATGGGACTACTTAATCAGTTTAAAAAGGAAACACTATAAAGGGTGATGCGGCATGTTTCTCTTGTGATAGCACTGTGTGCTAATCTCTGATGCAATCATGGTTTTGTTGTCATGTTTGGCTCATATCATTTGGCTCTGCTGAGTTGGTCTTAAAGGAATAGTACACCAGCAGAATGATGTGCGTTCATTTTCTACTCACCCTCATGCCGAGCAAGACTGTGGAGCACTTTTTAATATCTCAAATGCAGCTGGAGATCGGAAAGGTTTTCGTTTCCCCCCAACTTTCATATGATGGAGTTCACCGGCGACTGAACCAAATTGGTTGATAAAAGTCCACAAAAACTTGTCAATATTCCTCCATACTGCTCGTCCAATGTAATCCAAGTGTCTTGAGTGGGTAGCGTCCATAATTTACTCGAAACAACATCATTTAGTATATTTTTAGAGCCTAAACAGTAGTACATTGCACTTTCTAATTGAATTTCTATTCGTGTGAGTTCACGAAACTACGGAAGCCGCGGTGTTCAGGGCGTACTCTGCCAATAATGCAAGCGTAGAAGAAGAAATTTGGTGTTTACATTATTGTGCTAAGAGCAAACGAGCTGCAGACAAACCGGAACAAACACAAGAGGGGTTGGCTATTGATTTAAAACTAAGAAAGAAAGAAAAAGAGAACGTGCGATCTCATCTGCGCAGCTTCCGTCGTGTCGTGAACTCGCAGGGGTGCACTTCGTGGCAGCTACATGTAGTACTGTTTAAGCAATAAAAATATACTAAATGATGTCGTTTGGAGTAAATTATGGACGCTACCCACTCAGGACACTTGAATAACAGTGAAGAGCAGTATGGAGGAACATTCACAAGTTTTTGTGGACATTTATCGACCATTTTGGTTCAGTCGACGGTGAACTCCATTATATGAAAGTTGGGGGAAAATGAAAACCTGTCTGATCTCCGGCTGCATTTGAGATATTAAAAAAGTGCTCCAGAGTCTTACTCAGCATGAGGGCGAGTAGAAAATAAACGCACATCATTCTGTGAGTGTACTATTCCTTTAATTTTTTTGTGTGATATCTTTTTTTTTTTTTTAACAAGTGTGTTTATTAATTTTCAGAATAAACAAATCACACTACAATAAAAATAATTAGGTGCAAAACAAAACAGTCACAATAAGGCATGAGAGAAACATCACAGAGCAGAAGCGTGTGTTAATTTGCAGTCCAAGATGTGAATAATCTGGCAGTTAGAGAAAAGCTTTTCAAATAAAAAACGGAACTGGAAACAAAAGTATCTAACAAAAAATATATGTTCTGTCCCGACATATATTAAAAATACATGGACACTTCGTTTGTTGATGGATACATACAAGGTGAACATGCCTCCAATGCTATCCTCCCCTCTAAGAACACCATAAAAGATCTCCACATACTGTCAAAAATGTGACATTTACCCTTTAACGTGAAGGTGAGTTTTTCCAGCGAATCTGATAGTCCGGCAAGCCAAACAGCAATACTTGGTTTAGTAATGGATTTCCATGATTTGGCTATAGTGCATTTGGCTTGTAGTATGCAGAAAATAATCATAGATTTATTTACTTTGCTAAGGTTATGGTTTGATGGAAAAATACCAAGGATACATAGTTTCGGGTCCATTACTAGTTTTATACCTGTAACCTGGAAAATCATATTTACCACTTCTTTCCAAAAGGTCTGTATCAGTGTACAGTCCCATAGGCAATGACATAATGTGCCCCGTCTACCACATTTGTAGCATGTGTCAGGGTTATTGGGGTTGAGTTTATTTAGCTGAGATGGTGTTACATATAGTCTCATTATCCCCTTGAACTGAAGTAGCCTAAAATGGGTATTTATTGTTTGAGTTTGAGATTTTAGTAGGGCTGGACGATTATGGAAAAAATGATAATCACGATTATTTTTGACTGATATTGAAATCACGATTAATATACACGATTATTTATTGATTTTATAAAGTGTCTATTGAACCACATAACTCAACATGAAATATAACTTTTTAAAAAAAATTAACCGAAAATAAATTAGAAACAAGTAAAGGAGTAAAAGAAGAATATTATTCAAAATAATAATAGCAATAAAAACAAATACTAAGTCTACATGCATTCCTGTTCTATACTCCTGCAGTTTGCTTCACCAGTCTATTGCTTTTCTTCGATTACAGTGTTTTTATGATTGAGAAAAGGCGAAATTGAAATCACAATTAAAATTCGATTAATTGTCCAGCCCTAGATTTTAGGCAAATCTTCTTCCAGTCCTCAGTGGAGATTTCTGTATTCAGATCCTCACACCATGCCAGTCTTTTCCTTTCAGAGGAAATCTTAGATCCTTCCATGATTAATGTATAGAAGCTTGAAGTTAAACCCTTCTTAGGATTGATATCTTTTTGTTTAACTTCTTTCTTCCTTTGTATTGAATTAAGTGTTTTTTCCTATTTCCCTTTTTGATCTGTAGAACCTGCTTTCCTTTATTTTCCTATTTCTGGTTTCGTCTTTGTTAAAAAATATTTTCAACATTCCTTTTTTGTGATGGAATATTATTTAATGCATTTCATGCTTCATATTGTTGGGTCTTTTCTTGTGTGTGATGTTTTATTCCTGCTTGCCCATACCTGGGTAAATACAAAGTCCTGTCTCTCATTGTTAGTCTATCTGTTCCTGAAGCCTATTCTTCGAGTCTGTCGAGCCATCTTTTCTTAGATTTATATTTTGACTCAGATATAGGACTTCTCATTTTCTGGGAACCAGCAGCACCTTTTGTTCAGATACTTTTTATTAAACCCTTCTGTTTCCATCCTCAGCCTGCTGAATCTTGTGTTAGACTTTTACATCTTATCCTTTATAACACCCATAGTTCAGCTTCACTTTTCCCTCTGTATTTGTGAACAGACTCTGTGCTGCAGACCAATTCACAACTTTACATCATTGTTGGGAAGACTGATTACAATACTGTAACCTGATTGTATTCTAGCCTAGATTCAGCCTTTTATGGCTATTTGGTTTATTCCTTGCTTGAAGACCACTGGAAAAACTTACGTCCACTCCCACCTGTTGGCATCGCCTTTATCTGTAAATATTTCAACTACATAAATCATCTCTAAAGAGCATATTCAGTGATTTCTGAACTATGCAGTAGCCACAACATAAAAGACTGAATCTCTACTCATCATGTTGAGAACGACATATTGTAAATGCTCTCTAAACCGGGGGTGTCCAATGTCTGTCCTTGAGGGCTGCTGTCCTGCAGGTTTTCTTTCTCTTCCTGCTTCAACCCCCCCCCCCCCCCCCCCCCCCGCCCAACACAATTAAATTGAATGCAAGTTCTGCACAATGACTCATTCATTTGAGTCAGGTGTGTTGGAGCAAGGGGGCATAGAAGACCTGCAGGTTTGTGGCCCTCGAGGACCACAGCTCTAAACAGTAGGCTGTCACCCTTGAAAGTTAATGGGCTCAAGGTGATGTACGTAGGAAGTAATCTATGTCTGAATTCATACTGTACAACAAGCATAGACACACCTAGTTACTATAAACCAGAAATGAGTCCACGTTCAGCCATTGTCACTTGAATAATGGTGTACCATACAGCCAGGGTGCTGCTAAAGTTGGCTGAAGGAAGTAAAGGACACCTACTGCCACTCAGGGTTTCCGAGCAACATGACAGATAGGATGCATATGCAACCAGGGGACAAGAAAAAACAGGAAAAGCGTTATTGAACTACGAAAAGACGTGTGTTTTACATGCAAGACTGGACTTTTAATGCAGATGAGGTCATGATATGATGTAAAAGTTTACGGGAAACATAATGTTTGAGTCCTGGTATTTGTTCGGTTGCAAAAATCAAAACGTTCATGCATGTAAACAGTTGAAAATGGTGATAAAAGGACAGTAGGAGAGACTGTCTTCAGAAAACCCCCTCGGATAACTTCTGCAGGTTCGGACTACACGATTTATTTAGTCTTTCACCATGGTCACCATGTCGGATTAAACCACCGCAGTGGCAGAAATTATTTCCGTGTTGTAGTCGGGAGACTGGTTCTGTAACAATATCAGTATCACGGCCGAGACCAGTCATTTATCATTTATCATGGCTCACGGCTGCATCACAACACGGTTATATCCTGTAGCTGTGTGTGACAGCCGTCCTCTGCTTCTTTCGAGTTTAACGGCAGCTGGCGAACTTAAAGGTGCACTACCGCCACCAACTGGTATGATTATACTATAGTATAGTATGCCACATACGATTTACTTCATAAACGACTAAATTAATAAAAATTAAATACAATAACACAATTCAGTATCTAACAAAAAGGTCCTCAGTCTTTTCTATTTTCAGTCTTTGGATCTTTTTGCAAAATATCAATCAAGTCTAACGTGATGACAGGGGGCTGCCATCTTGAAATGATGTGATCTGCGGACGCATTTTGATTGGTCACTAGATCTTCTGCCCTCAGCAGACAGCTCAAGTTGAGCGCACACGGAGAGTTTTTCACCTCGCGAGGTAAAAAATATCAAACGTGTTTGATTTTCACCTCAAGGCCTCGTGAGGCAGAAAACTCACCAAAAATCAGGCGCACACGATGAGCTGTCTGCTGAGCAAACGGCCTTAAGAGACTTTTAGCTCAGCAGGAAGCTCTTGTGTGCGGCAGGCTTAACAACGCATCCTGGAGATTTAATACGAAGTACGAGTCGTAAATCAGATGGCATTTGAGTTTATCTCGTTAGCTTGTTAGCAGTTAGCTAGTCTGTCTACTGTCTACCAGGATTTCATACACAATAAAGCATAACCTTACACAAGCAGCAAAACTCACCGACAGCAATGCAGGTGAGTCCCTAACAGTTGGAATCACCACCTTTCCAAATGTAGTGTTGATGTCGTCTTTGCCCAGTTTAATGAAAGTTGCTCCTGTATGGAGGTGGTGAAGACGACACGGAGCAGAACCTGCTGTGGACAGCACACTGTTGTGGCCTATTTTGGTTTTAATAAAGAGTCTAAACAAAGGTTTAAGCCGCTTTCTAACTCAAGTTTTTCAGGCAAATTTCAAATGAGGTCCAATACTAATAATATCCATTATTTAACAAGAAAAATGTCGTTTCAGGGTGATGACTCCCTTGCCAATTTAGTGTAATGGTAATAGAAACACAAAACAGCAACGCTGCATCTATATTTTTTGTCATTAAAATACAGAGTTATACAATATAATTTAAAACACAATGATCTCTGTTTGTTTTGTCAGGTTACTTTACATTTTTATGAATGATATGAGTGCTTGTTTGGCCGTAGACTGCAGTACAAACACAGGCTTTTTATCCCCTGGTTGCGCACGCAACTGCCAATGTTTGTAAATGGGAAACCCATCTATTAGACCACTCAAAGTCGCTAAAAGACAATACCAGTTAGTGTTGAAAATATGTCTGTCTACAGGGTGTCAGTTGTGGATGGTGGAAGATGGTGGTGGTTTATTAAAATATGTCCGTCGATCATGGATAATGATCTCTGAAAGCTCAGTGTAGGCTTGGATCAGGGCCGGCCCGTGGCTTAGGCAGTACAGGCAAATGCTAAGGGCGCCTACCACTAGGGGGCGCCAGTCATCGCGGGAGAAGTGCATCACCTTTTTTTGTTCGTTTATGTATTATAACACATGTGTTAGGATTTATTAGGCATGTACTTTCCTCCTAAAACGTGCTTTCAGACTCTCAAACAAGAGTAAATTGAAGGGATCATCACATATACACTTGGATCGCGGTGCAGTCAGAACAACCTGTAGGGCGCCACAAAGCAGGATGGGAAACATGCAAATACCCAGCTCCCAGCGGGTCAATCACAGCAACTGCTACAGTATTGATAATAGTATTACCAGGTAGTTTTAAATGTGGGCTTATTCTTTTCCTAAGCAACAATAATACAGTATTATTATCCCTTAAGAAAAAATTAAGCCCACATTTTACTTCAGCACGTCCCTAAAAAGCCTAATTAAGTCCCCACCCCACCACTTCCACCAGGAGCCGGACTTTTTTTTTTTTTTTTTTACCTGCCACTCGAAAAAAGTCAACATGTCGAAGCGTCACAAACCAAACCATCTGGTGCCCAGGGGAGGAAAAAAAGAAAAGAAGAGGATGAAAAACGGGAAAAAGACAGAGGTAATGTTTCAGTAAAGATGTTTATAATATTATTTTGTTGTTACCGAAGTTCTGCGGCAGAACAATGATCGATAAAGGCATTAGCCATTAGCATAACATGGTTTGCTAATCAATAAATAGCCAGCTGTTAGTTTTAACATTAGTTAAAGTTATGGAAGGGCCCAGCTGTTATGGAAAATAGTCATTAAAGTACCCCCCACCCTTACTTTTCTCTGACAAAAGTGTAAATTTGAGATCTGTTCAGCAGGTGTTATAATGTTAATTGCATTGACATGGTTATCTCATGTTTTCCCAGCTTGTAATAGTCAATCAAAATACTATTCACTATTAATACTATTTACCTTAATTATAAGCCTAGCTGTTAGCTGTGTTACAGCTCAGATGGTCTAAAGTGTGCTTATTATGTTAAACTCTGCATCAGTGTTAAAGTGCACATCATTAATGTTACAGCATGACTTAGCGTTCCCTATAGTATATTACACTGCAGTTTACTGATTCTTTGCATTCTGCTAATTAGCATTTCACTGTAATGACAATAAAATTGACATTATTACTAATATATGAATTACTAATATAATTTGGTAATTAGAAAAAATTACATTGCATATTATACACTGTAGTCTACATCATGCATGTATCTCTTTTTTAATTTATATTATTTAATTGTATTCTACATCATGCAAGTGTCTCTTTTTTTATTTATATTATTTAATTTTATTCTACATCATGCATGTATCTCTTTTTTTCATTTATATTATTTAATTTTATTTTAGTCTTGAAATCATGTTTATTATTAGACAAGAGTCACATATTCCTCTTCTGTCTTCAGATGCGCTGCTGAGGTTTCTTAGTCCCACCACTGGCATGGCAAGGCAAGTTTATTTGTATAGCACATTTCATGTACAAAACAATTCAAAGTGCTTTACATAAAACATTATAAGCAAAAGGGAGAGAAAAAAACAATTAGAAGCATGATTCAAAATTAAAAGCACTGGCACTGTGAATCCTCCTGTCGCTTTCACCTCAGCAGCACAACCCAGCAGTGATGCAGGAGCATCAAGTGGACCTTCTGTTGCTCCAATAGACCCAGCTGACTGGCCATTTCCTCTAACTGATAAGGTACGAACAGAGTTGGTTGACAGAGGTCCATTTAAAATAGAAAACAGCTTCACATTCCCTAAAACAAAAGATGGACGAAGGTGTCAGCATGACTATTTTGAATGCGTAAATTGTTAAGACAAATCAAATACGTTTCTTGTGAGTATACTGTATTTAAACTAGCAGTGCAAGTACTGTATTTTGATGCAAGGGGGCGCCACCTAAAATCTTGCCTAGGGCACCAAATTGGTTAAGGCCGGGCCTGGCTTGGATGGCAGAGTAGCACTGTTTCCTCCCACTTCCAGAACGGATGTGTACTGGGGGCGTATCCAATTGTGTGGTGTGTATCTATGGGTAACAGAACATTTTAGAAAGCAGTGGTATGTTGAGTAATGAGTAAAAGCCTAGACTCAGTAGAAAAGCCTAGACTCAGAGTTAGTTGAACCTCCTTTCTGGAACAGGCCCCAGATCAGACAAAATTAATTGTAATCAATGAAAATTTTGCCCTACCAAATGGTAAAGGAGGCTGGTTAAATTGTTAAAATTAACCATTCGGTCGTTTGTGTCCTTTTGTGCGAGTGGTCATAGGCCTACAGCACTTTGAGGAATGGTACTGGTCAGAGGGAAGAAGAAAGTGAGTAATCTGTGTTTGTGGGTAACACTGTGAGTAGACTTTGGATGCAACATCAAGGGTAATTGAAATAACTGCAGTCTGAGATATGACCACTAGATGGCAGTGTTTGTTACACACTGTTCCTTTAAGTTTTTCTGAAAAGTTGATCAGCTTGTGTCATGTCCTTGGAAAAAAACACTCCACCAAACTTAAGAGCAGGTCATTTTAATTGATTTATTAATATTTCATTTAGCTTTGAGTTAAATTAAGAACATTTGTTTCTTTCTTTTTCTTCCAGTTATTTTTCTGACAGGCATTTCTGGTCTGACACTTGGCTTAGATTTGATCGATGAGACTATTGTTGGTTATTTCTACTGTAAATTCAAAAAATCCCTATGATGGATGCCTACCAGTGTTCTCTTAGAGGACATTTGGTCAGCATGTCCTAAGGGAGAAGTAGCCTTGCAGGATAGGAGTTGGAACAAGAGCTTAAATGCAGGTAAAGAGAGAGAAAGTGACAACTATGAAGGAGAAATGGAAAGGTGAACTTGTTAGATGTATTGAGGCAAAGCTTTTCTTTGTGTAATCTACCAGTCATGTATTGTATTGGCCAGATGTTTAATGGCCTTTTCATTCACATTAAGTGTGACTGAACCCTCAATATACTTTTTTTTTTTTTTTTTTGTAGAAAATAGCTTTGAGTTCTTTGCAGTTCTCCACTTACATATCTGTAGCTTTTACACTTGTCCTTCAGATTAGAATAGAGAAATTATGCAAGAAAACATCTTTTTGTGCCCTTACCTTTATCTATAAAGCTAATAATGAAGACACACAATTATTTTCATCAATTTACTTGGGGTAAATCTTGAGTGAATTATAATGAGCAACCTGACATATGGTGTATCAGACCCAGCCAGACAATGGTAAACGTGTTCTTATGTTTTGAGTTTCTTTTATCAGTGTTCATTCATTTTCTTCCTTTTGTACAAAATCCTTTGTGAACACCCTCAACTCGTGAGAACTAAAATACATTTAATTAAGAATAAGAATATTACATTACAGATATGATGGGAATTCTAATTTTTAAACAAACAATAAAAAATACCTTCCCACTTCTAGCTGGTTGCTTTCCATTAGGAACATTTGTGAAGGGACATGTCTTTTGTTTCAAATGGATGAGGACAGTTAACCCACTTCCAGCAGCATAAAAGTCTCTGAACTGTACGCTCGACCTCCCAAGCATTGTGTGTCCTTTTTTCCAAGACTACTGTCTCTAAGGGTGAAGTTGAAGCTCAATAGTTAATAGGATGGGATGATTCCTGGGGAAGATCGACCATCCATTGTTCAGCTGTTGACCTTTGAAGGCGACGCATTGTTAAAGACAAGAAGACATTGCTCTGTTAATTCCAGGAGTCCAGTAGCCACTGAACCTGATTTCACTCACTGTTGCCAACTCCTCAGGAAGAGAAGTTGCTATTGGCTGGCCAAAAAGTCACCAGGGCCCAGTATTTCAAAAATAATCCACCAGGATTAATCCAGGTGGATTGGATTTTTTCCAGATCTGATCAGAAATTGGGTATTTCAAAGGAGATTTAATCCTGAAGATTTAAATCCAGATCTGTAAATCCAATCCTACCTTTAATCTAGATTTTTTGCTCTTTTGGGTATTTCAAAAGTTTGGGCCCAAATCTGGATAATTTTGATCCTGAAAATGGGGATTAAAATAATCCCACCTCAGAGGTGGATTTGAGGAGGATCTTGAGGTGGAAAACAATGAGGTTGGCAGCTGCAGTCACGAACTACACATCTTTCACTCTGAATCTGCTACATAAATCAACTCCTTTCATACTGAAGAAATAATATGATATATTTTTAAAAATGAAATGTTTCATACGCATTGTGATGGAGCCAAATTTACAACAAACAGTGCTCTTGTTTCTGCTAAGTAAATTATTTTTGCGTGAGACCTGTTTTTCACTTTTAAGATTTGAAGAGTGTAACCACATTTGAAGCGGCACCCATGCACAACATTTTTTGTTCCAGCGATGCGCTAAATTACTCACTATGTGGACCACTCAAAGCGCTTTAGGCAATAATACAGTTCCAACTCTTTCAAACTTGTTCTGGAAAGCGGTCTTTTGTCTCTTTTACCGTTATCATCCAGACAAACGCCTCCATGTCATTAAAGAGGAAATGTTGCAACACGTTGTTTAGGCTAAATGCACAAGAAAATGTCCCAACACCACTGTATATTTCAGAACTTTTATTACTCTGCCTGGTGCATTCATTTATTCGTTGCTGCCGCTTTCTGCTATCTATAAAAGCCAAATGTTCTCTTCTTCTTCACTTTCTGACATCACAATCACAATGAACAGCGCCCCTTAGTGGTGACCCGCAAACACGATTTCACATCACTACAACAGGGATGAAAGGATGGCTTGTGCGACAAACGACACATCTACAATATTTCCCTAAATCTGAACGTAGCTGTAATTGCAGTCCATCATTTAAAATAAGTAAACAAAATCTGCACATAGCTCAGAATTTAGTGACAGTTAGACGAATTCTGAAAAGTTAAATTTCTGTCACAAAGTAAACATGTTGACGCTCCATAAATAAAAATGTTTGCATGAATAATTGATAACCATGTTTCATTTTCACATAAATTTATTAGTTTAACTGCTTGTCAAGCATCTTAATCTTTACCTTCACCTCTTCTTTTTTTTTTTTTTTTTTTTTTTTTGTTATACTTGTATGATCCCCGAGGGGAAATTAGGCTCTGCATTTCACCCATCTCTGTACTGAGTATCAGAGAGCAGAGGGCTGCTACTTAAAGCGCCCGGGGAGCATTTGGAGGGTTAAGGACCTTGCTCAGGGATCCACAGTGTTTAACCTAGGAGTCGTGTCGGGGACTCGAACCCGGGTCCTCCGCGCCAAAGCCCACGACGCTACCACTAGGCCACCCACTCCCCCTTGCTTCTTGCTGAGCTGAGTGAGTCCGTCCCTTTCAGAGGACATTCTGCTGCTGAGTGTGCTCAATACTCTCAATAGTTTCTTTTACTCAAGATTTTCATTTCTGCACTTCTTGTTGCCAAATAACAAAACACTTTTATTATTGAGCTTCCTTGATTTGTGTCTTGGTTATTAAAATAATTTATTAAACATCTTTACTGGTATGGAAATGTTAAAAGTAGCCTACTTACAGACCGCTCTGTTTCTCAACTACAGCTTCTCTGTAGCTGAACAAACGTCTGAGTTAAAGAAGAAAAAGAAATTTGACTGCCAGAGTTGTTTCTCTGTTTGCAGTGATGGTTCAGCGTCAGCGTTGACTTATACATTATAATATTGATCAGACACATTCTCATGACAAGTTCTTTATGTCATCATTTCCTGTTTCCTGTCAATAATCCAGTGGGAGGGACGGATTTGTAAATCTCCATCTAACAGGATCGGGATCATTTTGATCCAATCCACCAAAGTTTTGAAATACCCAGATATCAATCTGAGATCCGTGGACCTGAATCCAGGGATTTGGAAATCCAAATTTTTGAAATACTGGGCCCAGAAGTCGCTAAATCAGGGTTTCCCAACCCTGATCCTCAGGGACCCCACCCCTGCTGGTTTTCCAGATATTCCTACTTCAACACACCTGACTCAGATGAATGGCTTGTTAGCAGCTTGCAAAGAAGTTGATGAGCAGTTGAGTTGATCTGAATCAGGTGTGGTGGCATTGGAAACCTGGAATACATGCAGGGCAGGGGTCCCTGAGGACCAGGGTTGGGAAACCCTGCGCTAAATGATGACGGGCAGTCTATTATGCGCATGTGCGATCCCCTGTGGAAGCGGCGTGTTTTTCTTTTTTTACATTTATTTACAACAACATACTAGTTTTGAGCGGCATGTCTTTGTTTGATGTGAACTTTTGCCAATTTTCAAGGCTACTGGTGCAAAGAAAACCCAGCTGTGCCACAATGCATTATGGGAAACAAGCAGCAACTGTTATTATAGGCTATAATATATATATGGACGTTGTAGCAAAAATAAATAAATGAAATAATGCCATAAGAAAGCCAAAATGCACCTTATCATACTTAGACCAGGAAAAAAGAAAGTATCTTTCTAGTAAGTATGTACTTCTGAGCTTGGATCAGAGTTGTCTCCTCTCTGACTGATGATGCTCAGAAGCAGAAGCACACACACGAGTGTAGACAAAGTGAGTAAAGCAAAGCAACTGAGACTGAGTGAAAAATGCCGTGATTTTAGTGCAGCTTTTAATTTGAGACCTTTTTTTTTTCATTTTTAAATTTAAACAATCTGGCGGCAGGAGGCAGCTTCGCGCAGGCGCAATTCATTTGTTGTCTGGACGAGGAGGAGTCATCTCACAGCAGCTCGGACGGGCCGGGCCGCGAGCTGCAGCTGCACCAGGACAGCGTAACTGAGTGAGTGCCGGGAAACAGAGAAGGGAGGGGCTGATGGTAGGCAGCTCCTGATGAATGATGGAGAGCGACATAACCTTTATCTGTCTCCATGGACACCAGGAAAAGTCGCTCGAGGGGTCTGAAAAGTCGCTAAGTATAGCGACAAAGTCGCTAAGTTGGCAACACTGATTTCACTGATGGTGAATATTTTGCCTTGATGTTTTTACCTTTCGTAGCAATAACCTACAATCAGCTTTGTAATATGATGTTCTTTAGGAATGATTACAGGGTGCTTAATATTCTTGGGAAGAGATTATCTACAAGCCTTCTTCCCACCTTAAGAATACCAACACACAAGAATGGGTTCAGGGAATACAGTGAACTCTGTGATGGTAAAGAACTTGTTTTACTTTGTAGGCTTAGCTCTTCATGGAACAGCTTTCTGCAAATCTTTTAATCATGCAATCGCTCCTTGATCTGTCACTTAAAGGGATATTGTGTAAGTTCTCCTGTGTTTTATTCACAATAGCTGATTATTTGGTTCAAAAGTGTTTTTTCATTAATCAGTTATCACTCCCATCAACAAACTGAAGTGCTCCTCTAAGTTCTAAATTTTCCGTCCGTATCATTCATTTACACATCGAGCGGGTCGGCTCGGTGGAGGCTGCCATGTCGTATCGCCATGTTTTTGCGTTCGGGAGAAGCGTGACAGTAGGAAAACATAGACACTCACCGGACACACCGGAGTTTTCAGCTCAGTTCGAGGTAATGCCTTTGAAAAGTCACCGCGCTGCAGAGGGAAGAAACCAGCGTCTCACTGATGCTGCGTTCACGTGCAGTCGGGCAGACGGCCGTTGGTAACAAACCAGATGTCATTTTAATCAATAAAGCCGAGCGAAAGACGGTATACATGGGTCGGGGAAAACAATACGACATCGCCATGACAACAAATCAGATGTGGACTGATGTCACTGTAACTGACGGACCACGTCTTCACATAGAGGCTGGTGATAACTTTACATGCAGCGGATGTCGTCGGTCTGCCCGGTTTCACGCGAATGCAGCATGAAAAGTACGAGGTAGCTGCTCCCGATTACACAGTGTCCCTTTAAGTAAGGGAGTTTGACAAATCTATGTGATATAACAACCCCCCCCCCACACACACACACACACACACACACACACACACACAAAAAAAAAATGAGAAAAAGCTGGCTACAACAATCACAGTCAGTGAACAGAAAAGAAAAACTGTCTGTGAGAATGCCTTGAACTGTGGTTTTTGGGCCATTTTGAACCATTCGATTTCCAATATTCTCCTTGAATGGCAGAAGTATCTTTCTATGGCCATTTGCTTTTTTATGTATGGCTTTTAATGTATTATGTGTTTTTATGGCTATTCCTTGACTAAGTTTATTCAGAAATGCAATGTCACCCTGTGGGATGTTTTGTCATCTTCTCTGCAATACTTAAAATTGGACTTGGAATGGTGATTCAGATGGTAACTCTTTGGCAATAGTCCTGTAACATAAGGCACTTTCAGACTGTAGGAACCTTTTGGAGTTCCTATAATCTTTTCGGAAACTAGGCTATTTTTTTCGCATTCTGACACATAGGAACTAGGGACCTCGGGCCTCAGTTCCTATAACCTTTTTAGCTCCTACTCTGAGGCAGGGTCTTTTGGGGGTTCCATAGGAACTGAAATATGTAGATGTTTGGTGATTGGTAGAACTTGCAAGCTGCATCCCTTGTGTGATCTCTGCTTCTTCTGGCCCTGCCATATTTAAAAAGTCCCACACCTTTTAATAATAATGGATTAGATTTATATCATGCTTTTTCTTGCAGGGCACTCACAGTGCTCACAGTAGGTACATTATTCATTCATACTTGGTGATGGTAAGCTACATATGTAGCCACAGCTGCCCTGGGGCAGACTGATGGAAGCGTGGCAGCCATTTCGCGCCTACGGCCCCTCCGACCACCACCGGAACATTCACACATATTCATACATCAGTGGTGCCCCCACTGGAGGCAAGGAGGGTTAAGTGTATTGCCCAAGGACACGACAGCATATGGCTGGGGGATCGGGATTCGAACCACCGATCCTTCGATCATTGGCCGACCTGCTCAACCACCTGAGCCACAGCCGCCCCGTTTAACTGTTCACCGAAATCGTAATAACAAGAACTAAAAGCAAATAATTTTATTCTAATTGAATGATACAAATACAGCTGCAAAGTGTGGCAGTAGAATCTGCAGCTGCTGCCCGGACACTTTGGTGGACAGGCCGTCCATTAAAGTGTCCGGGTGACACTACAACACAAGGTAAAGAAGACGTTACGTGATACATATGACCATGATGAGGGAAAGCTGGTAAGTTAGCTTTTATAATAGCTTTGAATAAGAGATGGAAAACCGAAATAAAGCTGCAAATTGTGTCAGTACAATCTGCGCCACTTTAGTGGATGATCCCCGGTCTGTCCACTAAAGTGTCCGGGTGTACTTCAACGAAAGGTAAACAAGACGATCGGAGGGCAGCTTTCCAACGGGGGGCTGTTCCATTACCTGATACATATGACCGTGATGATGGGAAGCTGTTAAGCTAGCTTTTATAATAGCTTTAAAATAAAAAAGATGAGAAACCTCAGTTTTCCACACACTCAAAAATAGAGGTACGAGACAGGAACATTTCTGTACCTGTAGGCACATTTTTTACAAATGTTCTCTCAAAAGGACAATATTGGTCTTTATGAGGCCAGAAGTGTACCTTTATACTATGAAAAAGGGTCCAAAGTAATATAAAGTACAAATTTGTGTCATCTGAACCCTAAGGATACCTGCAGCATTGAAACATGTGTATAGCTTGAACAATAACTATAAATAGCATTCCTTCTAAACAGTAGTATAATTATAGTTATTATATTGTGATGTTCATAATAATCATAGTAATAATTATATGTATAATTATATGTGTTTTTGGCCTTATATTTATATAATAATTATTCATTTATTATTACAATCTTTGATTATTGTCATAATCTCTATTTGATTGACTTTAATTCATCATTTTTAATTGGTTTAGTTGTACTTTATTAACTCATACAGCTTGATAAGGTACAAAAATGAACCAGGAACGAAGGGTACAGAAATGTCTTGCAAAAAGGAACACCCCCAGCGACAAGCTTTGTACCCTTTTAAGTAATTGGTACCTCTATTTTTGAGTGTGTATTAGATCTGCTGGGGCATAAATATGTCACTTTCACAGACTATTGTGTCAAACATGGTTCCTATCAAGGTGTGAACACAAACTGATGAGGAAGTGTAGTTCTTATAACTAAATTCCTGACGAGTAGTTATAGGAACTGTGTTCCTATGTATAACCTCTCTGTCCGAATGTGCTTATAGACTAATTGATCTGCTCATTTATTGGGGTTGAACTCCCCACAACATTCCATATTACACCTCCCATCCACTGCTTCCGCTCCGTCGTGCTCTGATCCGCTTCATTCCAGTCCGTCTTTTCATCGGGCTGCAAAACATCCTCGCACACTCACTCCACGAGTCTGCCAGATCCCTCTCCATTCAGCCGTAAAGCAGGAAAAGGAGCATGCGCAAAATTTCCAGGTTCAAGTGGATAGATAGATAAATAGTGTAGATAACCAGCGACAACAAACTTTTCATTCATTGCAACTTCAAAGGAAACATTGCATCAGTCAAGTCACGTTTTGATACGTTTGTCGCCAATTAAGGATGAGTTTATTGTCCACAAGAATTTATACACATATTTCTGAAGTAGATCAAGTAGTAGATAAAAAAAAAACAAAAAAAAAACCTTTAATATCCTGATGTTTACACTCATTGCCCCTCATTTATCAAACGATCGTACGACGAAAATCCGTGCGGACGACCATTTCCACGCAAGACTCGGCATTTATCAATTTGAACGTGAACGTAGGATACGATCAAATCTCACGACAGCTCTGAGTTCGTGTACGCAAGTTTGAGTCAGTGAGGGTTTACAGCGCAGCGCAGCAGAACATGAAAATATTTATTAACCAAACCGCAAACTGTCATTTAATCATAAGTATTCACATATCAGCACTAAGAATGAACCCATTTGTAAAGAAAAAGAAAAAGGAAAAAGTGAATGTAGAATGTATTCCCAAAATTACAAAAATAGCTGTGACTAAATTTAATTCCTCCATTTATCTCAACAAATTATTAAAATCATTAACATATAGTTCTAGGAGACAAGTGCTTTTCACTCTTCGTGTATCTCCTCACCCCGCTGGTAAAACTGCCACATAGGGGCGGAGGTAGGCATCAGTACGCACAGACGCGCAGGTGCCCAGGTGGAGCGCTGCTTCAGGAGGCAGGAAGGCAGGTGGGTGTCAGACGGTCCGACTCGGACCCGGCGGGATGAAACGCTGCTTTAGACTCTGAGAAAATCTACAATACAATCCTGTCCTGTGCAGTGCTGCACATCGCTCGGACAGCTGGAGAGTTTTGATACCAGTTGGAGGCAAGTAATGCGTAAAAGGATGGTGGAAAGAAAAACAACAATACATCACTGTTTTTTTTTCCAAATAATCTTCTCACTATTTGCCCCCCCCCCCCCCCCCCCCCCCGAGTTCCGGTGGTCAATTACTTTTTCCCCCTGTTTTCAATAAACAGATAATACCATGGGGGCTGCTAGGTAAATACTTCACACAGAAAAAAATGTTACTAGAGGCCATATAATGAATACACAGCACTGCACGTCTGTATCCCTGTTAAATATTTATCAGTTCATTATGATATTGAAGGTAATCTGAGCTGTTGCTCGGTGCG
This sequence comes from Atherinomorus stipes, assembly GCA_023101725.1. Classification (NCBI taxonomy): domain Eukaryota; kingdom Metazoa; phylum Chordata; class Actinopteri; order Atheriniformes; family Atherinidae; genus Atherinomorus; species Atherinomorus stipes. The sequence goes on from JALJCO010003800.1 coordinate 374,038, forward strand.
TTGTGCCTATATAGCAGTGTCATGGAAACTGGTTCCACACAGCAAACTTATCTGTTGAACAGTGCCTAGAAATGTAACCCAAGGTTAGATGCAAAGGTTCCTCATTTGCATATTGATTTGCAACAGCTCCTGTGGCCAGCAGACGGTGGGGGCTTTATGGAGCCTATAGGCTCATATAACATCTGCACTTGTTAATGTAGAGGTTATCCACTGGACCAAAATTACTGCCCCTAATAAAAAAAAGCAATAAAATAATTTTAAAAAATCTCTTCTGACCTATTGACCTGGCTCCATCTTGCTGTGGCATCACCGTGTTGTACCTCCTCCATCTCCAGCCATGATCCCCCAGTCTGTGATTGTAGCCCTGCTCACACGGGTTACCAAAGTAGCCGCAGCGACTTCTTCACCACCATGCCCTGATTCCTCCACACCTGCCACAGACTTTGTTCAATTGGTCGACGTCTGAACTGGTTTGTCTGTTCGATGATTCCTGCCTCACTGGAACAGTACCTCCACCCATGGGTGGGGGATGGGTGGGACCTACATGATTTGGTCCGGTTAAAGCGGACTGGAGTTCGGAACACCTGCAGGTACGTTACGTTTGGGCAGGTGTGAAAGTGGACCAGTTTGTTTAGATGCAGACTAAAGAACCGTACAGAGACCGACCTCTGGAGGAGGTCTTGGTACAGTTCCATGCAGACTCCGGTACAGTCCGATGATTGTGAGGCTGATAAACGAAACAGAAGTGACCGGAGAAATCGCAGAAGATGTCTCCGAAATACAAGATGGTTCAGGTTTGGAGCTTAGGCCATCGGTCTTTCAACACATCTTCTCTGTGGGGAGCAAGGGGCAAACTCTGCTGGAAAAGTGTGAAACCAGGAAGTGTAATTTAATTACAATTCTTTCTTGATCCGCTCGGGGCTGGCTCCAAAACAGAGCAAATCCCCATAGACTCCCATTTTAAAAAGGCCAACTTCACAGCAGAAATGAACATGTTTACAGCAGAAATAAACATGTTTACAGCCTGGTTCAAAAATTTTTATGGGTTTAATAGGTCAAGTTCTTCATGTCAACTGTGAGGGGGGTGGAATTTTTTTCCTTAAAGGCCTCCTTCCACTAAAACCCGTTTAACTTGCTCCTTCTTAAATACAGAGGGTTTCCCCTTGTTTACTTACACATGCTGACTTGCTAGCGTTGCGTTCCCCCCAGTCGGCTGTGCTTTCTCATCAGAGAAACAATACGAAGAAAAGAGCGAATCGGGAACAGCCTCGCACTTCTACGTCACATTGCAAATAGCGTATCCCACGTGGGGTTTCTATCTGTCCATTGGAAGGCAGGTAACCCTCCACTACACACTAGAAGTGAAGACGGCACGACTGTAACTTCGGAGTTGAGAAGCTAATTAGCTAACTGTTTGTTAGCATGGCGGAACAAACTTGTTTGTCGGCTCTATTTCTTGTCTGTAACGAAATAAGAGCGGAGGGCGGAGCTTCCTTCATACACTGATGGGAGGCAGCCAATCAGACGGAAATTCATGAGAAGGACCCGGAAAAGCTGCCGTTGGACCACAAGCCTCTCTTCTAGTATACAAATACAGCTGGATACAAAGCAACCAGAAGGTTTTTTTAAACAGAAACGATGCAGAATGCATTCAATAATAATGGAGAACACAGAAATATTAATGAAATGACCGTGGAAGTACAACTTTAACTCATCCATTTAGATGTTATTTAATCTTGAAATTACACATAATTATGGGCGTATCCTTTTGATAGGTGGGTTTCAGTCACGTGACCCGGACGCTGCACGAAATGCAGATGGAGGGCAAGAAGTGTTTTAAAAACACAGCGAAATGAATGACAGCGAGTACGCTGAGGCTTTGAATGGGCTGGTCCAGACACCATATTTCAAAAAAATATGTTTATACATAAGATATGACCCATAAAGTCTAAATAAATCAGACTGGTCTTATAATCTTGTGGATTTACCGGCCGTGAGGCGATGACATCACAAACTATCTCCTTGCTGACAAAGCAACACTCAAAACTTTACTTCTGGACATCCGATCTTAAAATATTTCAACTGTATGGGGGACAAGTGTCCAAAATAAAGAAGTCGACGTGGTTTGGACGTGTCAGTCTCCCCCATGAGGCTGATCTTCCTTTCCAGTATCGCTTTCTCACCCTAAGAAGACGCTATATGGATTTTCCACACTGTTGCAGTGTTAACCTGTTTGTGAGCAGCGGAGGATGTGTGAGGCTCAGCCACTATCACACACGAGGACGATTGGGTGAACCATAATTTGCTTCATCAGGAGACATGTGCTGCAAAGCCCAGAATCAGGCTGCAAGCGGGGCAGAGATCCACCCGAGGTCCGGAGAAAAAAGAAAGAAAAGAAAGCAACGCTCATGACTTTACCTCAGTCTGTCTGATGACTGAAGCCTGATCTCACAAAAATACGTGAAATGAGCACGAACAACCATGAGGCCCTACCACTCATGTACGTGTCCCTAACACGTAACTGCTTCGAATTACGTGCTGCTGACACGTAAGGTGGTGCAATGTCAAGTCAATGGTGGCGCTTTTTGTGTCCCCAACACAAATTTTTTTGCTTCAAATTATTCAAATGTTGTGCAATGAAGCAGAGGCCACTTTTTATGCGTGTTAGATACTGTCGTTGATTCACTGTAGACTGAAACTGTAAGCATTTCTTCCTCACAAAGTGAAGTGAATGTGTATCAGCGTCAGGTTTTATTATTTCCAGGATCATTTGTCCTTGCTGAACGTAGCATGCTAACGCTGAAACTAGCAGACACAGTGCGCAGCAGCTAATCTTGTTGAACGGACAGATGTTCATCAAGTATTTTGGATGTTCACTCCCCCTCATCAAAATTACTTTATGCATGTACAGTTCCTTTTGTAATAAACCACAACCCATACAACAATCGTAGAATGAATAAGGACACTGATTAAATTGCGAGAATACCCAACGCTGTACCAGGAATGGATTCGAGTGAAAAACTGGATCCGGAGTTTCCTAAAAGGAATTGGCGGGTCAGCGCTGTACGCCACGTTCACAGGGACTCGATTAATTATGTTTGTTTTTTTCTGGGGAGTGTTATGCTCACAAATAAATATTTTAGTCACGAAGTAATTTATAGCCAGTTATCACTGCGAATAATCTGTCACTGTTGCATAACTTTTATTATCATTTATTTACTTGTATGATCCCCGAGGGGAAATTAGGGCTCTGCATTTCACCCATGTCTGAAGTATCAGAGAGCAGTGAGCTGCTACTTAAGGCGCCCAGGGAGCGGTTGGTGGGGGTTAAGGACCTTGCTCAGGGGTCCACAGTATACATCTTTATTAATAACTAAAGATTCATAACACATTCATTAATAACAACAAATAGATTAAGCCTTGTTAGCGCTCAAAAAATGAGTAACCGCATCATTTTTTGCACTCTGCTGGCCTTGTTGAACCTGAAGAACATACAGTATAATGATAATAGAAAAAAAATTATATAACAGTGTTTTAAATCAGAGGTGACACAAGTTTAAGAAATAATTTGTCTTATCATGTCTTTCTCTCTTGCTCTTCTTTTTTTACAGCTTTCAACATTTTTCATCACCAGCAACACATAAACACACATATACTGTAAAACAAAAGGCACTTTTAAGAGCCACTCTCTCTCTCTTCTTACTGTTTGTCTGCCTCTCACTTGCCCTGTCTTTCTTTGTCTCTCTCTCTCTCTGTCATTGTCCCCTTTTTTCTTTCACTGTCCCATTCTTCATCACCAGCAACACACCAACACATAAACACACAAAACAAAAGGCACTTTTAAGAGCCACACTCTCTCTCTGTGTCTGTCTGCCTCTCCCTTCCCGAGTCTTTTTGTCTCCCTTTGTCTCTCTGTCTCATCATCCATAAAAATGTCTTCCAACTCAGAAGATGTAAAGATCTTTGATGATCCTTGCGAGGCCAGGGTCCACATGGCAGCATTATTGAGTGATGCATATCTTCAGGAGGCGAGGGTGAGGTTGCTTACTTTGACGGTTATGATTTAATGATCAGTCAGGAATGTCATGATCCATGTGTTTTGTCTTATTACTTTTGAGTACCAGCTTGTATGTTGTTTTATATAATAAGTTATCTAAATCTGTATTCTCTTCCTTTTATTTTCTTTTTGTTTACAAACTTGGTTTGGTTTGCTGATTTGCTAAACTTGATCCATGGGTTTTGGTTTAGTTCTGGTTTTCTTAGTTTCTTTGTCTGTCATGTTTCCTCATTTATTTTGTAGTTTCTTTTTTCTGCATTCTGTTTGTTTCACTTCCTGTTCCCGGTCTCGCCTGGTTTTTTTTGTAATCTGCTCCACCTGTTCCTTGTTGCTCGTTGGTCCCTCTTTGTACTTATACTTCCAGTTTTCAGCTCTTCTTTGCCAGTTTTTAGGTGTCATACCTCCCTTTTTTTCTTGTGGTTTCTATGTCTTGTAAGTTATCCTCTTGACTTTTAATCCTTAAAATTAACCTTTGTTCTTGATCCTGCTTGCCTCCTTGTCCTACATTTGGTCCCCCTCCCCCATGCATGGTGGTCTCTTATTTGGTTGTCTCTCCCCACTGTACAGTGTATGTACTGTAAAAGATCCTCCAAATCTGTGTCCAAAAGGAGACGTAAGAAATGGGCTGAAGCAACAACGTCTACATCAGGTTTGTTCATTTCCAATAACAAAAGTCATCAAACTTTTGAAATATCAGTGGCCTTGAATGTGTTTCACGTTTCATTCATCCATTCCTAGATTTCACTGATGAGTATGGACATCCAATTGGTTTACGTGTTGCCTCCTCCAAGATGGCTGTACTGTAATTTTATCAGCACTGTTGTTTAACTACACAATGAGTTATTTGTGTATTTGAACAGGATCTAAAGAACATTGTATAGTTAAGTGCTGTTTTATTTCAATACACACACACACACACACACACACACTTGTTTGACTAAGTTGTCGGTTTACTAAAGACTCCACAGGTTCTCAGCCTGGAATGAGTGGATTGTTACCTGTGGAAAATTTTCAAACTGAAGATGAAGACTTGGTGCCTTGGTGCCTTGGTGAGTTTGTTTAATCTGTTTGTTTATAGTACTTTTTTTTTTTATAAGAACTTATCCATGCCATGGTGTCTGTACCCTGCATTATTGTGTTTCGCTCTTTTTTTTGCTTTTAAAGATTCACGTCTAAAAGAGTTAAGGGACACCCTGTCTTCACTTCAAGGACCAGAGGCATCCGAAACAATTTCTATATGGGCACAAAGACAGCTTTCCACAGAGGTGCGAATGAAGACTGCTAGACCCATCCTGCTGGATGCGAAACTCTCATCAGAGAGGATCATCACCCCCAAGTGCCATAGATGCAAAACTTTGACAGCTGTAATTAGGTGCCTAGAATGTTTTGCACAGAACACAGAATTCCTCTGTGACTCCTGTGATGTGGAAATCCACAAGAGCAACATATTCCACGACAGAGAGGCTCTGATCCATGGCTTCCTAGAACCAATACCTCCAACAGCTGCTGTTATGAGAGATGAAAAGGGTCAGCCACAATTCTGTCAACTAAGTATGTATACCTTTTTGTTTGGTAAAATCTTAAAAAAAAAATAAAAAAATTCTACAATAGTTTTTTCAGGCCAAGCTATTTAAAACAATTTGATTGGCCAAGGTACTCTGAAAACATGCCTATTTGAGAACAAATTCACTCCCCCTTGTGCGTATAAAGGCTCTACTGTATGTGCGTATAGCTTATTTGAAAAAATGATTGGATGCATCCACCATTAATGTTTGCATTCTAAATTTTCATTTTGAATTTGATTTGTTAGAAATCATTTTCACATATAGATTTGTTTCACAAAATGAATCTGTCCATATTTATTTATTTTAAAAACAGCTAATCATTGCATTAAATCTCTATAACAGCATGTCTGCTGCCACTACCAACACCTAAGGGCGCATTCAGAAAGCAAAGTCCACGAGTCTCGGTCCGTTTGGGGACTCGGTTCGTTTGGGGGCGGGGGTGGTCTTCCGGACCGAGATCGCATTCACGTTACACCAGTGGCCCCCAACCTTTTTTGCGCCACGGACCGGTTTGATGTCAGACAATATTTTCACGGACCGATCTTGTGTAGCAGATCAAAACAAAATAATATGATAAGCCCGGCATAAAAACGGTAGTATTTTCTCTATCTATAATAATAATAATAATAATAAACCGTAAATCCACTGTGTATTCATGTGCATCTTTATTAGCAGCGTCCTCGTTATGTCGCACCAACAACAGAACATGACACGAGTAACATCCTCTCTGCCTAAACACTCAGGTTGCTACGGTGACGTTAAAACATTCCTTCAAAATAGACGCACCACAAACAAAATACATCAATTAATCATAAATCAGTGGGATCCCTGAGCTTGTTTTGCTGCAACGAGGTTGGTCCCATCGTGGGGTAATGGGAGACAATAAAAACCCGAAGTTTGTTGCTTAAGTCTGCTCCATAATTTGTTTTTGCTCATTGCAGAAAACACTGCTTCACACAGATAAGACGCTGGAAATGGCAACACGGTTTTTAGTGCTGTTGTGGCGATCTCGGGTATACTGCCATGACTTTAATCCAAAACACTGGCAGAGTTGTCTCGAACAAACGTTTAAGTCCTCCGTCATTTGTGATCTCCAGCAGTTGATCTTCTTCTTGCACTGACATGTTGGATTCGCCTGTTTTTTTGCTAATTTTTGCTAGCTTGGAGGTTGAATTTAGCGGGAGGTATCACGTGACCTGTGGTGTCGATGCTGACATATGTCAATAATGAGTCATAGACGGATGTTAGAGAATCCGGTCATTTTTCAAAATAAAACACCATTCAGATTAGGATAATAAACGGAAAAAATGGAAGTTAATTATTCTTTCTGTGCGGCCCGGTACCAAATGACACACGGACCGGTACCGGGCCAGGGCCCGGGGGTTGGGGATCACTGCGTTACACTATTGCCAAACGAGCCAAGCGGGCCAAGAATGAGAATCTCAGGTGGCGCTGCTTTGATTCACGTAGGCGAGGACAAGACGCACGTACAAGAAGGTTCTCACAACTTCTGTTTCCTCCACAAAGCGACATTATTTTTGTACGAGGAGCTGGATATGATTTCATCAGATCAAATATCGATTAAAGCTTTTACTTCCTCGTAACTCCGCGTCTGCCCACGAGCCATGTTTATAGGCTAAGTTCCGCAGTCCCTCACGTGTCTTTGTTGTCGTGGTGTTTACCCACGTTGTCCAACGTTTGACCCACAATGCCGATGCAATTTGTAGTCCACTTCTTGTCTTTGGTTCACTTGAATCGGACCGAGACCTGCGTGTGCAGGCGGACCGAGTCCGGTTGTTTGTTCCGGATCAGAGTTTGTTTGCGCATTCACAACTCCCCTAACGAAGCGGACTTTCCGAACAAACGGACTCTGATTCAAATCAAAAAAGCTTTGTGAATGCGGTCAGGGTACGAAAGTATAATTCGTTATTTCACAGGATTTAACCGCTTGAAAAACGAGAAAACGGCACTTTTTTTGCATTTTGGTTTGAACCTGAAAAAAGAACAACGAGAAAACGGCGCAGCTTTTCATTTTCACGTTTGGGTTGAACAAAACCAAAAACCAAAAACGGATTTCAAAATACGTCCGTTTCCTGGGTACAATAGACAACAGCAGAAACCGAACACAAACTGTTTTTTCATTTTGTGCAGAAAACGAAAAAACGGGAAACAGTTTGTTTTTTCGTTTTAAGCAAAAAACAAAATAACAAAGGAACAGTTCATTTTCTTGTTTTTTCCTTTTTCACCGAAAAATAAAAATGCCATTCAATATTTCGTTTCACTGGTGGGCGGGAGTTCGACATCCGTCTGTGCGCTGCCCTTCAAAATAAAACTCCTGCTCAGACAGCCATGGAGAAACTAACTCTTTTTTTTTATTTTTTCCTGCCCCCATATACATCAATTTTAAATTCAACTCAACTCAACTCAACTTTATTTATAGAGCCCTTTAAAACAACCACAGTTGGAACAAAGTGCTGTACACAACAAGCAGATAAAACAATTATAAAACAGAATTATTTAAAAATAAATAAATAAATAAATAATAATAAAAAAATAAGTAAAAATAATAAAACCAAATAAAACCAGCAGCTAAAAAAAAGAAACCACAATACACTAAAACAGAGAGTCTCATGCTGTGTTGAAGGCCAAAGAATAAAAATGGGTTTTAAGACGAGTTTTAAAAATGGACAGTGATGAGGATTCATCACTGTCCAGGTATTCAAACCAGGTATTGTGTGCCTACAGGGTTTACACGGAAGTGAGCTATCATGAGTGGAAGACGTTTATCAGCGGCAAAACACACAAGACGTGTAAAGGCACACTAAACATAGGTATTTAAAATGACCAGCATGTGTCACCGTGCAGTCAAGTGGCCATCAATCACCCCCAATTCATGGGCTTATTTCTTTCATGTGTCGATGGCTGGGGGGGGGGTCCCCGACAAGCGTGCATGCGCGCTGCGCTTACGCGCCGCCCCGACGAGGGCAGTCGATTTTGGGCAAGCAGTCTCTTTTGGCCACAACAGGGTTTCCCAGATGCAGTTAAAAAGATTTAAGGTCTTCTTAAGAGCGTTCTTTTAGCTTCTTCTTAAGAAAAAATGTTTCTGGCAACAAGTTCCAAAGCTCAGGGGCTCTGATTGTAAAGCTCAAGATAGATAGATACTGTAGAAATACATATTAGAAATATGCTTGTGAGGATTTTAGTTTTTTGAGTTGTAGTTACTTGTTTACACCACCAGATGGAGTATCCCTTGAAGTGAGCAATACAGGTCAGTGTGGTAACTTTAGTTCCCCATTATTGTCAATGTTGTCCAGTGTACATAGTTAAATACTTTCACATATACACTTCACCGCAAATGTGAAAAAGTTAGACCACTCTGTCAAAACCTGTGCATTTTTGTAACAGTTTTGAACATGTAGATATTTAATCTCAACTTTGACAATACTGGGAGATTAAAACAATGCAGATGAGCAAGGAAAACTGAAGAAAAGACATAAGATCTTATGTATAGTTTGATCATATCTAAGTGCTTATTCTAATTGAGGAAGACATTAGGACACCCAACCCCTTAACAGCTAGTGTTACCCAATAACCGCAGTGGCACACTTCCTGTAGCCATCTACCAGTGTCTGATATCGGTTGAAACAAAGTTGGCCCCAATGCTCGACATAGAATTGTCCACCTGTAAGATGTTTGAGGGGTTTCTTGCATGAACAGTTTGCTCCAAATCAGCAAAGGAGCATCTCCATTGGATAGATGTAGCCTTTGACTTGGCCACTCCAGAAATCCATTTCTTAGTCCTTGGTGGATTTCCTGACATGTTTTGAGGCATGTCATGTTGCAGGGTCCAGTTCCACCTCAACCTTTATTTTCTTACATGTATTCTCTCATGCTCCTTAAGTACACACAGTAGAATTCATGTTGGATTCTGTTACTGTAAGCTGCCTTCCAGGTTCTGCTGCAGCCAAGCAGCCCGAACCATGGCACTCCCACTATCATTTTTCCAAGTTGGTATGAGTTTGTTTGTTTGTTTGCTTCCTGATTTGCCATTTCCACCTTGTGCTCTGATGTACAAATTTGATTTTAACTAATCATCCAAACAATGTTATTCCAGAAGTCCGGACCTTTGTCTACATTATGTCTGGTTAACTTTAGTCTTGTCTGTGTTTCTTTGTGCAAAGGTTTCCTACTTGCACTGCCACCATGTAAGTGCAGTCTTTTTGTCATTACAGGGGCATGTACTTTCATAGCAACGTTAACCAGAGATTGCTGATGATATTATAGGGCCCTTGGAGACTAGGGATGGACTTAAAATTTGGCCACCAAAAGTTTTGGCCAAAAATGACCTAAAAGGGCATTTTTCGGTTTTCAGCCAAAAGACATAAATCACCGAAACACGGCCGAAACATGTGATGACGCAGCAAACAGCACATCCATTACGCAACTTCTGCACTTTGTGTTTTTATGTGAAAATACATTTAATTTCACTATCTTTCAGCAGCCATTCAGTTATAGATTATCACTTGTTGTAATAGTCCCACAGAAAAAAAATGTAAAAGGATTATGTAATGTACACGAGTAGAGTCAAACTAAATATTTTATTTTCAATTTTAATCTATATTGTACATTCTGTAATGTCAGGGGTAAATAAATATTTTGATACTTTTGTATTTTATTTATTGCATTACCTTGATCTTAGTGATGTTAGTACACATTGTAGCTAAAAGTGCTACGGTTCTAATTGACATTTCTTTTGGTTTTCGGCCTTGGTTTGCTCATTTTTTGTTTTCGGTTTCAGTCAAGTATTTTCATTTCGGTGCATCCCTATTGGAGACACTTTTAGCATCTTGCAGTCAGTTCCAGGGGTGAACTGTCTAAGTTGACCAGAATTGGACCTATTGTTGTTTTGAAAGGCCTCCAGTGCTGACTATTTGGAAGACAGTGGAATGGCTGATTTCAAAATCTTTTTATATCTTTTTAAATATCTTCCCAGAATCCTAGGTTGCAACAGTTTGATTTCTGAAGACCTCAGACAGCTCTTTTGGTCTCACTATGGTGCTCACACTTCAACAGTCAGAAACTCATTAAACTAAATGTCCGAGGGAAAAAATAAGCAAAGCCTCATTCACAATGCTCAGGATATGGAGAGGTTCAACATGGTTCAACATGCACATGAGCTTCTCATCTGGACATGCAATATGTGGTCCTAGACTTACTCTTGCTTTGTGCATCTACAATGACCAAGATAGTTACATAGTTTACACATTGAGTCTTATTTTTTTCCAATTTAGTATTGCACTATAGATACCAGGCCAAGTGGGAGGGCGAGAGAACATGAATTAATGCACAGAATTCTAGTTGGAGCCACACACAGCTCATTACAATTTTCCAAAATAAAACTCCCCAGAACTCCCAATGCCCTAGTATGTTGAACAGGAGCCTCTCCATCTGATTCCGTTGCTGCCATCAGGTGAAGAATAAACGTAGACAGTGTTGCTGTTGTAGTCTCCTCCTGTTGTGGCCTATTTCACCCGTGTTGCTCTGTGATATAGATAAACAAGCTTAAGTTCGATCAAGGACTACATTGTCTTCCTTTGAACAACCCAGGGAATTTCCAGAGGTATTTTTATGCTTCTTTAATCAAACACATAGTTCAGGTAAAAACAAAATTTTTTTTTTTTAATGAAAAAACAACACCAGAAAAAATGGCTTCAGAACAACTCGCATTGAAAACAAGAACAATTATGAACAATTTAAAAGAAAACAGTAGCAACAGCAGAAATTAGAATTAAAATGAACAATCTAGCAGTGGATGATGTCCCTGAAAACAGAGATCACTTCTTCCATCCCTGTTATCATGAAGATATTGTCCTCAAAGGTGTCACTTCGGCACTTGGGACAGTGCCCCCTACCCTGCACCCACTGCTGCACACATACCCGGCAGCCAATTAGGGTACGGCAGCACGGTGCCACCATTGGGTGGTCCATCACATCTGAAAGATTAAAACACTTAAATAACTTATTTGCAGAGAAAAACCATACACTTTACATGTCATTTATTGTACTAAATGATTATTGGAAAAGTACTCGTAATAGGTGTTTAACCAAAACCAAACCAAACAGTATTTATAAAGCCCCTTTCATACTTAAAAAACAAGGCTATTCTGCTCGGTCCTACTGTAAATGGGCCACAGCCCTGCAGGACTTCAAATCGAACCTTGCTCTGATACACCCAACTGCCAATTAATCTCTGCACAATAACTGATTAATTTGAGTCAGGTGTGTCAGAGCAAGGTTGGATTGAAAACGTGCAGGGCTGCAGCCAACTTAGGACCGGGCTGAGTAGACCTGCTTTAAATGTAGCACAATATACTTTAAAGACTGACACACCCCATCTCCAACATCACACCATCACACACATGCAGTATGTGGCTGATCACAGAGGAGCCAGGTAAGGAAATGCTATCAAGACAAGCCATCTGCACAAAGAGTGGTACAGACCACAGCCACCAGGGAACCGACCAAAAGACCAATAGTACTAGCAACACCCCCACAGCCATGACCACTCTGGGGTGGTGGTCTGTTTTTACTATCTCTGTTGAACCACAATCCAAAATCAATATAATTTTCATAAAATGTTTAGTATTACTTTTATTACTTTCAACTGATTTCACTGGCAGCTGATTTTATTCCGTCTATAATGGGAGGGTGCCCGAACTTTCAATCCCTACTGTCTAATCTAAGATTAATGACTGGCTTTTTACATTTTGTCATGAAGCAGCATAGCTCCATTTTTTTACTAATAATTAATGCAGTTTCTTATTTTTTAAAAAGCCTGGAACGTAATTAGAAAAGACAGATTCAATGGAGAGATTCTCTTTTTGTTCATTGAAATGCCAGTCTTCATAGCCTTTATTCTTGAATCGAAAACAGGTAGAAGGTTGGATAAACACTATACTATTATATACCTGGTTCTCCTCTTCTTCCTCCTGGACAAAGCCTGGTGTTGGCTCTCCCTTATTGCCACAATCCGGCGTGCATTCTGTTTCCAAAACCCAAGGCCTGAGGGCAAAATATCAGGGTTTGCTCAAATGAACTAGCATTACCTCAAATTGAAGAAATTACTGTTAAACAAACATGTTGATGTTAAATACAATTGAAATTTAAACTGAAAATGTATATTCTCATCCCACGTGGTATTAAGTAATAGTGGATAATTAATCTTTTATTTCAACAGCCTAAGAAGGAAGAAAAGAAATGAGAAGTAATCTGATTAGTTCTAATTAGTTATAGGGTGCCATAATATCATAATTAAAATGATTTATCAACTACATAATCTGAAAACTGACTTAATAGAAATGTAGTTAAATTATTATCTGTTTCTAGTAACATACCTGTAGTCCCAGACCCCTCCAGAAGCTTGTTGCCCTGGGAATCACAGAGGACAATATCCTCCTCTGTGGCCAGGTCCTGCTTCACCCTCTGTGCCATATCCTTTACATTGGCCTCCCGCTCATAGAAATCAACGTAAAGGGCATCTTCAATCTTAAGGGTCCCCCTCTCAACTGTCCCAATTGAAATGCACCTTTTGATAGAAACAGAAAGATTGATGTCAAGAAGACAAAGACTGGGCAATTCAACCTGACAGATGGACAGACAAATGCAAGTGTTTACACTACCTCTGTCGCTCCTTGGCAAAGATAATGAACAAATTTCGGTCAGTAAGATAGTAACGTTTTGTTTTGAAAAAACAAAAAGAGCAAACCTGGTAAACCTCCTTTGCGACACAGTTGGCTGGGGTGGTGGCGGTTGCACGACTGCAGGCTGTGCAACAGGGGCAAAGGACCTTCCTCTGAAATGGAATGGGCTGGGCTGCTGAGTTGGCGCTGTTGAAATGTTGCTTTGAACCGCGTCCCCAAACACCTCATAGCGGCCCCCCATTTGGATGTCCCCTATGTATCCTGCAGTGCTTGGCAGTAGGACCACGTCATCTTCAGAAACGAGGTAAATGCTTGATGGCATAAGCTGCAAAAGCAAACGTGACAGATTTCTTACATTGCTATAGATATTTCTGTGGGTTCTCTCAACACAGAAATGCATAGAAAACAATCCCTGATATCAGACTGTCAAGAACTGAGGATGAAAGGAGTGGAGGACACAGATGCAGGAAGCAGGCTCAACAGAAAAACTCAAACAACTCAGGACATGACTATATATGTATATATATATATATATATATATATATATCAGCGTTTCCCCTACAAAGTTATTGGCGGGGCGGCCCGCCACGCCTACGTGAGGTCCCGCCCCCCTTAATTGCCACATCGCACCACCCATAGACGGGGACAGGTGACAGAGAAATCACACGATCTAATCACAGCATAAGTCTCTACCGTGGGGTTTGATAAGAATGCTTAAATATGTCCACCATTGTTCCACTCCACGGCTGCTCTCAGCTCGTGCTACGACGGGATGTTGGCTGAGCATCAATGTTGTCGCCTTGACAATCATCTCTAAAATCTAGATTATTTAATGCTTTAGTAAAATCAGCAGCTTTTGAAATTCAGCTCTAAAATTTAGATGAGGCTATTTAAACTGCAAAAGTCAAATGAGCAACTTTTGATTTAAAGAAATGTATATTCAATAATAATGATCAAATAAAATCTCCACTTTCGGCCGCGCTGCTGGTTTTTCAGCGTCTCTGACCTCATCGCGCGCATTCCGTCATCTCACAACCTTCCTCGATAGTTTTTCCTGGAAGACTGGCAACTGATTCAAAGAATTTCACTGTATGAGGAAAATTTCCAAGTTCATGTTGCTGATAATCTGTGTGGAGGAGGCGGTGGATCTGCAGCTGCAGCTGATCGGTGAAAACATCATCCAGCAGCGGCAAATTTTCTGCATCTGGAGTGACAGACGGAGAGTCTGCTGCTCTGCAGCACTTCTACATTTGGTGTGACAAAGAGGCTGGATGAAGTACTGCAGACAGCATCCTGTACATCCGATACAGCGTACGAGGGGGAGAAAGATTTTCGGAATCTTGTGCCTTTTTTGGTTAATTGGATTTGAGGGGGACTCAGTGTTTGTTAGGGGGAGCACCCGGCCTAAAGCCAACCTAACCCCCCTCCTAAGGGACAAGAGATGTTGTGTTCCGTACGGGACATTCCAATTTAGATGAATATACGGGATGTACTGGCTAATAGGCTACGGGACATTTGCCAATACTAGCGTTTGTAGACGTGACCAAAATTGAAAAGTGTGTGAATGCTAGAAAGCCTGGGCGGAATAGCGTGTGGTTGCAGTGAAGTCCCCGCGAGATCGTGTATAACGGCCTGTTAGCTAGACTACTTGTGAAACCCCAAAGGAAAAGCGGCATCAGCCCTGATCCCACAGTTTCCCACAGTTAGGAAACATAAGAATAGTTGCCTGAATTTTCATTACTTAGCATGTGTTTCATTACGAAACGCAATATTACACAAATGGTAAGTGTTCTTGAACCCTAAGGAAAGAATAGCCTAATGGAATGAAACAAACTCATGACTTAGCCTACCTTAAATATTCTTCCAATGTTCTCAAGGCATACATCCACATCCCGCTTATGGACGGTCCGTTGACCATGAAAAAGAGTGGCGGTATCCTGCATGGCTCTCAGCTCGCTCTGCTCCGCTCTTCTGCTGTGCTTTTGTTATGCTCCTAGTTCAATAGGCGCGCGCGCACTTATTTTTGGCGGCCGGTAGTGACTGTTTGCCACTTCCTGTTCTTAAAAATAATTACTTCTGCGAACAGAAAGCCTAATCTTATTATAAAAATGACGCTGGAACCTTATTACCAAGAAATTGAAAATATGATACGAGAGGACAAAACTTTTGAAGAGATATCCATCGCATTAACTTGCATGGGTTTACAGAGAGGTGCGTCAGTACCAAACATTAAAAAGTTTTGTTCCAGGTACAACCTGCGGAAAAATGGAGTGGTCACAAAAGCACAGTTGGAGGTCGCAGTTGCAGAAGCTGTTCAAGAGGTAAGATAGGCTACATTAGAAATCGAAGTTGTTAATTTAATTCAGGCTTTACTTTTTAAAAAAAAAAAAAGTCTGGACCATAATTTTATAGATTGCACATGAAGACATAATAAGATCCTAACATTTAAAAAAAATGTTATAATTTTTATTAGACGGGGCCGAGCTATGGTCGGAAGATGATGGCTGGCTATCTGGCAAGCAAAGGCATTCACGCATGTGAAGCGAGAGTTGCAGCAGCACTGCATGCTGTTCAGCCTCCATACCACGAGGAATGTCGTCAAGTAAGTTTACAGTAAAATATTTTTTTTACCTGATAAAGAATAACATTTAAAGTACAGTTTACCAAGACACGGTTATCAGCAAGTGCAACAAGAGTGGGCTCGATGATCTGTTTTTTATTTATTTGGATTGATCACACTGTAGAATTTTGGACTTGTGTAGGCTACGGTCAGCTCAAGTCACTTCTAAACACTTGCTCTCACCTCAAAAATCTCACTGTGAAACTACAAACCTACAAGTCTTTAGAATATATCAATCTGTCTCCTTTCACAGGGATTAAGGAACCTCAACCCAGTGCCATACAATGCAGCGTACTTTGGCCAAAAACTTCATATGGACCAGAATGAAAAAATGCTATGTATGGGGTCACATATGTTGTGGCGTTAGATGGCTTTAGTGGCAAGATTGTTGGCCACTCAACAATGCCAATAAAAAATAACCTCATCATTTATGATGAAGTGTTTAGGTAAGTTTGTTAAATACAAATAGAATGAATTGGTCAAATGTTGAAAATGTATGTTGGATGCGCACTATGCATTACTGCTTAATGTCCTGATTAAATTTGCCAGGAAGAATTTTACTTTCGGGTTTACCTGGGAGGAGTTTTTTAATTTGTCAAATAATCAGAATGTTTTGTTTTTTCATGCCTCTCATGGGGTCTAATTCTGACATGACTGCCCCACACTTAATATCCCCCCCCCCCCCCTTTTTTACTGTTTAACAGGAGTGCAGCACTGACGTATGGTCTGTGGGATCAGCTGCGAGTTGACCATGGAGGGGAGTTTTACCTGTCGCTATTTGTCCAGCAAAAGCTTTCCCACCACAGGTTTAGCCAAGAAAGACCACCTTATCTACAGACTCAATCAACCAGGGTATTTGATAATCTTTCAGCCTCTACATATCACTTTTTCTCTTCAATATATTAAAGCAATATCACTTTTTTATATTGCTTTTATACAACAGTTCAACCACAATTATTGTAGGAGCCATATTGTTATGGCTTGCCCTATGGGCTTTATGCACAGCCCCAGTACTTCCTGAACTTAATACTGCACCTTTATTTCCTGTCTTGCTTGATATAATGAACTGATTAATCCAGGTGTGTCTGACCTAGGCAAATGGTAAGACACACCTGGATTAATCAGTTCATCCAATCATGTAAGACAGGAAATAAAGGTGCAGTATTAAGTTCAGGAAGTATTGGAGCAGTGCATAAAGCCTATTGTGATGTCATCTGTGGATGTGGTAGCATCTGGCTTGTGAGTGGCACTTTGGGTGTGGAGGTTTCATTAGTTTGAGTGTATGCAGTAGGGTTGTCACAAAACTAAAATTTCAAACTCAATATTAAAATCTAAAAAATATTCAATACTTAATACCATTTTCAAGAATACAGGGGATAAAAAAAACCTGAAAAGCATAAGAAGTATTTGTATGAACTTGAAATCTCTTATGTTATGCTAGTTGAATAAATGTGCAAATAAATGCAAAAAATATACCCAAATATAATGCATATAATGCAATTTGACAATATTTTAAGGCTGTCTGAGGTATTATTTTTTGAATATGTAAAACATCCAAAAATCTAAAAGTAAAAATAAAAAATAAAAAAAAAAAACAGTTTTGGTGTTGACTTTGTGCAAACTATAACAATAATAATGATAATAATAACAATAATAATAATAATATCAACAATGACGCCATTTTTGGTTTGAGGTAAACTCACAAAAAATAATTAGAACAATATTTTGATGTATTAAACTATAAAAGTAGACAGCAACCAGCTATGAACTGGACAACAGTACTTGTTCGCTCATTCATCTTAAAAGTATTGGTGAAATGAAATCTTTTCTGCTGCAGATTATAGGCCTATAGAGACCCACTCCCGCTGCCTCCCTCACCCGCATTATATACCCGACGCGATCATACACAGACGGCGAGAAATGTGAATATTATCCGATGAAATTAGAGAGACACATAAATGTTACCGGTGAGTTAATACACGTATTCCTGAAATAAGGTCCAGGTTGGGAAATACGGACTAGCAGTGACGCTAACCGTGACCAATAACAATGCGTAGCTACATGATTAACGGCAGCTTTTAGTAACTAATCTGTCGGAATTCTTCATAAAGGCCAGGATGTCGGTCCTTATAATGTTTCGCCAGGTTTGCTGTGCTGCTGGACTTCGTTGAGAACCACTTTGCACTATTTGCACACAGGCCTCTTTCGGTTTTCCTATTTCGTCTGCTGCATGTGAAATACTTCCAAACAAGACTTTTTCCTTTTTCATTTTCTAATAAGACTGCCTGGCCTGGACTTCCAGCAGCAGAAACATGAGCTTTCTGTCAGGATCTCTGCCTGCCTGTCGGTCAGCCGCTATACCTGGCCGGCTGCTGCCTGTCGAGTGCGCGCACTGCAGTATCGATACCATGGCAAATTAGTATTGTATCCAGATACGGCGTTTCAGTATCAATACTTTTTGACAACCCTAGTATGCAGGTGCATGCGGACAACCCCGATCTTGTGTGGGGTGAGCACGGCTGAGCTACTTTTTTGTTGATTGTTAAGAGGAAATGCCATTGCACGGTGACAAGAAATGCATCAAAGAAGTTGGTGTTGTTTTCTAAACCTGTGAAATGGAGAATGCAATCCACAGTGAGTAATGATATGACAAGTATTCTTACCGGACCTGTAATCGTTACATTCCTAGTCACATTTCACTGACAGTGTTGTCTCTCTGATCATGTAGCCTACCTTGGCTACTTGGCCACAGGGATCTCCCTCTCTTTGGCTGTTTATTGAATCACACCTGAGCCCTCCTTGCATACCTGCTACACACAGAAATTACAAATAAAAGGTGTAACTTCGTTCAGTGAGTAATAATCATGACAAAAGCAGAAATTCATATAGCTTACCTTGAAGTAAGATCATTACCAGGCAACAGTGACATCTGGCTGCATAATGGTTTTGCTCAATTCACTGCATTCCAATTGGAATTCATTGGCAATATACTTATGTATTTCCACTTGTATCAACAGAATAAAGTTAATTGATTACCAGAAAATAGCTGTGTTAAAGAGCCCTGTTTTAATGAGGTGTATACAAACATTACATCCTTCATCTATGAAGTGCATAGCCAACATTATCACATTATCCTCAAGCTTAATGCTAAAACAATGTCATTTAGGAAAGAGAGAGCATTAAAGTTGAAAATAGGATATTTCATGATGTATACAATATACAAACAGTTAAGTTGGTAAGTTGTTTTTTTTATACTTTTTAAAATCGATATGAATAGTATCTGGGTTAAACAATTGTAACATGAAGTATATAGTGACTTCCACAGTCACTGGAGAGGCAGGGGATGAGTCCGATCTATTTGTATGATGTGCCGTTCGCTTCCTTAATAATCACGCAAGGCTTGGCTGCGTTTCTTGCTTTTATTTGCGTACTTTGTGGCTCACAGGATGCGGGAAAAACTTCATAGCACACTTAAACATAGCGCCCACAAGCTTTGTGCAGCGGTCAACAAAAATTATGGCTACCCAGCCCTCCTCTCTCTGACAAAAGCACCTGTGTGTCTGTGGCAACTGTTTTGACAGCTCGCCCTGTCACTGATTATCACCACGTGACCCATGTTAGCCATCACCATGACAACCAAAATTAAACTAATTATCAACCCCGTGATCAAAAACCAAAACAATATTTGGGGCTCCTACAAAGTATTATAGTCAATATTGCAGAAATGCATACAATTCAATCAAGGATGAAAACCACACTGATGCACATTAACCCACTCTGGAAACTTCCTACTCGACTTCAAGCTCCATGAGGATTGTACACATATGTAATTAAATTCTAAAAAGTGGGTTAGGTTTGTCAAGCATCAGTCATTTTCTGTACCCCTTGTGGAGTTCAGGGTTGCAGGGGTTGCTGGAATCTATCCCAGCTATTATCAGGTGAGAGGCAGGTACATCCTGGACAGATCGCCAGTGTGTCGCAGGGGTTAGGTTTGTTTTGACCCTTATGTGTTCTGTGATGAGCAGTATTTAAAAAAAAAAAAAATATTCAGACATACATTAAGCTTGTTAAAGTACAGACGGAATTGCCAATTACATTAGATAACAAAGTTGAGTTTGAAGAGACTCTTCATTATTTCTGTGATTAATCAAATACATACAACTCTGCATCTGTTATTACCAGGTTTAATGATAAGTAGTTTTATAACCTCTGTACAATGTAGATTAATGACAATGGGAATAGATTTTACTGATTTAGTGGTGATTTACAACTGTATAGTCAGTTATGTTTCAATGCTTGGAAATCATGATATTTCAGAGGCATCAATGGCATGTGAGCCACTGGTGAGCTGACCTACATGTAGTAGATGTAAAATAATTGCTGTTTGGGTGAAAAAAAAGGTCTCCAAAATCATCCCCTTTTAAGGCATTTGAATTACTTGAAAATTCTCCAAAAGGAAGATGATGTTGGTATCATGAACAATTTGGGTCTTTCATCTTACTTTTTAATATTAGGTCTTTAATTTGTTTATCTAATCTAATACACTTTTTAAAGAAATATTTGTCTTTTGCAGAATCACAGGATTGAACGAGTGTGGCCCGAAGTAAACAACAGGGTGACTTATCCGCTGAAAGCAGCATTGGTCCACCTCACTGACCAAGAGGTTGTGGATTTTGAGGACATGGCAGTAAAATACTGCATTTCCAACCTAACCTGCCAGGTTGCCAGCATCGGACTTCAGCGGTTTGTGAATGCTTGGAATTGCCACACCGTTCAAGGTTATTAGATGCACTTGTACTGTTGTGGATAAAATGTTTTCCCAAGAAAAGGACGAGAAAGGCTTGGTAGGGTCTGGTGATAGAAGGTCAACACCTTCAGGATTTATTATCAATATAGAGTGACAGAGTACATCCTAGACAGAGGTAGAAGACCCCGTTTTACGCCTGACGTCAATCTTTTATAGAGCAGAGATAAAGGCTCGGATTAGATCAAAACCATATAAGACAACTAACTAAACATAGACACACTATTGCCCATATCAGATTTAAATGTCATGGCTTTAATTATAGTATCTTAAGCCCTTCTGACTCTGGTAAACAACCCCTGCTTCCCTGTCACTTATAAGTGACAGGGACTGTTAATATTGTAGTTTATAAGGATTGGGAAATTCACCACAGTACTATTTTCTCTACAGCCCTTCAATGGATTTAACCTGGGGATTTCTTAAAAATTCCCAACACATTGGGCCTCAATCACCAACGGGGAAAAAATTTGTTCATAAATCACACTTAGGAACTTTTTACAGAAAATGTGGCATTCACCAAAGTCTATCTTGAATTTGTTCTTGGGTAAGAACAAATATGAACACTCGGGAGGACTTGTAGAGCATCTGAGTGCCGACACATTGGAACAAAATCAGCGTCTGTGAAGTTTTCTGCTGTTCAGGGGTCTCATTTATGAAGCTTGCTTATGCACAAAACAGGGCCTGATAGTGGCGTAAGCGATTTTCCACGCAGTGTCTGATTTATAAAAACAAACCTGACGGGAGAGCGTGCGCCCCTGTACGCAAACCCTGAACCTTGCAAACACTTTAGAGACGGGGAAACTGGCGGCGCTGCTGGTGAGATGATTAACTTAAGCCACGTTCATGCATTTAGCCATCATATCACTGTACACCGTCGTTCCCCCGTCTGTTCCTGGACTGAGCTAGCCTCCTTTAAGAGAGCTGTATATCTTCAATTATATAGCGATAGCACTTAGGCTACTTATTAGGTGTAGCAACAGCCGTTGTGCCCAGTTTCTGAGTAAACTTAAATACTGCGGTGACACTCCTGCATTATGCTTCACAATGGATGTGCTGCACTGCTGGACGATATGGCGAGAGGAGGATTTTAGAGACCAGAGATTCCTAGATTTCATAGGGTCGCCAGACCATTGTGATTATGTAAACTAAATAAATTCAGAATTTTTATTAGAACTCTCAAAATAAATATGCTAATGCAGGGATATCATATAAACGTATTTTTTAAGAAATAAATTATAACCTTTTAATTTAAAAAAAATCACAATCTCCCAATATCTTGGTCATTTAAGTTTTTTTTTTCGTCATGCTTTCTTACAGCTGTGCACATTATCCACCGATCACGTTTTCTTCCTAATTCATGAAGACAGTTTTCCAGCCTCACATGTAGAGATGCTGCAGAATGATCTGATAGGCTATATCACAGGCTATATCCGATAGGCTATATCACAGTATATCCCAGGCCTTAAAGCTCAGCTGTCGCGGGAATCACAAACACCAACGTCTGGTATCTTGGGTGTCGTAGCTCAAAACTTTGGAAACTCTTAGATCTATGTGTTGAAGTGGACCCGACCGACCTACCGGAACCGTTTAATTCCCGTGCGAAGCTGTTGGCCACAACAAGCTCTGTGGAGCAAGTCATCGGTGTTTGGATGAATGAAGTACCGCTGACGTCATTCACCGCTGTAGCAACGCGCAGTCACTTCTGTTAATCAGATTCCACTGTGAAGTGCAAATAAAAAAATTTTATGAGCCTCCTAGCCAACAAGCAATTTGACTTAAATCTCCGTCAATTTGCATTGTCTTGTCTTCTCAGTTGCCACGATTTAGCTTTAGTTAGCCTGCCACAGATTCTGCTGGCTTATTTATATGCAGAAATATCCATAAGGTGCTTTGCAAAGTAGAGCCAGCTGGTCCGTCGTTTCAACTTACAAGAGATTGGTATTCACCACTCTAAGAGGAAAGATCCAAATATTTCCACAGTTTACAAAAACGGTCATGAATCTGATGGAGGGTTTTTGTGAAAATCTTCTTAAGTAGCTACAACTTAAGAACATTGGTAAGAAGCTGTTGGTCAATGAGGACCTGCTACCACTTGCCCAAACCCTTTCTATACTTTGCAGATCTATCTTCCCTTGCACAAGTCAAAGAATTGCTATTTCATACAGAGAAACTAAATTGATGGTCCAAGAAAAATGGAATCCTTGTGTTTTGGTAAAATTTTTACAGTCTGTCATAGTGTGCCAAAGCATTTTCTTCTCCTAAATTTAACAACCCTGCTTTTAAATTTGAGATAGCATCCTGTCAAAAATTATTTAGGTTGAAATACCTTCTCTCATGATTTTGCAAGTTTGTGTCTTTCTTAAAAAGCTATGGTCAAAATAAATTTCTATGAAACATAAAAATTGTCATTATATTGCTGCAGGCAAAGGGATTCCAAATGTCTTGGCTGCCAGAGGCTGTCAAGTGAAGATTCCTTTGGAACTTCTGCCAGGACCAACAGAAGCTGCGGACCTCTATCAAAATGAATGGGGGTCAAATCTTACCAGAGTGTCGACATTTGGAACCAATCCATTCCAAACCCTTGAAGAACAGCAAAATGCTGAAAGACTGTTCAATGAAAGGCATCCTAATTTAACACACTTGTTTGACTGTGTGGTCAACAGACAGGCTGGGCCTTTTTATGAGGCTGTGATGGATATTGTTGCTGTATCACTCAGGCAGTGAGAAGTACGCCTAGTACTGAGTCATTGTGTACTGCTGAGACTCCCTTGAGCAAGGCATGAACCTCAAAACTGCCCTGGCGTGCTCGCTGCGGCCCCCTTAATATGAGAGCTCTCCATTGCATCCACACAATTCTCTTTGTGCATGTGTGTGTGTGATCATGTGTTTTGTATTAAATTTCTGCTGTTGCTGTTTTTTTCACATTTGTTCAAAATTTTTCTTAAGTTTTTATGTGAGTTGTTCTAAAGCCATTTTTTCTTGTACTGATTTTTTTTTTATCTGAACCATTATTTGTTTGATTAAAGAAGTATAAAAATCCCTCTGGAAAATCCCTGGGTTGTGTTCAGTTATGAGGGTAACTTTAATTGTTTATGCATCAGGTGGTTAAATAGCATTGCTGTGGTGGGTATCATTTCAAAACTGAAATCTTTAAATGCGCATTCTTTTTTCATTGGTCCTTGGGCTAGCATAAAGTCCATGAAAAAGACCCATTTCGACTGTCTATGCTTCAGGGGTCTGTGTGGCCGTCTTTGATTTCATAGCTCTTAAGTGGAGCATCCAACTTCCTGAAGCTCCCTGCCATTCACGAGTTATATTTAGGAGCTCCACAAGTTTTTAGTTTAAAAACATGATTTATTTTCTACTTGTGAACAAGTCTTTTGTCCATAAATTGACTATCCCCTTACATGGCTGTGGGCAAGATATTAGTGTTGAATAATTATTAGATTGATGATCCTTCAGATTTGGCTTCACCCCAAAAGGAAATAGAAAAGATTTTTGAGTTGATCCATACTCAAACACACCAAAAGAAGGTCTGTTGTTGATGGGTACAAAAACAATGAATTTACTGCAGCCAGAATACAACATGTAAAAACATTTTTAAAGTTTATATAGACTGTTGTGTACCAAAGTTCACAGACAAAAATGTGTCATGAATAGAATTGCATGGAGGAATACGATGTAGTACTTGATCAAACTTAAGCTTGTTTATCTATACTATATCACAGAGCAACACTGGTGAAATGGGCCACAGCAGGAGGAGACAGTGTCTACGTTTATTCTTCACCTGATGGCGGCAATGGAATCAGATGGAGAGGCTCCTGTTCAACATACGAGGGCACTGGGAGTTCTGGGGAGTGTTTTATTTTGGGAAAATTGTGATGAATTAAAATCTATTTCGAATAGTAGACTACTAGAATAAAACAAACAAACAGAAAAAAAATAAAATGTCAAAACGGACATATTCAAAAAGGGGTGGGCAGAAGTAAAAACTTGTTAGGCCCCACCCCTTTGCCATTAATCATAGTACTAATAGGCTTCCTTTTAATAGTTAGATGTAACTCAACCTATTACTGCATCTCTCTACATATACATAAACACGTGTACACAGACATGCATACATGTAAACACAACCACATATAAACATACATGACTCCATGTACATACATATACATACCTACTGTATACAGACAATTGTAGCATACATCATAATATACATACACCTTTATATAATCTGGATATTTGTTTTAATATTAATCATTATTATTACAAGGTGCACTTAGTAAACCATTGCTTAATGATCCCTTCTGCAATGCTATACCTAGTGAATATGTTTTTATACAGCTTTTTAAAGTGCATTATATTTGGACATTGCTTCAACTCCTTTGCAAGTCCATTCCCTAACTTAACCCCCTGTAATGAAACACAATGTTGAAACCCTCAAAGTTGTTTGCACCCGGGAACTTTTTGAATTGCCCCTTTCTCTAAGATTTTGAACCCCTGTGTTTTCCCAAAAAGTTAATGAGCCGTGTGTGGCTACTTGAATTCTGTGCATTGATTGATGTTGTCTCGCCTTGTACCACTAGGCCTGGTATCTATGGTGCAATAATGAAATGAAAAAAATTAGACTCAATGCGTAAACTTTGTAGCTATGCTGATTATTGTAGGTGCACAAAGCAGGAATAACTCTAGCATCCAATATTGCGTATAGATGATAAGCTCATGTGCTATGATCAGAAAACAAGCATATTGAACCTCTTTCTATATCCTTAGCATTGTGAATGAGGCTTTCCCTATTATAACCTCAGTCAGACATTAAGTTTAGTGTGCCCCTGACTGTTGAAGTAAGAGTGAGCACCATAGTGAAACTAAGGGCCGGATTTATCAAGATCCAAATTTGCGTGTATTTGCCCAGGTAATCTGGAATTTTGTGCGAGGGGCTGAACCACGGTTTGCAAGTGATTTACCAAGAATGAAGGCGAAAACGTGTTGGAAACGCCCAATGAGGTTTTGCTTGTTTCTAGGTTTGCAGAGTGGCGAACTGCGAGAGATGACAGCGCAAAAGGAAATATGACGCCAGTCGCCATGAGGATGGAGATATTAGGACGGACAGAATAAACGAAAATAATTGATAAATATAAAAAATCTGGCTGTCCCTGGAACAGACTGCAAGATGCTTAAAGTGTCTCCAAGGGCCCTAAAATATCATCACAGGACCTACAGCAAGCCCTGGTTAATGCTGGTGTGAAAGTACATGCCCTGTAATGACAAAGAGACTTCATTTACACAAAGGCAAGACTGAAGTTAACCAGACATATAGACAAAGGCCAGAACTTCTGGAATAACATTCTTTGGATGACTAGTTCAAAATATGTACAGTAAGTATTTGGACATCAGAGCACAAGGTGGAAATGGCAAATCAGGAAGCAAACAAACAAACAAACTCATACCAACTTGGAAAAATGATAGTGGGAGTGCCATGGTTCGGGCTGCTTGGCTGCAGCAGAACCTGGAAGGCAGCTTACAGTAACAGAATCCAACATGAATTCTACTGTGTGTACTTAAGGAGCATGAGAGAATACATGTAAGAAAATAAAGGTTGAGGTGGAACTGGACCCTGCAACATGACATGCCTCAAAACATGTCAGGAAATCCACCAAGGACTAAGAAATGGATTTCTGGAGTGGCCAAGTCAAAGGCTACATCTATCCAATGGAGATGCTCCTTTGCTGATTTGGAGCAAACTGTTCATGCAAGAAACCCCTCAAACATCTTACAGGTGGACAATTCTATGTCGAGCATTGGGGCCAACTTTGTTTCAACCGATATCAGACACTGGTAGATGGCTACAGGAAGTGTGTCACTACGGTTATTGGGTAACACTAGCTGTTAAGGGGTTGGGTGTCCTAATGTCTTCCTCAATTAGAATAAGCACTTAGATATGATCAAACTATACAGAAGATCTTATGTCTTTTCTTCAGTTTTCCTTGCTCATCTGCATTGTTTCAATCTCCCAGTATTGTCAAAGTTGAGATTAAATATCTACATGTTTAAAACTGTTACAAAAATGCACAGGTTTTAACAGAGTGGTCTAACTTTTTCACATTTGCGGTGAAGTTTATATGTGAAAGTATTTAACTATGTACACTGGACAACATTGACAATAATGGGGAACTAAAGTTACCACACTGACCTGTATTGCTCACTTCAAGGGATACTCCATCTGGTGGTGTAAACAAGTAACTACAACTCAAAAAACTAAAATCCTCACAAGCATATTTCTAATTTTAAATGTGTCATTTTCTCAAATAACATAACCTGTATGTTTACATGTGTGTGTGTCTGTCTGTCTATCTGTCTATCTACAGTATCTATCTATCTTGAGCTTTACAATCAGAGCCCCTGAGCTTTGGAACTTGTTGCCAGAAACATTTTTTCTTAAGAAGAAGCTAAAAGAACGCTCTTAAGAAGACCTTAAATCTTTTTAACTACATCTGGGAAACCCTGTTGTGCCCAAAAGAGACTGCTTGCCCAAAATCGACTGCCCTCGTCGGGGCGGCGCGTAAGCGCAGCGCGCATGCACGCTTGTCGGGGACCCCCCCCAGCCATCGACACATGAAAAAAATAAGCCCATGAATTGGGGGTGATTGATGGCCACTTGACCGCACGGTGACACCTGCTGGTCATTTTAAATACCTATGTTTAGTGTGCCTTTACACGTCTTGTGTGTTTTGCCGCTGATAAACGTCTTCCACTCATGATAGCTCACTTCCGTGTAAACCCTGTAGGCACACAATACCTGGTTTGAATACCTGGACAGTGATGAATCCTCATCACTGTCCATTTTTAAAACTCGTCTTAAAACCCATTTTTATTCTTTGGCCTTCAACACAGCATGAGACTCTCTGTTTTAGTGTATTGTGGTTTCTTTTTTTAGCTGCTGGTTTTATTATTTTTACTTACTTATTTTTTTTATTATTATTTATTTATTTATTTTTAAATAATTCTGTTTTATAATTGTTTTATCTGCTTGTTGTGTACAGCACTTTGTTCCAACTGTGGTTGTTTTAAAGGGCTCTATAAATAACGTTGAGTTGAGTTGAATTTAAAATCGATGTATATGGGGGCAGGAAAAAATAAAAAAAAGAAAGTTAGTTTCTCCATGGCTGTCTGAGCAGGAGTTTTATTTTGAAGGGCACCGCACAGACGGATGTCGAACTCCCGCCCACCGGTGAAACGAAATATTGAATGGCATTTTTATTTGTCGGTGAAAAAGGAAAAAACAAGAAAATGAACTGTTCCTTTGTTATTTTGTTTTTTGCTTAAAACGAAAAAAACGAACTGTTTCCCGTTTTTTCGTTTTCTGCACAAAACGAAAAAACAGTTTGTTTTTGGTTTCTGCTGTTGTCTATTGTACCCAGGAAACGGACGTATTTTGAAATCCGTTTTTCGTTTTTGGTTTTGTTCAACCCAAATGAGAAAATGAAAAGCTGCGCCGTTTTCTCATTGTTCTTTTTCAGGTTCAAACCAAAATGCAAAAAAAGTGCAGTTTTCTCGTTTTTCAAGCGGTTAAATCCTGTGAAATAACGAATTATACTTTCGTACCCTGACCCAATGCGCCCTAAGTCTATCTGTGACTGCTCCTGTGAACCCAGAGCAACTCCAGGGAAGCACACTTTAGTTGTGACAATCAATGGTATGCTGAATTCAATTTATTTGTGTATAAGAGTTCAATACAGTTAAGTACAAAATAGCAATGACTGCCAACTTAAAAAAACCCCAACTCATTTAACCCTTTCCTGAATACTGAAGATTCAGATTTAAAAACGAGAAGTCAAACGATTTTTCTCTGTTCTGTTTTTTGTTTGGTTTTTTTAGTAGTTCTACAGTCTTTTTGGAATTAATTTTCTCAGTGCTCTCCAGTTTCCTCTTTTTTGTTTTATCTCCTCCTGTGTTCTTTTTTTATTCACTTACTGTTCATTAGCAGGCCTGGATTCATTTGCTTATTTGCTTCACCTGCTCCTAGTTACTGTAGGTCCCCTCTGTGTATAAAACCCCTTCTTATTTTCAGTAAACTTTGTTCAGTACCCATCTGGGTCTTCAAACTGTACATCTTCACGTGATTTTTACATTTCTTCCCAGGACGATTCGACGCTTGCTTGCCCCGCATTTCTTGTCCATCCTGTCATGCAGTGTGGACTCCTGAGGTGAAAGACCTGCTTTTGTATCGGTACTGGCCAGCTAGCACCAGCTGCCAAACGTCGTTCAAATTTGACATTTTCACTTCCTTTGAACAAATGAAAAAAGTGGCCCCGGCCATGTCGAGGCAAGCTTTCATCAAAATGTTGGATCCCATGAAGCTGGGAGGGTAAATATGCCACAACAACATGCAATCAAACAAAACATATGAAGCTGGTTATCCAGTAAATTTGTAATTGCGTTAAAAATGATTGATGCACTTTTGTTTTAATGTACAGGTTGGCAGTGTCTGTGCCGATACATTTCAGCGCAGCTTTTTTGACTTTTCTTTCTGCTGCTTCCAAGAAGAGGAAATGTGCCAGGTTCGTCATTTTGTCTGTCCAGCATGTTCACCCGATACATTGGCTGTCTGCTGTGATGGAAACCATAAACATTACCGTTTCCGCAAATCATAAGGGTCGGTATAAGCACAGTATTACTGTCATGTATTCCATATTTTTCTTGTATTTCCTTGCTTATTCTAATTATTACTTTGCATTACATCCAGAACTGACGATTCACCTCTATATCAAGATGTGTTTTTGGCCAAGGATGAGGATGTGGCAACATTTGTTGACCTTGTCAAAGGCAACATGAAAAGTGTAAATAGGTTGCTTTTGGGTTCAGTTATTGAACAATGATTGTTGTATTTGTCTTGCTTTTATGAGGAAATTTTTAATGTCCAGGAAAAGGGTAGTACCACCTGTGGTCAAGCAAAGTTTACTGCTGGCAAAGAAATGTCTCAGCAGTCTTCTGCCAATGTTGATGAGGAGGGCATTCAAGTTGCTGTTTGCAGGTACGTAAAGACACACAACAGAACTTTTAGCAGTTTTCTCAGTGACGCGCCCCCTATCGGCAACTAAACTAGCAACCATCTTGCATCATACCTGCACCGTGATTCACTCCAGCCAGTAAAAGACAGTCTTATCTTGACGGTGTGTTCAGACCAAACGCGATTTGGGCGTCAAAATCGACGCCAAACTGACGCCTAAAGTTGGACGCTTGGTCATTAAAAAGTCAGACGCTTGATTTCCAGCGTCTTGACGCCCCTGTCGCGCAGCGAGAGATGCCCAGCCAAGCCGCGCTCGCCGCGCCGTGGGAGGAGCCTCTCCTTTCTCTTTTCCCTTTCACTGCTCTGTCTGCACCATGGCAGGTGCAGGAGAGAGAGCGGCTCGGCTTAATGTGATAAATAAAGCAGGGAACGTCGTCGTCGGACATCTCTGCTCTGTGTCCGGTCCACAAAATGATTCCAGGTGTTCTGACTGTGATGGTTTTCATCATTTACTCCAGGAGGAGCTGGCGAGTGGCACTTTCAGCCGTCTGATCCGGCCCAGTTTAACGTCCCGCTGTCCCGATGAGGGGCAGCATTATCAGCCCAGTACATCCCATCAGGACAGCAGGTCATCAAACCACCGTTCAGAAACCGGGACCAGACACAGATCACAATTTATCCTCCTCTGTCTTCAGATAGAGAGGAGATTCCCCTGGTTTTTCTGGGTGTTTCCTCTCCTGTCAGAAAAAGTGTCTGTGTCATGACTCGCTCTGATTGGTCGACGCCCCACGTCAAGACGCCAAAGTTCAAATTTTCCAACTCCGGCGTCTGACGCCCCGCTCAAAATCTCAAAACTCGACGCGCGAAACGCGCCTCGACACGCCGCGACGCGCCGCGCCCGACGCGCGTAACGCGCCTAAGTTTTTCGACGCCTCCTCGACGCGCGTCGGCCATTGACTTTGCATGCCAACCTGACGCCCTTGACGCCCAAATCGCGCTTGGTCTGAACACACCGTGACTCTTGTTCTGTCCCTTCCTCTCTTCCTTCTCCTCTCTTCCTCCTGTAATGTTTCCTTACCGAATCCGACATGAACAGCGTTCAAAACACTCGCGGGGTTGATCCCTGGTTTACATCCGGTTGCTAGTGAGTGACGCGGTGCTGCAGCCAATAGTCGGCTGCAACGTCACAGTTGCGTCCTGGATGGGAATCTTACATAGTGCTGTTTCTGAGCCCCGGGACGCCTCTGGGCAGTGACGGCTCGAAAATGCGCAATATGAATGTTGGTGTGCCGAAAAAACGAGTCAGAAACGCAGATTTTTAAGGTCTAAAAGTTACGTTGTGTGTCTTTAATGTGCAAGTGGAACTGTTTTCTTAATCATTATTTGTAACTTAGGAATTTTAAAAATTGACTACACAACTGACTAAAAAAGCAAATTTGATTGGATTGTAAGTTTGACCTGGAAGCCTTCTGCTAATAGATGCTGTTAAGTCTGGTCAAATGTTTTATCAAATTTATTGTGACTTAACACATATTTCATTGCTACTAAAGTCTTTTAATTGCTCAAAACAATGGATTGTTTTATCTTGGTGCATTTAAAACGCTTGTAATTTGCAAGTTGGATTCAATTCAAAGATCTAATATCGATTGCTGTTTAACTGCATATGTTTTGGTTGCAGTGTCTACTTTTTCTGTATTTTGTCTGCAGTGACACTGAAATGAGCCTATTTCTATCAATTTAAGTGTCTTACTGACTCTTATTTGTGAATAAATCTTCAAAAACCTAATGTTTTAATTAATTCACACCAACATTTTGTGTAACATGGTAAAGGTACAAAATTTAGAATATGACCATAGAGAGGAGCAATGCAGATGGAGTCTGATCACGAGTGGCAGTACAAGTAAGGGGAGAATGAGCAGGAGGAATCTTAAAAAAAAAGGGGGGGGGGGGGGGTGCTTTCCAGCTTACAACATTCCCTTATGAGTGAACAAAACTTTTTTTTTTTCCTAATGTGTTTACATTTAATTGTTTTGGGGAAAAAAATATATCCCAGGTCAGTAATGAAACAAGAGCACTGGATGCCAGATGACATCGTCACCCATAGCAACAAAATGTGTGGCAACAATATATCTTAAAAGATCACATTCAAATTATCAGAGAATTTTTCAATTGTCTTATCCCGTTATTATGAACTATCAACACCTACTAAAGAACAATAGCAGATACCGTCCAACAGCAGAGCTAGGAAAGTTTGTGTGCCAGAGGGAAAGATGTATCTATTGCCACATTTCTCCCTTTGCCCCCAGTAAGGTTCCATCAATTTCAGGATCACACTGTCAAAGACAAGGTTAGAGAGGAATCTTCATGGAATAGCATGTTTGAACATGATATTGTGATCTGTAGGGAACAGGTGGAGGGAGGTACTGTGTGCCTTGGAAAGGAATGAAGATTAGCTGAAACGAGTACATGTGTGTGAACGAGAAGGACCCAAGTGGAATAGTGAGGTTACAATGTGCTCGAACCACTTTCAAATATCCATTGTTTACTTTGTGTCAACGGCGAAGCAGAAAGCGAGTTGCTGATGCAGGTAACCAGGATGAGTGACGTGCACTGATGCGCGCGCACTTGTCCCTCTTTCCAACTGAGCACGCAGACACATAAACTGAGGGTGTAGTGCATGCTAGGGCTGAACGATTTATCGTTATAAGATCGAAATTGCGATTTCAGACCATGCGATCACGTGATCGCCAAAGCTGAGGTTTTTCCAGTGACTGACCCAGGATCTGCTCTGTCCACTGTTGTTCACACACGCTACCTGCCGTCTCTGTACCAGCTAACTAAGCTCACCAATCAGAAGCAGAATGTTACTCATGGACAGGTCAGATAACCAATCAGCATCAGGGCTGGGATGGGCATCTCCTGCTGTGTAATCTTTACACTAGATAACGGCTTCGGTAGAACTTCATCCAGTTTCTAACTTTCCGTTCCGTTGTTGGAGAGAAGCTGCAGACCTCTGCTGCCTCTTTCTGTTTGTTGATCCGCTTTGTGGAATGAGGGAATTTAATGTTCAGTAAAATGTAATCTTGAACTGTCTGCGCCGTCAGATTTCATGACTCAGCAGTTAAGTCACCTGCAGTGATCAGCTGATCTGACAGTCTAGTGAAAAATGCGTCTGATCTGTAAAATCAGATCAAATCATTTTAATGGGAATAAAAGCGCTGCTGGATTTCAACCAGTTTTCTTTTAATCTATAAAGTTTTGGGCTTTGCGCTGTGGACACGAGTGCGATGTGGGCGAGTAAATTAATGATCCGTATTTAGGCGGATCTGAGTAAAAGGAGACGAATAATCAGCTGGACTTGTCGTGAACGGGGCGAACCGGAGCAGCACACAGAACCTTTATCCTTGTTATCTGGGACAATAGTTAAGCCACACAGTTAAGTCCAGAAACAGGAGGAAAGTTGTTGCTGCTGCTTTTCAAGCGGACATGAGAGGATGAGTACGGAACGCCGTTGTGGCCAAAAATGTGCGTCCACACGTCAGATATGCGACCTGATAAAAACAATCAGGGTAAAACCACCTGATCATTGATGATGTCGTCTTCTTCACCTCAAGTTCAGGTGACAGAATGACATAAAAATGAAGTTCGATGTAAAAACCTGATGTTTGTTTAGATTTATTTTACATTAATTACATTTCAATGCACATATGAATCCATGATAAATTCCCTGGTTTGTATGTTTCACTTAAGGTAACCTACATGCAAGAACTGTAAAAGGAAAATATATTGATTTCTTATTTGGAGATTTTTCAGTGCATTGTGATGAGAAATAGTTAAAATATTCAAAATAGCACAATAATTTCTTTTTTTAGACTGGAAATTCAAGTGTGTAAAGCAACATGCAGATTACCTGATCAAAAACACAGTAAAATCCTCAGTGTTAAATTTATGTTGTTCAATCCTATTTACTCTTTCAGAGTAATTCTAACACTATTGAGAGTAAAATGACCACCAGTGCTGGTGAAAATTTTCAGAGTTAAAACAAGTTTCCTCTTTCAGTGTATAATTGACTCTATCAAGTGTAACTAAGTGCACCGAGGAAGACTCCGCCCTCTTTAGTTGAATATTTCCCAATATGCTTTGTGACTTCCCTGTAAAGTCCTGCACCGCGAGTAAAGTAGATATGTGATCCCTTTGGGTCTCCTTGGTGTGTAGTGTGTCTTTATCAGCAAATGTTGATGGAGTCGACAGTTTGTCACCAGCACACACCTGACAACTGTCATAGCCAAAAGCCATTCTTCACAACAAACACAAATTCTGTGATGCTGATTTTAGCACAAGCAGCGGCTCAGTTCATGATGGGATGGATGTTAATATCAAAACTTTATTGTGCCCTTAGTGCACACCTCCACGAACTCAATACAGGTGCAAAAATTATTTACATTTGAGATGAATTATTACCACAATCGAGTAACTCTTTAACACTGCTGAGAATCAGATTAACTCTATCCAGTGTTATTAACTTACAGTGTTAAGTTCTATTAACACTGTACACTGTAAGCCAGTGTTAAATTTTTACTCAATTATGAGTTCATTTTACTCAGAAATTTCAACACTATGGAAAGAGTTGATTCAACACTATTTTGATAAGGACCAAATACACTCGAATACAGTGTTAAATTTAACTCTAAGTGTTGATTTAACACTGCAAAATTTGCTGTGAAGGCAGTAAGTGGGGTGATTAACTGTGGTAGAGGGAGGAGGACTGCAGGGAATCTGAAAATCCCGGAGTTCCAGTGAATGTACATGCATTTTAATAAATGCATTTGAAAGTGAGCTAAATCTCACCTTTAATTGTCATCAGTGATTAAGAGTAATAGCTTTTAATGTTTTGATGATATAATGGAGTTTTCTGTCATGTTCATAAATGATATTGTACATTGTAAATACTGTACTGAAGCTTGATTCGAAGAAAATCGTGAATCGAAATCGCAATATTGCTCAGAAAAATTGCAATTCGATTTTTTCCTGAAATCATTTAACCCTAGTGCATGCTTATGCACCCTCGTAGAACCGGGCCTGTGGAAAGCAACCGGAAATGTCAACACAACTGGAAGCCAAATGGGACCGCCCTTGCAAGTCCCCAACATCAGGTGAATATCATGCTTGAGTATGAAAAAATAAACCTGGTTTTAATCTGAAGGAGGCATTTCTTTTTACTCATTTTTGACCCCCAAATTCCCAAATTTTCAAAAAACTTAAATTTTTAACAACAGTTTGTGGTTTTAATCAGAATAGTGTTAAAAAAAATCCCCACATTTTAGGATCCTTTAGGGAGAAGGACCACAATGTGGCACTATGCCTGCTCATAACTCACAAGCTGATACAAAGAGGCAGAAATTCTGCTGCCCAATATGACTCAGAAACAGGGACCAATATCAGCAGCTTGGCGACAGTTCAGCATGCAGAGAAGATGCTCGTGCACTGGAGGCAGAAGTGAAGAGTTTTCCAGAAATCCCACACACCAAAACAACAACACAGGAACTTCTGATGTGCTTGGCTGAAAAACAAGATCTGAGAGTTTTTGGGCAACTGGAAGGAGTTTGTTCTACTTGTGGCTGAAGCTTCTGAAAAAAGCCGCTTTTCTTTGCTGAAACTGATTAAAAATGCATCAGAGCTTCCACAGCCCAGGACAGACTGGACTGACAGTTGGCAATGAGATTTCATCAGATGCCATAAATTACAGTTTCTCAAAAAAAGTTAGTTTGTGTCAGGTTGAGTAAAATGGAGAAAATTTATCAATTTCTGTAAGGAATATCTATTAAGCACTTTCTTTTAATAGTCAATAAGTCCTCTGTTAACTGTTTATTCTGTTTTTAGATCATTTCTGTTTTATCATATGGATTTCTTTTTTACTTCATAAATGACTTCAGTGCAGGTTTGAAACTCCCCGTTTTGATATTCACAGACTGGAAATATAATAGAAATTTGAATTTGATAGTACAAAAACATTTTCTGTATCTGAAATTTAAAGTAGGATGAGACGAGATGGCCAAGTGTTGCATTTCTGCAGTGTGTTCATAGTATTTCGTCACAGAACAAAGTAATACTGTCAAATAATGCTACGAGTGCTGTCTGGGGGGGGGGGGGGGGGGGGGTCACTTAACAACAGCAGTGTTTTGGAATGTTACTTTAAAACGGTAATATATATTGTTACTAATTACTTCTCCCAAACGTAACGGCATTCGTAATGGAGTTACAGCTTTATGAAAATAACTGATTACTTGGAAAAAATAATGATTCCCTTACTGTTTTTATTTTTGCTTTGAAATAACTTAAAAATTAATCTCTATGCTGAATTATTCATGAAAAGTGAATATTAGATTGGACTAATGAATGAAATGGAAATTTAACAGAATAAGTTACAAACAGAAAAATCTCTCCGTGGGTCCGTCTCTTCCTCAGGAGAGGAGCTTCAGGCTTGTGTGGTTTTAACGGCTTCCAGTCACTTTGAAGAAACGTGTGGTTTCTAATCAACGTTTCTCATCACGTTCATGTTTCATCTCTGAAGGAAAATTGATGTTTGTGATTCCAGTTTATAATTCTTCCCAGCAGTTTTCTCTGGATTCACCGTTTCTTGTTAGTGTGTGTGGTTGTGCCTGCACGTGTTCAGCTGCACACATTGATTCAGGTTAGCAATAAAAGTTAATCCGTCAGTCATAATCATCATCACTGTTTCTCAACAGAACTACAGTGTAATATACCTTCAACTGACTTCTAACTCACTTAAGTGTTAACTACTGACTGAATTCGTGTCAGGGGTGAGAGAAATAATTTAGGAAAACCTCTGGTTCGAACATATGACGCTGTTTTAAACTGGCTTTATACTCGCGTGGCGTCCATGTCAGGTCAGTTACGCCGTCACTCGTATACCCGTAAGTCCGCTGGGGCTCAGCACACACCACTTCTTATGAGACGGCGGACACAGGAACAAAAATGAATCTCTCATTACAACAGTAATGCACTGGATGTAACTAAGCAAATAGGTAAGAGCCTCCTATTGGATAATTACTGCATGGGCGATTATCTTTCAGCTGGCAACAAGTTATTTAACCCCAACTGGTGCAATGAGTTGCTTCTCATTTCCTAAACAACCATGTGGAAAGACGCATCTGTGGTGGTGGAAAAGATGTTGATGAGAAGGGTCAAATCTTTGGCAGCATTAAGCAGAGAAAACATCTAAGGAGATGCAGAAACTACTAAAATTGGGTTCAGAACAGTCCAACGCAATATGAAAAACTGGAAGGATAGTGGGGATCCATCGTCTTCCAGGAAGAAATGTGGCTGGAAAGGCAGATGAAGTGATGCAGCATCATGCTTAGTGCTACTGTACAAGCCTGTGGGGGCAGTGTGATGATGTGAGTTGCTGCAGTTGCTCAGGTCCAGGTTCAGCAACAGCATGCAAGTAAGTAAGAGAGTTTTATTTCTATTGCGTCTTTCACAGACAAGGGAACGTAAAGGTGCTGTACAAAGAAAATATATACGACCAGGTTATTCCATCAATGGATGTTTCTTCCCTGATGGCACGGGCATATTCCAAGATGACTATGCCAGAATTCATCGGGCTCAAATAGGGGATTATCACACTTACCGGAACTTCCCGGTATTTTGACACTTCCTCCTCCGGGCCATTTTAACAACAGCCGTTCCTGCTCTGTTATACTGTTTAAATCGTTTAAACTCCAAACATACTTAAGTTTCCATTCCAGACTGAAGTGATACTGGATCAAAAGCTGGATCAAAGCGATCAATTCGCCGCGGTGAAGGGCCGAACTTTATAATAAAATGACACACGTTTGTTTGTCGCCGGTGGGGCACAACACCGCACGACACCGGCACTTCACGGCATGCTAGCATTAGCCAGCTAGCGTTTACTGACATGCTTAACATTGTGCGTCTTAAAACACACAAACATCTGAAAATCGGGTCTGTACCTCCCTGTTTCCAGTGGAACAACTGGGGACTGCCAAGAAAGGAGATGCTTTCAGATGCTTGTGTGTTTTCAGCCGCACAAAGTTAGGCACGTTATCAAGCTGGCTAATGCTAACCTGCTAACACGACTGTGCAGACTGCCGGCTACAAACAAACGTGTGTCGTTTTATTATAAAGTTCGGCCCTTCACCGCGGCGAATCAATCGCTTTAATCCAGCTTTTGATCCAGTATCACTTCAGTCTGGAATGAAAACTTAAGTATGTTTGGAGTTTATACGATTTAAACAGTATAACAGAGCAGGAACGGCTGTTGTTAACATGGCCCGGAAGAGGAGGTGTCCAATTACCGGGAAGTTCTGGTAAGCGTGATAATCCCCTATTGTGAAAGGCTGGTTTGGGGAGCATGAGACATCATTTCCACACATGGATTGGCCACCACAGAGTCCAGACCTGAACCCTATTGAGATGCCACCAAGCCACAGCGAATACGTGCCGCAATCAAAGCTAAAGGAGGACCTACAAAATATTAGACTGTATGACCTTTTTTTCTTTTGGTGGCCACTTATTTTTTTGACCAGGCAGTGTATATCAGTGTTTTTCAAACTCTGCCAGGGACAAGGAAATCATGAGTCCCCTAAATGGGACTGGAGCCCCCTAAAACATTTTCAGCCTCCCCCCAAATAAAAACCAACCAAACAGAAACGACAAACATGGTAGATCTATCGGTTTAATTATTGACTTTGTAACAAAGCCAACATGGACTCTCAACAGTTATCCTTGTTTGACGCTGACAAAGTTATTTCTTTTCTGTCCTTGAACTCAGCACAGTTGTGACTACATAGCTGTGTGTGGAAGCGTCTCAGGTTAACTTTAGTTTTATGGCCTCAGTTGCGCGTCTGGTTTAAATGAAGTTCTTCTAGAGTTCATGGATGTAAAATGAATCATTTGCAGGTTTTAATAATGTCAGCAAATTATCGGAGATCAGAACTTTAATATTTAGTGTGACTAGTGAATGAAATGGTTTCATCAGGACTTTAAAAGAAACCACTGATGACAGAAAAATTTGTTTGTTTGTTTTTTAATCACCTCTTTAAAGTCATTTATGGAAAATGAGCCAGCAGAGTGCATAAACACACGCTCTTTAAGGCCATTCATGCAGTCTAAGCCTATGGAAGTTAAATGTATTGAATAATATTGAATTTTTATGCTATTACATAGGATACCATGTTACCGTGTCTCTATATCAGCTCAGAGATTATCTTTGACATTCATTCCGTCTGTCATGATGAACATCCTGGTATAAATAAACAACAGGGAAAAAAATAGGATATGAAGTGAAAGCAATATGGAGGTGAAACAAAAATCTGCAGAACAAAATATTTTAAATAAAATTAAATTATAATGAAAGTGATAAGACATGAGAAGTAATGTGCACAATTCATCTAGACAGAGATTTCTGCTGCTGACATTTCCAAGTGAGCACAAGTACGCAGTGTTGCATCTGCAGAGCCTCTTTGCTGCCGTAGCATTTAGAGAGCACAATTAAAATGTGTACTATAATAATGTCATCCTTATTAGTGAGGTAGATAGTTGCCACATACAAGTTTGGAATCAAATATTTGACATTTAGTGGCCCAGTGGGAAAGCTGGAATAAAGGAGAAAAGGATGGGAGGAGAAAAGACGGAGGTTGTCAGTGGTGGGGTTTTGTGTTTTCATCCGGAGTCATAATGGCCATTCTTCCATATGATTAATAATCTTAGCACTGCTATGTGAAGTCTTGCTTTGTCCACTCAATGATTGAGGGGTGTGTGCATCCACGTTTTGAAGCCAGTTAGGACAGGAGGCAGAACAATCCATTACTTCACTGGGATCGATAATCAGAAAAAGAGAGTTTGGAGCTCACAGAGCATCATTGCTGTTTATTGCACATTCAGCACTCTGGGGCGGCATCTTTCTAACAGTCTAAAGCCACTTAGATGGAAGGATTTTCCACCATCTGGGAAACCATGTGATCTTGTCAAGTTTAACATTGTTCATTGATTTGTAAATTTGCTCTGCAGACCAATGATAGACCATCTTGATAAGGCTGACCTTGTGGGAAGAAAAGGTCTGAAATGTTGCACCATTCATTTATATTAAGTTATCTTGGAGGTACTGGCAAACACTGGCCCACTACCACTTTAAACAGGCAAAATGTGAATCAGTCACATCTCCATTGACTGGTTTGATGTACTGTAAATATATTAAGTATGGATGTCCGATGTTATCGGCCTACCAATATTACTGCACGGTATTGGCATTAAAATGTGATATTGGAAAATATTGGTATAATTTTTTTTCAGACTGATATTTTTACTAACAAAATCTTGTGAGATCTCATTGTTCTGTTATGAAATCTCGCAAGATCTTGTTCCATTAGCAGCGGTTCAGCATGTAGGAAAGTCTGTTATTGTGGAAGAACTTCATATCCCAGCATTCCTTTCAGAGTCATGTGACTACGGTGCAGCTGCTGCTGCTACAGACTGACTTGCCCTGAAGCTGCTTAAATATGTCTGGTTTTAAAGGTAGAGTCTGGAGTGTTCCCCGTTTCTGTTTGTAAACACTATTCAAGATGAGAGCCCCTCCCCTCGGGCTAATGGCTGCATCGCTCTTCAGTCCCAAGCATTTCCTTCAAAGCTCAGAAGTGGGTGAAAGCCAAACCAATAACCCATGGTTTTCGAGTGTGCACTATCTCA
The DNA here is from genome assembly GCA_023101725.1 of Atherinomorus stipes. NCBI lineage: Eukaryota > Metazoa > Chordata > Actinopteri > Atheriniformes > Atherinidae > Atherinomorus > Atherinomorus stipes. The sequence continues at coordinate 414,522 of JALJCO010003800.1, forward strand.
AGCTCTTTTTGCCGCAAAATACTTCCTTTTCTTCTTTGCATCTGCCATTTTTATTGAGAATCAGAGTGAATCTGGTGTCGGCTCTAGCTGAAATTTAAAAAAAAAGGAAAAAAAAAAGTTTCTCCAATCGACAAGTTTATCCCAACTATGCCTTTAGCTCTGTCATTGGCTGGAGGTGATACGGAAATCTCCACCCAGAAATGTCCCGAACACACCAAAACAAAGGGAAAACCCAAAATACAGTCAGAGGGGAAGTCTTGGTATGGCAGTTGCCATGAGAACGGTACTTGTCTGACTGCAATGTGCCAAGTGTAAAGTTTGGTGGAGGAGGATTATGGTGTGGGCTTGTTTTTCAGGAGCTGTGCTTGGCCCCTTAGTTCCAGTTAAAGGAACTCTGAGTGCTTCACATACCAAGATATTTTGGGACAATTTCATGCTCCCAACTTTGTGGGAACAGTTTGGAGCTGGCCCCTTCCTCTTCCAACATGACTGTGCACCAGTGCACAAAGCAGGTCCATAAAGACATGGATGCAGAGTCTGGTGTGGAGGAACTGGACTGGCCTGCACAGAGTCCTGACCTCAACCCGATAGAACACCTTTGAGATGAATTAGAGTAGAGACTGAGAGCCAGGCCTTCTCGTCCAACATCAGTGTGTGACCTCACAAATGTGCTTCTGGAAGAATGGTCTAAAATTCCCATAAACACTCTTAAACCTTGTGGACAGCCTTCCCAGAAGAGGTGAAGCTGTTCAAGCTGCAAAGGTGGACCAACGTCATATTGAACCCTATGGATTAGGGATGGGATGTCACTTAAGCTCATATGTGAGTCAAGGTGAGCAAATACTTTTGGCAATATAGTGTAAATATCTTTGTAGATGTGGACATTCTGTGCTAACAATTACAGTCACAGAGCAGCTAATTTAAAAAAAATGCATTTAGTTTAGAATGTAAAAAAACAGTCATCTCTGTACTGATGAAATCATATAACCACCTTACATAAATCGGTTAAGTAACTCATTTATTTATTAATTTAAACCTGTGTGGATTTTACAACATACTGTATATTTTACAGGAACAGATAAAATGGCATTCAACTTTATTCAGTTTAGGTCTGAAAATGACCGTTTCTTCACCAGGCACAGAAATAAGGCCGAGTTTACAGCTGTAAACAATAACATGAAATGACACTGTGGTGCAAGCTGGTGGAGGAACCATCACTGTCCCAATTTTCCTGCACTTGCAACATGCACACTTGAACCCTTAATGTAGACTTCTACCAACTGCACACTTCATTCAGGGCGGCAGGGTTTAGTGTGGTTATTGGGACAGGGCGAGTGTTTAGGACGTGGAATATAATACAAAAAAGAAACAGTTATTCCTGACTCTCAGCGATGACAGTCAGGAATATGTCTATGAGCTTTTTGAAACTTTTTTTGAAACTTTTCCTCACCACAGATCTGCTTTCATCACATTTCTTTAAACCTTGACAGCTCAGCATTCTCAATGTGGATTTACTGTTAAAGGAGTGATGACATAGCAGTTAAAAACTAGTTTATGTTGTTGGCATTACTTTTTATGTAAATACTCCAAAGAAAAAAACGGCATTTTTTACAGCGGAGTATTGTTTTGAAACGCCAGACCTCACTTCCTCAGTAATACAGTTGGGTCCGGTGATGATATGGAGCTTTACCCGGAGACCACGTTGACTTCATTTTGATTGGCTACACCTTATTTCGCTATGACCTTATTTGGAGAATCTAGGTCAAGTTGCGGTCGGAGTTTGCTAAAGGCTAACTGCTAGCAACATGGGCACTTCAGACAGTTTGAGCTACTTTTATCAGACAAGACAGCATTTAGAAAATAAATAAACTTACAGGTAATGACAAGGTTGTGGCCCCCTCCCTCAGTGTTGCTGCAGAAGTTTTCTTTTAAATCCATTTGTTTGAAAACCCAGACCTGACTGCACAGAAGTTACTACTAGCTCCATACACAAAGCTGAATCAGACAGGGAGGGGGGGCGGACGGTTCATAAACCGTTAGGAGAGAGGGGGGGCGCAGTTTACTTGATAGTGTGCTCTTATTGGAGCAATTAAATTACGTAGAATGATAGAACTACATAGAATGATAGCCTGCTGTCTGATTCAACTGTTTCTGAGCAGAGAGACAAAGCTGACAGACCATAAACAGGAACTTTGATTCTCACTCTGGACATTCACATGGCTTCATCAGTGCACAACAGATCATATTATACACCCAAAACCCCAGAAAAGTGAAATTTGATGTCATGGCACCTTTAATAAAAACCAAGACTGCAGCGAACTAAAGTTTGAATGTAAAAGCTGTCGTCACAGTCTGCAGTGATGGAGCAGAGCAGATTATCAGTAAGAGGTGAAATAACGCCGTCTGCATCCTCCCGTAATCTTCTCCAGATGTCGTGGCCTCACGCTGCTCTCCGCGGAGCACAATGTGACTACAATTTTCAACAGGGCTTTAGTAAATCTCAACTTTTATCCATGTCGACATTTCTGCAATAACTTCTTTCCTCTGTGTTCCAATGCTCTTGATTTTACTGACTTGTCTGCAGACGTCACAAATAGCAGAAACATGCTTTGAATTTTTACTCCGCTGCGAATGGAAAATACTCACTCAATCTCATTTCATATGTGAGCACATTCAGAGAATGAACACAATTTATTCCAATACTTTTGGCTTGCCGGAAGTTTTTTTTGTTGTTGTTGTTGTTTATATAAACAGAATTAAACTTTTCCTTTTCCGGGGATCCAATTATTCATGCAGGCACAGATGAATCCTTCCAGAACTATAGAAGTCAAACTCTCCTGATGTGAATCCTCCAGGATGTGCAAATAGACCAACAAACACCTCTGAGAGGGAGTGTGATGCTGACCTGCACCTGCCAGTCACTGCTGCAGTCTGCAGGCATGCGTTTGACTGGCAGCCTTTCGATCATCGCGTGCTTGTAGTTACAAAAAGGTTCAGCTCAGCTGCTTCTGGAAACATTTTATTGCTCATCATGAGCGCCACCATCTTGTCTCGAGCAGCTGGAAATTAAAACAAATGCGTCCGTGTGAAATGCAGCTCTAAAGGGAATAAAGTGTAATAAATGAAAATCCAGCCGTGGCCATGAAGGTGTCCTAAATCCTTTTATGTGCACATGAAAACATAATTGACTTGAAAGATGATACTGAAATTCACCCGCTCCTCACTTACGGGTGTAATTCCCATTAGGGAAGTCAAATAGCATTTTAACTCACAAATGCCTTGATTCTGCTTTGAATTCAGGACCTTGAAAACATTCAAATAGTGGAACAGTGTTTTTTCTTTGAAAGGTTTTTCCTATTTAATTCTTCCACAAGACTGAAAACTGAACTGCAGCCTGTCCATCTGAGTGCTTCATATTCAGCTTCTTTTTCAATTATTTAATGGAGATATTGAGCCAAAGCTCCAGAGCAACCCCCCTCCCTACAAATTTAACCGACCTAGCAAACAAATGATTCCCTTATTAAAGAAAGTTGCACCTTTTTGAAGTTTCCTTTGATGGTTTAAACATCAAATGTTCCTTTGAATATGTGTCACTTCCAATTAATGGTGTCTCTCTACAGTTCAAAATAACAGCCACCAAAAATACACAAGCAAAAATGAAAATGCTCATTTGGGTCAGTCTAAGAATATATTTCCACCTTCACTTTCTGACTCAAGACATTTAAAAAGAAAAATCCAAAAGAATCAAGTTTCTCTTTGATGGTGATGAACACGATTTCCTCTGATATTTGACCATGGGGGGTACAGACTGTTTTAAAAAGGAAACAAGGGCATGTTCTTGTCCATGTGTGGACAGCTCAGCCAGCAGTGGTGACAATTATAGGGTCCAAGGTTAACCTGAGAGGTGGCCCCAAAAACCTTACAGGAGGACCCAGGTAAAGCCTGACAGGTGGACCCAACAACGCCCCAAAGGCTACAAAAAAAAAAAAAAAAAAAACAAACACAAATGCAAACGATTTTATTTCATTCTCATGCAACATAGCTGATACATCTAAAAGGGATGATACAAAACAAAAAACAACAGATGTAACTGCCATGTCTCACCTTTTTTAGGTCTACATACACTTTTACCTTAAGTCGACATGTAAGCACAAACTTTAGGGAACGTCTTCCAAAGTGAAGTTTGTCGAGAAGGACCCAACTGCATTTGCGAGACGTCGCCATATATCCAATCCTCGCCGGAAGTCCTAATTAGGGGTCCAAGCCCGCGGAGCAGCGCAGGGCCCGCGTTGCAAGTGCAACGCGGTTCCCAGCACTCCAGCGTGCTGGAACCCTATTGAGTTTCGTTCGTTTTTTATTATTATTATTATTCTTCTGCCCAAAAACTCCTTGGGGAGGCTAGACCGCAAGAGTTATATAAAAAGCATATTCATGGGCTTGGACAAAAGTGGTTCATGTAGAGAAATCAGGAAAATGACACATGTCAGACACTAGGGGGCGCTATACCAGGGGGTAGTACGTTTTGGCCTCTAGCGGGCAAACCGCTTGGAATAAATTTATGGGACCTGGATGAGCAGATTCCTTGGACCCTTCCGCATCTCCTGAAGTAGGCCACGCCCATTTGCGCCTAGATAGATTTTTTGCTAGGGGGCGATATAAGCAAAACCTATTTTCGTAAACTCGTCCTACAATTTTGACCCGATCAGGCTGAAAATTGTACCACATATACTAGAGACATAGGCAAACAAAGTTATGTAACAGATTTTTGAAATTTTGTTCGGTTACGAAATTATGCGCGTTTAAACATTTTTTGAAAACCTAGCTAAAAACTTAAAAGGCCATAACTCAAAAACGACAACACATAATTACAATTCCTTCAAAACCCCAGTGGGGAACTTGATTTTATACAAATGTACCAAAGGAGGAAATTTTTCAAATCTAGGGGGCGCTGTTATCCTGATTTTTTTATATTGGGAAAACCGCTGTTCCGATCTGCACGCCGCACCCATGGTACGTAGATAGAGCCCCTGTGAGCATAATACTAAAAAATGGTTACGATTGGACAAAGTGGGCGTGTTTTATTAGCGATTTTCAAATCCCAGGTGCTCATCCATAACAGGGGCCCAGGCCCGCTATTTTTCTTGCCCGGACCAAACAAAAATGGCCATGGAGGCCAAACCAAAGGTGGATTTATATAGCCACTTACAGGGATGGTAGAAGAAAATTTTTGTGAAATTATAAAAGAAAAAAAATCCCATGTCAGATACTAGGTGGCGCTATACCATTGGGTAGCACGTTTTGGCCTCTAGCTCGAAAACGGCTTGGAGTAAATTTAAGTGCCTTATATCCCCAGATTCCTTGGAACCTCCCGGATTTTATGACATAGGCCACGCCCATTTCCGCCTATAATTGTTTTTCGCTACAGTGCAAAATATGCGAAAAATATTTTTTTTTACTCATCCTAGAGTTTTTGTCCGATCCAACTGAAAATTGTACCACACAAAGTAAATAGCAAGAGGAAACAACTGATCAGAGCGATTGTTGGAATTTTTTTTCCGTTGCGGAGTTATACATGTGAAAACATTTTTTCAAAGCTAGCTACGTACTTCAAAGGCCATAACTTTAAAACCACATGAGATAATTCCATGAAACTCCTGCACCAACAGGGGAACGTGATTATCTACTCATGTTGCATAATGAAAATTTTTTAATTCTAGGGGGCGCTATCAAATTTTTTTATTTCACAAATAATTGATCAAATATATATGAAACTCACTGTGTATGTTCATATCATCACTCTGTGCTGATTCCTAGAGGATGGTTATGATTGGACAAAGCAGGAATGGTTTATCACTGGGCCAGACCAAATAAAAACCAATCTTTTTGCAGTAAACGTCCAGATATTCCTTATGAATCCCAGGCAGTTTTGCAAAGATTTTTAATCCTGCAAATATCAATGTTGTCTTAAGTTCACAACTGCATCTGTAGTGTGTTTGTGTTCATTTTTTTGTGGTTATGTCATTGATCATTCATATATAAGACTGTAACAATACTTGAATATGAATAAAAATCGCGACGTCAGAGCCACAATCCTGTCTCGCAGTGGGAAAAAGCAGGATCGCGTCACCCTCCAAGCCCAGTTCAGATGCTCTGAAACTTTTCAGGTCACAAAAACTATTTGACTTTTTTTTCCTCCATCAGTCTAAAGACTATTGTAAGCAATCAGTTTCTAACTCATCAGCACATCTGTCTTAAAGGCACTGATTTAAGTATCATGCATGTTTTTTCCCTGTGCAAAACAAATGAAAATTGTCATTTTTCCATATAAACCATCAACTGAGCTCAGTTACTCGCGTGCCTGCAGCTCAGAAGACTGTGACTGAGGTGGGCGATAGCAGGTCTTTAGACAAAGTACAGTAAAAGGACAGGAAGTAAGAATCCTGGTTGTGTTCGGCAGACCAGACACACTGAGGACATCCAACAGGATGTTTAAATATGGATGTCTGATATTCATCTTAGGAACAATATTTGCTCAACACAAGGATTTCCATAACAGATATATCTATAAAAACCAATCTTGTTACAGTTAGTGTCAAGATAGTCCTCATGAATCCCAAGCAGTTTGGCAAAGATTTTTAATCCTGCAAATATCAATGTTGTCCAAAGTTCACAACTGCATCTGTAGTGTGTTTGTCTTTATTTTTACATGGTTATGTCATTCATATATTTATTATAGATCATTTATATATAGGGCTGTAATGATACCCGAATGGAAATAAAAATTGTGATCCTCAGAGCCACAAGCCCATCTTGCAGTGGGAGAAGGCAGGATCGTGACACCTTCCAAGCCCAGTTCAGATGGTCTGAAACTTCTCAGATCACATCACACTGTTTCACTTTTTTCTCCATCAAGCTACAAACTCTTGGAAGCATCCAGTTACTAATTAGACAACACATCTGTCTTAGAGTCACCAGGTACGGTGTTACACAAGTTTTTTTCCCTGCAAGTCAAATGAAACTTGTCAGTTTTCCATGGGCACATAAACCTTTAATCGGAATGATCCACTTACACGCATGCAGCTGGGGAGTGTGTGAATGAGGTGCGCGATGGCACATCTTCAGACACTGAGAACAGTGAAAGGAAAGAAGGAGAAGAACCTGGTCGTGGTTGGCAGGCCAGATGCACAGACGTCCAGCTGGATGTGAAAATATTGATGTCTGATATTCACCGTAGTGTGTTTGTCTACATTTTAGATGGATAAGACATTGATTATTCTAACAGAGTATGTGGTCAGTCCTGCTGGAGCAAACATATCGCCACAGATGTGTGTGCATGTGCGAATGTGTATTAACATCTGTTAAAACAGAAGTCCTATTGTATTGTAAGGCTTGTGGTGAAGTTTGAGGACAGAGAGGATCTGGAGTGGCTGGTGGCTGTTAGTTTTCTGTGAATGTTGGTCTACAACAGGGGTGTCCAGTGCTGGTCCTCGAGAGCCACAAAAAAGCATTAACTGGGATTTTTAACTTGTGCATGTCCAATCTTAAAATTTCCAACTGTATAAGGTAGGTAGTGTCTAATATAAGATAGGTAAAGAGGTTTGTAAGCAGTTTTGGGTCTGCCCTGTGAAGCAGCGGCTTTCTTTCCCCAATCGCAATATCTCAGCGTGAAAAGCATAAAGTGGGATTTTCAACTTCTGCATGTCCAATCTTTAAAATTCCAACTTTATGGGACAAAGGTTATCGGGGTATGTCGTCATGACATCGGACTTATCGGAATGACATCATAATGTCCTGTTATTGGCCCAATGATTATCGTGCATCCCAAAAAAAACCAATCTTGCTGCAGTTAATGTCAAGATATTCCTTATGAATCCCAAGCAGTTTGGGAAAGATTTTTCATCCTGCAAATATCAAAGTTGTCTAAAGTTAACAACTGCATCTGTAGTGTGTTTGACTTCATTTTTACATGGTTATGCCATTGATCATTCATATATATGGCTGTAACAATACCTGAATTTAAATAAAAATCGTGACCCTCAGAGCCACAATCCTGTCTCGCGGTGGGAGAAAGCAGGATCACATCACCCTCCAAACCCTGTTCAGATGCTCTGAAACTTTTCAGGTCACAAAAAACTATTTGACCTTTTTTTCTTCAACAGTCTAAAGACTTTTGTGGCATCAATTTTCTAACTCAACAGCACATCTTTCTTAAAGGCACCGGGTAGTGTCACGCATATTTTTTCCCTGTGCAAAACAAATTAAACTTGTCAGTTTTCCATATAAACCATCGACCGAGATCAGTTACTCGCGTGCCTGCAGCTCGGTAGACTGTGTTTGAGGTGGGCGATGGCAGGTCTTTAGACACTGAGAACAGTGAAAAGACAGGAAGGAAGAGTCCTGGTCGTGTTCAGCAGACCAGACACACGGAGGACAGCCAGCTGGATGTTTGAATATTGATGTCTGATATTCACCTTAGGAACATCTGTTAAAACAGAAGTCCGATGGTACTGTAATGCTTGTGGTGAAGTTTGAGGACAGAGAGGATCTGTAGTAGATGGTGGCTGTTATTTTTTTTTTAATGTTGGTCTACAACAGGGGTGTCCAGTGCTGGTCCTTTAGAGCCACAATCCTTCAGGTTTTAGACATTTTCCTGAAAACTCAGACAACATTACCCATACACACAAACTTCATGCTGCACCGTAATTGAGACAACAGGTTTTCCTGCTGAGCAAACCTTCTTTGCAAAATTATCAAAAAACATCCCTTTTTTTCGGAGGGCTACAAATCTAAGTGTTTGTCGATCAATGGGAGGCGGGGCCAGGGAGGGCGGTGCGCCAGGGAAGGCGGTGCACGGTCGGGCTTGGACCCCGTGATAACTGCTTGCAGTTCTAGTCTTAAGTTTGTTCTTCATGTAACTTACTAAAATTTAACCCTAACCCTGACCCTTCTCCTACCCCTAACCACCCGACTAGACCTAATGCATCAGTTTGCAAGCCACAGATAAATACTCTTTGTGGTGTTTAACTAACTTCGGTCGGAGACTTCCTGTATGGATTGGATATATGGCGGCGTCCTTATCGGCTATTGTAACTGCAGTTAGGTACTCTTGAGTTTGTCAGGTAACCTGGTTGTTCTGTTTATGCTGGGACAGGATAACTGGTAGTGTTGTAGTCAAGACCACACCACCAAGACCAAGACATTACAGAGACCAAGTACCAAGACCAAGACATTACCGCAGGGGCGGAGCTATGGGGTGGCCAAGGTTGGCTGCGGCCACCCCTGCCCAATCACTGGCCAGCCCCATGCTTTAACCGGGCAACACTCAAGCAGTTACAGAGACCCCAAGCTGCTTCCAAACCACTTTTCCTTCTTATTCTAGACATGAACTACCCCATACAGTTGGAATTTTTAAGATTGGACATGCAGAACTTGAAAATCCCACTTTTAAGCTTTTCTCGTGGAGATATTGCGATTGGGGGAAAGAAAACTTCTGCTTCACAGGGGAGACCCAAAACTGCTTCCAAACCACTTTTCCTTCTTATTTTACACACTAGCTACCCCATACAGTTGGATGTATATACAGTATAAGATATATATACATGCGCTCTGAGGTATCTTCTTATGGCCACCCGTATGTGAGTAATGGTCTCCCTGGCCACCCCAGTGAAAAATCTCTGGCTGCACCACTGCATAACCAAGACCAAGTACCAAGACCAACACATTACCAAGACCAGGAGCTGAAAACAAGACATGAACCAGTCTTCTACAATGTCTTGGTCTTGGTCCCTGGTCTCAAAAATGTCTTTGTCTGGTGGTGTGGTCTTGGCTCCAACACTAATAACTGGGTTTTTTTTTTTCTGGCTCATACAGATCGTGTGCTACATCTGTAATAATCCTGTTAACCCCCTAGTTTCCATGGCAACACCACATAGACTAACATGATTTTTTACATGTTTACATATAGATATATTATTAGATCCCAGCTACAATAAAGAACAAAAGGCATAACGTGTTTCAGAGGACACTGCTAGACTGTTAAAATTACAGCTGCTGAAACAAGTTACTATTAGGTCTTTTACATTGCAGCTGTAATTTTTACAGCTGCGGTTTTTCACTGTTAAAATTACAGTAAAAAGGTGTCAACTACAGCTGTCAATTTTTTTAGTATTTAACTGTTATTTATGCAGCAAATAACAGTTGTGTACTGCGAAAGTGACGGTTCAAAAATGGCATACCATAATAATTTACACATTGCTACCGTAATTTATAGGGTGATAAGCTGTCAGCTTTTTACTGCAAATTTTATGAATATTTTTTGGAAAAAGAATATTTTTTGTACTGTTTTAACTGTTTTTATTGCAATACTGTAAATAAATAACAGTTGTGTGTTGCAAAATTTACGGTTGCCAAAATGGCATACCGTTATATCCTCTGCATTCTCAATGTAAATTTTACGGTGAAAACATGGCAACCACAGCTGCCAATCTTTTTTAATGCAAATTGTACAGATCTTTTTTTTTTTTAGTGTAGATGAAATAATATTTTGTGGATTTGCTAGACTGGTTTTCTTTTTTGGCCAGCATGCCTTCAGAGGTAGAGTTCGATCATCACCTGACAGCATTTTAATAGTGTCTATGCATACTCATTTGAATAATATTTTTGTGAACGGAGCTGTGTGGAAGGGATTTTGTTTTGAGGAATACAATGAAAAACGGTTTCGCCAACTACCCGTGTTCATGTGACCAAAGCCTCAGTCTGACCCTGCATGACGCACAGGAGGAGTTTAAGACCTCCATGGGTGAGGCACTTGACCTAAGGCCTAGCATCATACTTTAGACTGTTATGGATACATCCAAACAGGATGCTGTTGTGGTCTTTTCACCCCTCTCCCAGGAAAACCCTGGCAGAGTCTGAGGAGGAGACAGATGGCTGGGTTGAGATTGTAAGGAAGATGTCACAGAGGGCTGAAGAAATGGAGTGGCATTGCTTAGAGATGGAGGGAAAGAAGACAAAGTGGTACTGGAGAGGAGGAGCAGCTGAACTGAGGAAAAGAAGGAAAGTTAGAGGAGAAAGTGACTCAAAGCAGGGAAATGGTTTTAAAGCCACTCAGAGTTTTCTAGAATGGTTCAGTTTATATAAGTATAAAAAAGTAAAATGATCTGTAAAAACACAGAATCTATAAAAACACCAATTTTGGTGCTGATAGTTTTGAGAGAATGCAAAGAGTACAACAAAACAAGACAAACCATTCAAAAGAATTAAAAAATGATTTATTTTCACATTTGTTTTTGTTTATCTAAAACTGGTTTTATCAGCATTAGCATGTTTTATTAATGTTATAAGCTGCTAGTTCCAGACTGAAATGCACAACAGTCTTAAAGTACAGCCATATTAGAAGTACTGCAGTATGAGTACAGCAAATAAACAACTTGAACTCATTCAGATTCTGTGAAATCCTACAAGTCACTGTATCCCTGGTGTCACACCTACTTCATGCTATGTTACCCACAATGCATTGCACACTCAACCAGGGCCCGGTTGTTCAATTCTCGGTTATTTTAACCACTGGTTAACCCCAAACGGTCCGTTAAATCCTTAACCTGCCGTTAGCTAACCGACTGTTAAATATGCGTTGTTCAAAGCATGGTTAGTCATGCCGTCAGCTAACAGCACCGTCAAAGTTAACCATAGGGTTAGCACCACTGGTTAGCACCAATGTATCCCACAATTCCCCATTTTGTTTACTTCTGGTATTGCAAAAAGTAATGTTGTACGTCTGTGTCTCCTTATTGCTGTGAGGAAGACACGGGGGGCCGACTCTCACTTTATTTTCCCACCGTGAACAGAGCTGCTGTTAGCCACAACACACTCTTCCTCATCCCCCAGTCTCTCCATCCTTCCCCGTTCTCTTCACACTCCCCCCCCCCCCCCCCCCCCCCCCCCCCAAGCTCATCCGGCCTCACAGCACAGCAAACCCTCAGTAACAGAACACACGGGACACAGAAAGTATTGATAAGCAAACGATCCCTTTCACTTCAAGGAAAAAGAGGCAGAAATTTCTCTGCTGATGAAGGAAATGTCATTCTAAATAGTGAGTCCGTCGTGTCCACAGTTCGTTGCACGCTCCAAAGCGACTCGCAAAGGATTACATATATGCATTCTTTCCCGAAGTGGTGCGCTGCTCCTCGTTAGAATAATCCCCGATGTCAAAATCAAAGCCACAATAACCGCCGTCCTTCCTTCTCTGAACCGGCATCATGAACGCAGCGTTAGCAACAAACGCCATAATGAGACATAACCCCACCGTTAAGACTTTAGCGGCGGTCCTTAGGTGTGTTAACTTTAACGTTAAGATAACACACGGTTAAAGTTAACTGAGTTTTGAACAACAACATAACCGGACTGTTAAAGTTAACGGTCGGCTAAATGTTTTTAACGGCTGGTTAAAAAATAACCCAGTTTTGAACAACTGGGCCCAGATCGGGAAGCTCCATGGATATAGGCTGCTGCAGTCCAGTAAGAGCAGGTGAAAAGACACAGCGTGCACATCAGACGTCCATTCTGCAAATGAATATTTACAGATTATGAACTACCGAAAATATGAAACTAACTTTTCTGTGTAAATTATGCCCACCTGCTATGTAAAAACGTCTGCTTCCTCAACTTTTAATTAGAAAAGATGAGCTGAAATATCCAGAGTGAGAATATATCTGTTTATAATATTTCTACATCTTGCTTTAAATTTAAGAGGGAAGCTTTATGTTTATGTTTATGACTTTATGTTCCTCTGAAAGGTTTTTTTTTTTTTTGTCTTTTATCTGTTCCACATGCAAATCAGTGTCGTAAGATCATTTAAGGTCTGGTCATGTCATTGCAAGACATTAATTTCTTGTCTCTCTCAACTCCAGTCTTTAACTCTCACTTCTAACCTAAAATAATTGAAATGAACTGAGCTTTGATCTTGGTGAGAAACATGAACTTGCCAGTAACTCAGTAAAATGTAGGTCAAAGTCATTTCAAAATGGTCGCTTTTCCTTCATGGTTCTTTGGTTTTTCCATCAGGATAATGAAAGTTTAACAAGTTTAACACCTTGATATGTCTCTAAAAACCAACTTTAATAATTTGAATTATTTTCTTGCTGCTTTTTATTGAGCATTTCTTTATATCACCAAACCAGACCCCCCTGACTGACTGACTGCCAACTCTAGTGCCACCGGTAATGACGTCATGTTAAAGGTAGAGTCCGAAGTTCCCACTGTGAAAATAAACGTTACCCTAGGGACACACTGCATGGGGAAGTGCGCCGAAGCGCAGCGGTTTCATTTGGGCCCCCTTATTAACAGACTGAGTGGGCCACATAAGGTGCTGCGTGGTGCGCCACGACGCGCAGCGCCAAAATCAGCGTGCGCCGTGGAGCGATCATTTCGGCTTCTGTTCTATTTTCTGCGCGAGCAGCGGCTGAATTTGTCAAGCCAGGCAGGAAAATGAGCAGGAACAGGTGGCAAATTTATCAAAATAAACCCATTTTCAAAGTAAAAACACCCTAGATAAGCTTTAAAACCCGATCTCTTTTAAAGAAATCTGATTATATGTCAATAGGGGATTATCACGCTAACCGGAAGTTCCCGGATTTTGACACTTCCTCTTCCGGGCCATGTTAACGACAGCCGTTCCTGCTCTGTTATACTGTTTAAATCGGATAAACTCCAAACATATTTAAGTCTTCATTCTAGACTGAAGTGATACTGGATCAAAAGCTGGATCAAAGCGATCGATTCGCCGCGGTGAAGGGTCGAACTTTATAATAAAACACACGTTTGTTTGTCGCCGATGGGGCACAACACCGGCACTTCACAGCATGCTAGCATTAGCCAGCTAGCGTTTACTGACGTGCTTAACATTGTGCGTCTTAAAACACACAAACATCTGAAAATCGGGTCTGTACCTCCCCGTTTCCAGTGGAACAACTGGGGACTGCCAAGAAAGGAGACGCTTTCAGATGCTTGTGTGTTTTCAGCCGCACAAAGTTTGGCACATTATCGAGCTGGCTAATGCTAACCTGCTAACAATAGTTCGCCAGCTACTACTCTGTTAAACTTTGTAAATCGGATAAACGCCAATGCCAAGTTTTCATTCCAGCCTGAAGTGATGCTGAGGAAGAAGTGGATTAAAACGACCGATTCGCCGCGGTGAAGGATCGAACTTTATAATAAAACAACACACGTTTGTTTGTAGCTGGCAGGCTATACAGTCGTGTTAGCAGGTTAGCATTAGCCAGCTCGTTAACGTGCCTAACTTTGTGCGGCTGAAAACACACAAGCATCTAAAAGCGTCTCCTTTCTTGGCAGTCCCCAGTTGTTCCACTGGAAACGGGGAGGTACAGACCCGATTTTCAGATGTTTGTGTTTTAAGATGCACAATGTTAAGCACGTCAGTAAACGCTAGCTGGCTAATGCTAGCATGCTGTGAAGTGCCGGTGTTATGCCCCACCGGCGACAAACAAACGTGTGTTTTATCATAAAGTTCGGCCCTTCACCGCGGCGAATCGATCGCTTTGATCCAGCTTTTGATCCAGTATCACTTCTGACTGGAATGAAAACTTAAGTATGTTTGGAGTTTATCCGATTTAAACAGTATAACAGAGCAGGACCGGCTGTCGTTAACATGGCCCGGAAGAGGAAGTGCCAAATGTTTCAACTTCCGGTAACCGGAACAAGGAAGCGTGATAATCCCCTATTATGTCTTCATCTGTATTGAAAATGCAGGTGGAAGGATTCACATACAGAATTGTTGCTTTCTGCTTGTAAATATTATGAAAGCAGAACAGGAGATGTAGCTATTGTGGAATTATCAGCTGTAGAAGTACAGCAGAGAAGCAGGACTGCTGCCGGCTGAGCACGTCTGATGTGGACAGAAAGAGGAGCAGTGTCGACCAGAAAATCGGTGAACTGTGCTTCGGAGCGCTTCCGCATGCAGTGTGTCCCGAGCGTTAGACTTGTGCAAGTGAAATCCGTCTTAAACCGCGCCTTTGGGCCTTTACTCGCGTGCAGTGGTGGGTTTGAATGCAACTCCCTCTCCTCCTGTCTGTAATTCGCTCTTTCGCTTTGGTATTGTCTGGTTGGGACATTTCTGGGTGGAGATTTCTGTTTACATCACCAGTCAATGACAGAGCTAAGGGCATGACGCTGTGTGGGAATAAGCTCATGATTGGAGCAGACGGCGGTCACTCGAACTCTCAAAGGAAAAAAAAAAAGAAAGAAAGAAAAACGGCAGATGCACCGAAGAAAAAGTACGAGCTTCAGATAGTGAACGTTGGAAAACCAGGGTTGATATTAGTTTGACTTTTACCTGCTTCTGAGCTCTGAAGCAGTCGTTGAAGCTGAATAGGCTGTAGAAAGAGGCGGCCATTAGCCTGAGAGGGAGGGGCGCTCAGTTTGAATACTGCTGTTTGCAAACGGAAACGGTGGGGGGACTTAGGACTCTACCTTTAAACCGTTATTCCTGCACCCGTCTGCCTCTTCACCCAGCATGTAGGTTCTTAACATCCATGCACCGTGGCACGTTTGTTTATAGAACTTAATCTCAGACTAAAACCCTACAGAGGTAAAGCTTCTCCCGACAAGTTGTTTTTTTTTAAGTTTCCTTGTTGAACTTTGACCATGAAGCCTTGGTAGATCATGGAGTGCATTTTATATGAGGTGAAGCTATCACCCTACATCATTACTGTCGCTTTGGATGTTTTGGTGGTCTTGTTTTGTCTATGAGCTGAAGCCACCTTGGCAGACCTCTCTCACTGAGAACAGTCATTGCTTGGAGGACTTGGATGCAGACAGGTGAGAGGCAGGCAGTCGAGGTTTAACCAGTTTCATAAAGTAGCTAATAAAGAAAAAGTGCTGCAGGTGCAGACGGCCCAACAACATGAAGCCAAACAAGATCGAAACTGACGGACACAAACTCAGAAAAAGGCTGGTAGAACTGCTGAAGTTAAACACATCTGACAAACAATGAAACCCCAGGAGGTCTGTATGGAGATAATTACGTGAGTGGATGCAGGTGAGCTAAATGGAGGACCGAGGTGACCTCAGCCTTTTTCTGGATGATGATGATTATGAGACCCTGCAATATTCCCAGTCTCTGTAAAATCTCAGTCTGAGACTAAAAACTGTCTTTAGATGTGGGCTAGTGTGAGACGGTCTTCCAAGTCTTTTCCAAATCTTTGAAAGGTCCTCTAATGTAAGGGAGGCATCAGTTTTTACTTACTTTACTAGTTTAGGTTATTTTGTTAATTTAAAGGTAGGGTCCGAAGTCTCCCCCCTGAAAATAAACATTTGACTTGTGTAAGTGAAATCCGTCTCAAACTGCACCTGTGGGCCTCTACTTGCGTGCCGTGGTGAGTTTGAATGCAACTCCATCTCCCCCTGCCTGTAATTTGCTCTTTAGCTTTGTTTGGTTGTGTTCGGGACGTTTCTGGGTGGAGATTTCTGTTTATATCACCAGCCAATGACAGAACTAAGAGCATGACGCTGTGTGGGAAAAAGCTCATGATTGGAGCAGACGCCAGTCACTCGAACTCTTAAAGCAGGGGTGTCAAAGTGGTTCCAGAAAGGGCCGTGTGGCTGCTGGTTTTCTTTCCAACCAAGCAGTAGCACACCAGACTCCACTCATCTCATCAAGTGAGTTCAGTCTTAACCTGAAGACTTGACGAGATGAGTGGAATCTGGTGTGCAACTGCTTGGTTGGAAAGAAAACCAGCAGCCACACGGCCCTTTCTGGAACCACTTTGACACCCCTGTCTTAAAGGGGAAGTTCAGAATTTTTGACATAGGGCCTCATTTTGAGCCAGAATACTACTTATCACTGAAGACGGTTTCAACATATTGCATTCCGTTATTCCAGTTCCAGGAGGTTGCTGATGCTAATGCTAGTGGAAGTCAATAGGAATCTGCTAGCCTGTCATTAAAACCAATCTTATCCACTCCACAGAACATCCGAGGCAAATCAGCGAGTCTATCTGTGTAAATCCCGTGTTAAACTAGTAAACTCAGGTGTTAAAAAAAGTAAAACTAGCCTTGTATGACAAATTTTGTATTACATATTAAGGAACTAGTTTCTTACCAGCTTTCTACCTTTGCCAGTGTGTTCTGGTTCATAGAGACATGGTGACAGTTAGTTTGGTGAAAAAAGTTCAAAATCATCTTCAAAATCCGACATATCCTCATGCCTTTCAGACGTGGCCGTATTTTAGACTTTATATTTGTGTAATCAGATTCCTTCATGCATGTAGCAGCAGATGACATCACTCTGCTGCCAAATACAGGAAGTAAGACTTTGTAAAGTTTCTCAGCAGCAACAATCAAAATGCAACAAAATGCAGGTTAGTTTTATTTGTAACACTATTCTGGTAACACGGCATTTACACAGATAGTCTGAATTTATAAATGATTTGCCTCGGATGTTCTGTGGAGTGGATAAGATTGTTATTAATGACAGGCTAGCAGATTCCTATTGACTTGCACTAGCATTAGCATTGGCGACCCACTGGAACTAGAATAACGGAATGAAATATGATGAAACCGTCTTCAGTGATAAGTAGCATTCTGGCTCACTTGTAAATGAGGCCCTATGTCAAAAATTCTGAACTTCCCCTTTAAAGGAAAAAGAAAGAAAAGAAAGAAAAACGGTGGGTGCACCGAAGAAAAGGTAAGTTTTAGATAGAGCACGTTGGGAAACCAGGGTTAAAGGAATAGTACACCCACAGAATGATGTGCATTCATTTTCTACTCACCCTCATGCTGAGGAAGACTCTGGAGCACTTTTTTAATATCTCAAATGCAGCCGGAGATCAGAAATGTTTTTGTTTTCCCCCAAATTTAGTATAACGGAGTTCACCGGTGCCCGATCCAAAAAGGTCCATAAAAGTCCACAAAAACTTGGCAATATTCCTCCATACTGCTCATCCAATGTAATCCAAGTGTCCTGAGTGGGTAGCGTCCATAATTTATTCCAAACATCATTTAGTAAATTTTAATAGCTTAAAAACAGTAGTACATTAGCTGCCGCAAAGCGCGTCCATGAGAGTTAACAACACTATGGAAGCTGCGGCAGACGAGATCATGCGTTCTCTTTTTCTTTCTTTCTTTCTTTGTTTTAAGTCAATATCCAACCCCTCTTGTGTTTTTCCGCAGCTTGGTCGCTCTTAGCACAACGGAAACAGGGAATTTCTTCTACGCTTGCAGCAGAGCAGGCGATGAATGCTGCGGCTTCTGTAGTGTCATGAACTTTCATGGATGCGCTTTGCGGCAGCTAATACTGTTTAAGCTATTAAAATATACTAAATGATGTAGTTTGGAGTAAATCATGGATGCTACCCACTCAGGACACTTGGATTACATTGGACGAGCAGTATGGAGGAATATTGACAAGTTTTTGTGGACTTTTATGGATCTTTTTGGTTCCGACCCCAGCGAACTCCATTACATGAAAGTTAGGGGAAAACGAAAACCTGTCTGATCTCCGGCTGCATTTCAGATATTAAAAAAGTGCTCCAGACTCTCGCTCAGCATGAGGGTGAGTAGAAAATGAATGCACATCATTCTGTGGGTGTACTATTCCTTTAATATTAGTTTGGCTTTTACCCGCTTCTGAGCTCTGAAGGAGAGGCTTGAAGCTGAATAGGATGAAGAACGAGGCGGCCATTAGCCTGAGAGGGAGGGGCGCTCAGTTTGAATACTGCTGTTTGCAAACAGAAACCGTAGGGGGACTTAGGACTCTACCTTTAAGTAAATTATTATGGGGTAACGGTGTTTAGTCGCATTTTGGATGGTGTTTGCAGCTAGTTTTGTATTGAATGTTTCGAGGGGGCCACCAGTGTAAATACCCTTGTGTCAGATTAGCTTTGGTTGTGGAAACAAAATGCACAAAAATGATTTAAAAATATTGAAAAAAAAAGTCAAAAGGACCTGAAATCGTGATTACAGACAGTGCTGGGAGATCAGCTCGGCCCACCTCCATCACTGTTTACTTCTCTCTGACTGAATCACCAATAAGCACGACAGAAACTCTTGTTTTCTCTTTCTGAGAAGTATTTCTAAGAACAACTCAGAACATGACATTCTGCTCTAACTTTTACTTTAATCTGACGTTCTTAGCTTTAGTAAACCGGGTGAGTGCAGCACTGCTGGACCAGTTTCAGTCACATCGCCGTAGACAACATGCAGGTGCCTGAACTTGTTTCCCATTAAGCCTGCTCTCATTTCCCATTAAACTGGACAGCTGTGGGAAGGCCTCAGCACAGTCCGGGTCACACGTGTTGTCACCGGGCAAGCCGTGCATGTTGCGGTTATATTCCATCCAGATGTTCAGAGCATGGTCCCAACTCGGAGGCAGGAGTGAATCATGCGTTCCCAGCAGGGTTTTATTATCCTCCTGTTCCGTGTTCTGCTGCTGAAATTCATTAAGTGCCTTCCCAATTATGCAGAAGTGCATACATTATCACTCACTGATCAAGTAGTGTTCTGGTGGGGAGGGGAAACGTTGTAAAAATAGTAATTAGGAGCATTAATTTAAGCATAATTAATCCCACCGGGGATGCGGGAACTTTTCATGCAGAGAACATCACAGCGCTCCTCTCCATTGGCTACTTGTTGATGAAGAGGAAAGCCATCAAATCAGAATAGAAATCCATGACGTAGAATTTCAAACTATGAATCATGAGTGTAAAAATAACACAAAGGAGACATTGAACAGCTTAATCTAAGTTCCCATTCACAGGTTTTCATGGAGAGTATTTCTTAGTAATACGTGGACTCAAACCTGAACGTGGAAATAGATTGAAAAACCCTCCTCACACTGCAACAATGGCTCTGAAATGCTAACATCAAGCAGAGCAGGCTGGAGACGAGAGTCATCCTGCTGTGATGTGGGGATTTGTGGTGGAGAGGGCAAAGAGCAGCTGTCAGGGCAGCGTTGGAGTCCGCCAACAGTCTCCCTGCAATTACAGCTCTGCTTTCACACCTGCAGCCTCCAGAGACAAAGCCAGAACATGAGAGCACCCATTTTACTCAGAACACTTCACTTGTAAATTATATACTGTGCTTCAGAGCATCGGCTTACATTTCTGATGAAATGTTGGGTTTTGTAGCATTTTAAAAGGTTCTGCATGTTTCAGTTTAAATAAAAAATGGTAGGTGGAAGTAACTGATACATTGTAGAGGTAACAGAATGGTCCAGGGATCAAAGTATAATTCGTTTTTCTGACAAAACCAAAAAACGAAAACAGCGCCATTTTTCTTGTTTTCATTTTGAACCAAAAACGCTCTCATTCAGAATGCTAAAGAAGATAATAAGCAGATGGCATGATCTGAAGCAAAGGACCAAAGAAAAGATTTCATGTGAGTGCTAGTGTGAATGCATATTGTGCAACATTTTTACTGTTAATTATGAATGCCATATACAGTATACTGATTTAACAGTGAGCATAAAATCCCTTTCAGGTCCTCCATCACCCGCAGTCAAGACTGTCACAGCTTCAACAGTATTTACATTAATCAATAGTCTGTGTGTGTGTGTGTGTGTGTGTGTGTGTGTGTGTGGGGGGGGGATTTGTTAAGCTCAAACGCTCTCATCCAGAATGCAAAAGAAGATAAGACGATGGCATGATCTGAAGCAAAGGACCATAGAAAAGGTTTCATGCAACCACGACCAAGCATCTGCAAAGTCCATGCATGTTGAGACAACACTAACTGCTGCTAAAAGATGCAGGTGCCTCTCAAACCCAAACTTAGACTCCAGTAAGACAAAGAAGAAAAGTTTTGTCTTGTGAGATGAAGAGAACCAAACGAGTCTGACTGGTCCCCACGGCAGGGGGAGGCACTAGAGTAAGACGGAAGTAAACAACCAAGCAGCTTTTTTTCCTTTCAATTTGAGGGAGCTCCGATCCAGTCTGGGAATAAAACGAGACCCACTGTTGGCTTTCTTCTCACTAACAGGTACATGTGATGTATGAAGGAAATAAATGCATAATATTGCAATGCTAAGTTTTTAGCATGGAAATGTGACAGCCATAATTTAGTTGATGCGGTAATTTTATAAGGTATTCGTGGTCTCAGCCTGTGAGTTTAGATATTTGAACTACAAGCCAGCGTTAGCCTGTTGTTACAGTTAGCATACAGTCCGTCAGTTTACTCAACGATCAAACCATAAAAAACTTGCAGATTTATAACTATTGCTTCAGCAGACATTGTGGCTCTAACTCTGGGCTCAGACTGAACATAATGTGGGTTAAATTAGAGACCAACACCAGGGCTGCCAACTTTTTACGGAAGCTTGGAGTGAGATTTGGTGGAGCCAACCAAAATTTTGTTGCATACACAACAAAAAGACATAAGACCAAGAGACTGCCCGTAGATAGGCATTTTGTATTGAAACTGTGGGAAAAAATAGTTAATAATGTTGACAAGGTATAGGAAATGTATCTGAAATGTAATCATATTGTGTCAGGATAAAGGAAGGCCCGAGCAGGCTTCAATCACCAGAGTCTTGGGTGAGAGTCATGCGCGCTAACCTGTCAACCAAAGAAACATCCCCTTGGATAAGTAGCCACGGCAACATCATCACTTGGAGGCGTAGTGACAGGACTGTCAACTATCACACTGTTTTCCTTTTTTACTTAAAGGAGTGATGACATAGCAGTTAAAAACTAGTTTATGTTGTTGGCATTACTTTATATGTAAATACTCCAAAGAAAAAAACGGCATTTTTTACAGCGGAGTATTGTTTTGAAACGCCAGACCTCACTTCCTCAGTAATACAGTTGGGTCCGGTGATGATATGGAGCTTTACCCGGAGACCACGTTGACTTCATTTTGATTGGCTACACCTTATTTGGCTATGACCTTATTTGGAGAATCTAGGTCAAGCTGCGGTCGGAGTTTGCTAAAGGCTAACTGCTAGCAACATGGGCACTTCAGACAGTGTGAGCAACGTTTATCAGACAAAACAGCATTTAGAAAATAAATAAACTTACAGGTAATGACAAGGTTGTGGCCCCCTCCCTCAGTGTTGCTGCAGAAGTTTTCTTTTAAATCCATTTGTTTGAAAATCCAGACCTGACTGCACAGAAGTTACTACTAGCTCCATACACAAAGCTGAATCAGACAGGGAGGGGAGGGGGGAGCGGACGGTGCATAGACCGTTAGGAGAGAGAGATGGGGGGGCGCTGTTTACTTGATAGTGTGCTCTTATTGGAGCAATTAAATTACGTAGAATGATAGAACTACGTAGAATGATAGCCTGCTGTCTGATTCAACCGTTTCTGAGCAGAGAGACAAAGCTGACAGACCATAAACAGGAACTTTGATTCTCACTCTGGACATTCACATGGCCTCATCAGTGCACAACAGATCATATTATACACCCAAAACCCCAGAAAAGTGAAATTTGATGTCATGGCACCTTTAAAAGACTAACTAGCTCAGTCGGAGTTAATAGTGCACTGCTGATCTGCCGTTAATCACGTTTACCAAACAGTCACCAACCTCCTCCACAAACTTCACAATCCACAGAATGAAATAAAGAGTTAAACTTGGGTTTTGTTTCTTTATCTGCCTGTCCTGCTGAAAAACCAGTGAACTAGCTGGTCTGTTGTTCCGGGTGCCTCCACATGATTTCCCAATGAAAGCAGCGTTTTTGATTTTGCACAGCTGTGAACACTGAGAGTTCGGGTCCTCTCGGAACACCACGCACACCAGGATTTCTAGATTTCAAATATTAAACATGTTCATTATCTACGATCTCTCCTAATGAGGCCTTCCAAGCGGATCGGATCGAACAAAATCACTCGTAACTCACATCACACCATGAGAAGATCAGATGTGATGTTTTTTGCAAACATCCGACAATCGGACCTTTGCTGTCTTTGATCGTAAGGGGAAGGTCGGGACATAAATCAGGCTGATTTTCCTATAGTGTGTACCTGCCTTTAGCATATCTCTCGCAATCGATTTGTGATTATTGAAAAAGAAGAGTAGGAAGAGGGCATTTAAAAATGTCAAAAGTTTAAATTACTTTAACCACTTTTAAATGGTCGGACATGCCACAGCTGCATACATTTCTGAAGTAGACGCAGCAAAACTACCTCCTCTACCCATAGACTGACGCCATGTTCGCTATTGATGATGGCGGTAAATTTTAATGCTACACTGCCCCCTAGAGGGTGAAAGGAGCAACACTCATAACAACGCTGAAACCGGACAGAGGTTTGTAGGCCAGTAACGAAGGCAATGTTTTGTACAAACGGGCCGATTTCGTACGTATCCGGAGGTATGGAGCAAGCCCTAGCGCCGTGCTCTCCTCGTTGGTCTTGGTCTTGGACGGGTTGTACTGAAACATGAATTTCCCCTCGGGGATCAATAAAGTATCTTTGATTTGATCTTGTCACACAGATGTTAACTACAGTTCAATGCTGCACAAGATCATCTGGAAATATAAGCAGTTCAGTTTTAGTTTACAGTCGTCATTTTTAGGTCAGAGGTCAAGTGGAAAAGGTTGTAAGTCACGTGACAACACAAACCGAGGGCTCCTTATGTCATCTGCTAGGACGGAGCAGAATCTTGGAGGGGCTGAGTTTATCAGTCTGTCAATGCTTTTTATGGGTTACAATCACTTGGGAATGAAAGAAAAAATACTTAATCCCCGAGGATAATTCCAAGATATCAACTACAGAGGAAACAAAAGACAAGATTGAAAAAAAGCATCTTTTATTATACGCAACGCTTCCCTCAGATGCAGTACGCATCTACAGCCACCAGATGGAGCGCTTGCTGACCGTCTCAAGCATGTCTCAAATGTCTCAAATGTCTTGAAACGTGTAGTTGGCATGGCAGTTGTGGCGCAGTATCTCTGTGTCTCATGAGGCTTCGGTTTCACCATCCTTAGTTCTTCAGCAGTTTGGTGTCTAAACTGTTCTTCCCGAGGACCCTCCTGGCAGAACCACATGGTGGTGTTCCTCCTCGGGCCAATGTCCGGGCCACTGGAGATTACAGTAAAACACACCCTGACATACAGAAAAGAGTGAACATGTCTGGCCCGGTAATGTGACCTTACATTTAGCCAATTTCCAAACAGCCAAAAAGTTACAAGTGGAATATCATTTTTATGGTTTTAATGTGTTAAAACAAAACAACAGTGTTCATCTCTGTGTGGTATGTGATTAATGGAGCCAGCACGTGAATCCAAACGCACAACTCGGGAAACAAATGAGTATTCAGTAAACAAGAGTACAAACGTACTGTCATTTATTTAAACCACACATCAACAGGACTAAATATCTCACCTAAACAAATGACAAAAATAACTACTCAACAAAACCATGAACAGTTATGGACAAAAGAAAAAAAATTAATCACGAATGGTGTCTGAATATTTAAAGTGTCTTCCATCCGTGTCATTGTGAACATCTTTTCCATAAATTCCCCATCCCGGCACTTTGGACAGCTGGGCTCATAGGCCACCCCCTGACTGATGCAAACCTGGCAACCTATCAGGCCATGGCAGCATGAGCTTGCCACAGGATCCTTCACTGGATCTGCAAGACACATGACAACTGTATTAGTATCTTCATGCTAATTTCCACTAAAAGAAGAAATATGCAGAAGGTCCGGAATAGTTGTGGTAATTAAATACATGACTTGTGACTTGTTAGGAGTGAGAACGGAGGCTCTCTGCCTTTTACCTGGCATCTCATGATAACTGACAACCAACCTTGCAACATCAGTGTTGTGCTTGGCCACCACCCTGTGTCCTGGCTCATATTGTGTTATAACATTATCCACCACTCATGTCATGCCAGGCAGGTTAGGAAAAAAGTGGAAAAGCGACCCGACTTGCATAGATCCTCTTTAAATGTTGTTATTGAATAACAGAGCTAGGGATGGGCATATTGATCCACTGGAGTCTATACTTCGATACCAGCCACATAAAATATTGGAATCAATACTTTTTGAGTATTGGGATATCACTGTACTAATACAAAACATGACATTTATTTAACTTCTAATAGTTTTAGGCAACAAAATGATTTGTGTTAACAGTGAGCTTCCGTATCACATGATGGTGGTCGCTTATAAGATGTCATGATGATGCTGCCACTGTTTGTGTTGATGATGTTTTGGTTATTGCACATTATCTTTTGGTAAATTTATAATGTTACAGTTACATTTTATATTTGAACATTTTCCACTGAGTAAGTTTAAATAATATTAACATGTGCTAAAAATATTTGATAATAAAAGAAGCTTCTAATCTGATTTTTGTTTAATTTCTTCAATATAATTTAATGTTGTTTTAAAAGTGTTTCTTTCCATGGGATGGAGGAGGGGACATTTCTTCATTCCACCTGGCAGTGTTCTAAAGTGCAGGGGTTTTGTGAAATTCGATCAGATGTCCATGGGGTCATATTTCCACTTGACCCTTAAATTTGTCTGTTAGGAAATCTTACTAATTCAAACCTTGAGACAAATCATGCTAAGACACTTACAAAAATCCTTTTGACTATTGCTAAGAAATGTATAGCAATTAAGTGGAAATTAGACACTCCTCTTTCAATAAAGATGTGGCTTAGTGAAATCAATAGTTGTCTGCCACTTGAGAAATTAACCTATTGGATGCAGAAAAGAGAAAAGACTTTTGATAAGATATGGCAGCCATTTCTAATTGTATGGAAAATTTGCCAGCACACCATGCTGACTAATTCTTCTGCTTTTGAGCTGGGCTTGGTTTGATCTAAAAGTGAAACTACCATGGGTCTCTCTCATTACTTTCAATTATTTTCAACCATTGCATAATGTATCTGATTAACTCATTCATTGATACAGTTTTTTTTTTCTGATTTACTGTTTTTAATTTATTTTATTTACTGTTTTTGTCCCGTCACTGTAAGTTTAGTTTATTTCACCTCATTTCTGTCACCATGTAGATTTGTTTTCTCACTTCCTGTACTTGAGTTTGTTATATCAGTTTAAAACTGTGACCATTTTCTTGGAAAAAATCAAAAATAAAATATTCTAAAAAAAAAAGTGTTTCTTTCCAGTACTTCTGTTCTCAAGTTTTACTTATATTTAGGCCCGAGCACAGAAGGCAGTGAGAAGGCCTATTGTAATTCTAGCGTTTCTTCTTCTTCTTCTTCCTTCCAAAGAAGCCCATTTTTGGGTGCTGGAACATGCTTGAAAAGTCACCAAATTTTGCCTACCCCCCATTTAAAATTGAAAAATTTTTAAATTTCATGTTGACATCATGGCCACGTCCCCTGAAAACAGAAAGTGGCTTTCTTGGGGACTTAATCACTTGCATTTGTTTAAAACCCCTGAGCAAACACAATTTCTTCAAGTGAGGGGGAAGATGCACTAAGGGAGGCGGTGCATAAGCCGGAGCGGCGCCGAAGGTGCGAGGGCCTCCATCGCTGCTTCCGGCTTTAATTAATATTTCCTTTGCATGCATCATATCAAAGTGAACTGTACAATCATGTGGCTTTCTTTAAAGGGACCAACAGCATCAGTATCGATAAAAAAGCACCATGAATTACTGGTATTGTATCAACATGAAAAATTTGGGTATTGCCCATCCCTAAACAGAGCATATTATATATTTCATATATAAAATACACAAATTCATGCAGCAATGAGGTCAAAATTCACCTATCCCTGTAATCCTGTAGTTATATTAGTAGGCACACTGTACATTACCATTGTTTTACAGTGTTGTTTTAAAATCTGAGGGGCAGAGATGTGGGCTTCTCAACTCACAGTAATAATTAAAGAAAATTAACCACCTCATATTACTAAAGAGATTATTGCAATAGAATAATTTGGCAAAATGTTTAACTATGCCTTTTATGCGTTATCTTACACACCTCTGCATATGATGCACTTGAATGTCGCCCTGACAGATGCCAACTCCTCATCTGTCAAAGCTATTGCACTTATTTTATTGGTCCAGGCAAATTGTCCAGGTCCCTGGGGGGCTTTTGTGATGGCTGGCAGCTCTTCTGCTGCTAGGACCAGCTCCTCCATGTTTGCTAGGTTCTGCTCATCTGTGACACTGGTGGAGGAAGGTCAGATAAAATGAATTAGCTAATGAGACAAGACACCTGTGATTCTCAAATTTTAACTTGCCCACACTGCAGTTAGTCATGAGTAGATTAGTGAGCAGCTCAGTATTTAGATGACTTGCAATTTAAGTAAAAGATAGCCTAGTTGTGAGCTAGTTAAAGGTTAACATCTTTTACTGTATTTTAATAATGACAAATCTAAAAATAAAAATAAACACTGTAACACTGTCATCCATATATCTATCTCCATTTGTACAATGAGCATGAAAAGTCATATTTATAAGCAAGAATAGGTGGGAACATCACATTACATTGTGAGATCTCCCCATTCAAACAGGCAGATGTTTACTGCCATATTTAGAATACCTGAGGTTTTCATTTGCTTTAGATAAATGAAACACTTCTTACCCACTCCTCCTCTTCTTCCTCCTCTGCAGCTCCTCAAAGTCTGTTTGTGGGACAGCCACAACTTTCCTAGCATTCTGTCTCCAGATTGCCAGGCCTAAAGAAAAGTTACAACATTGATTATTTGGCTGAAGGAAGATAATCTTTACCAGATTCTTTATCAGTTTAATAAGCATGTTACATGTTTCAACCCTCTTTTTTCCCAAAGAAAACATACTGTTTAAGTTTAAGACTATCCACGTATGAAGTAGCAGGAGGCTCTCAACTTGTGACTTCAATGGGCTGTCCTGTGGCAGTCAGCAAATTAACCTTGACCCCACACCATGTGTCTGATTTATCAGCAAGGAAGGTTGTTACAACAACATTCAGGAATTACAGAATTTTTTCATTAAAAAGAAAACAAATAAGCAATGCAAAATACGGTATTGTAAGTCTGAAGCTGTCTTATTCTGAAGTCAACACACTTCAAAGTAGGGCTGGGCGATATGGACCAAAAGTCATATCCCGATATATTTGGCTGAAAATCCAATATATCCCGATATTTTTATTGCAAAGTGAGAGCAAACGTTTAGTCACGGTCAAAGCCAAATATAACGTCACAAGTAGTTCTATCTAAACCGGCTGGATGAAATAACTAGGGTAATTGTCGGGCCGATAACAGGAAATTATAACATCATTCCGATAAGTCTGATATCATGACGACTTACCCCGATAACTTATGTCCCATTAAGTTGGAATTTTTATGATCGGACATCCAGAAGCTGAAAATCCCACTTTTTAAACTTTTCTCGCTGAGATATTGCGATTGGGGAAAGAAAACTGCTGCTTCACAGGGGAGACCCCAAACTGCTTCCAAACCACTTTCCCTTCTTATTTTAGACACAAATTACCCCATAAAGTTCGAATTTTTGATTTGGTATAAGTAGGTATGTATGTGTGTTATCAGTATTGGTTATCGGTATCGGCCTTTGGGAGCTGAAATTTATCGGTTCTTGGTATTGGTTTAAAAAGTGGTTATTGTGCATCCCTAGAAATAACACTTAACCGTTCAAAGAACAATAAAATGTAAACATAAATACTATACAGCTGTACAAGGAACTCACAGATGCAAATAAGAAACATTATAAATGATTAAACATGATAAACCCAAGTATGGGCAGCATTTATATAAAAAGACAAAACAAACAAACACTGAACTACATATATCGATATATGCAATAGGGTCCAAATCCATATCTCATTTAAAAATATATCGATATATTTTTCATATCGATATATCACCCAGCCCTACTTCAAAGTGCGGATTCGTCGGCTGCACGTCACAGTGGCGGGTCAAACACTGTCCCATTTCAAAGCCTCCAAATCCACACTCTAACCCCACACTCTGGCTTGAAATGAAGGATACTGGCAGTGTATCCTTCGCAGCCTCGCCTGTCCAAGACTACATTACACTATAAACAGTTTGTTTCAGTTTGTTTGTGGCCAGAAGTCATCCAGTTTAATCAGCTTCTCATACTTAATTTTAGACCCCTCTATTTAATCAGCCACATAGCCTATTAGGTGTGGAATTGAGCTTGTGCCTTTCGTTTGACTTTTTTCTTGTTTCATGTTTCACATATGAAAGGTCAATAAAGTAAAACCATTTTATAAACAAAAGAATATCGATCAACAAGAATTTTCTTACTTACCAGTCATTTCTTTTCTCCCTCGTATCGATGTCTCTCCATATCTGTCGATTCCGGTGTGCTTTATGATCCTCTCTGCTAGTAGTACCCTCTTCTCTCCGATTGATTAGTACTAGTCTAACCACAGCCAGTATATCTTTATACTAAACGTGTGTCCAAACCTCTGCTTTTGTGTTTTTTAAAAAATTTACACCGTATATTCTGACCATTTTAGACAAGACCAACTTATGATCATAGGTTGATGAAGGGATACCTTCACAGCAAAGGCCTCCATGCCTCAGAAATAAGGAGTTGCAGCTGCAAAGACTATCCAGCCTCCTTATCATGAGACCCGTTGCCAAGTGAGTATGCAGATGAACTCATTTTTGTACTACTTTGAATTAAAAAGTAACACACAGGAGTGTAGTCCGGCCTGGAATCCAGAATAAAGATTTGCTTGAATATACATTTTGATGTACAACTATAGACCAATATGACAAGCCTTTTGTGTGTTGTGCCATCTTGTGGCACCGCTATTGCAACGGTGACGAATCCCAATTACTTTGTATCTGCCAACATGGAAAGCAGCGTGAATATCTGGATTTACAACGTTGGACAGCTGTCTACGGTCATGATAACCTATAGGTATGTTATCCGGAGATCTCTAAAGTATTCTGCTTTTTTTTTTTTCTTTTACATTGGAGCATTAATTTTAAACTATTATTCATCTCCGGAAACTGGCTTTAATGACAAGCCACACTGGAATAACACGGAAAACTCGTGATTACTTTAAAAAGTTTTAAAAAACTAAACTCTTTCAAAGGTGGTTACTTTTCTATTTTATCACATATTTGACTTTTGGTATTGTATAAGGACTGTACAGACCACCAAACTAAAGGCTGCAGGGCACCGTCCTGATCTGTTTGTGTTTCTGACTGAATTTTTTTTATGTTCTGGTCACAACGTTGCCCTGACCAAAACAAATACCGTTATATTCCACAATATCTCCCTGATAAGTCATTCACTTACAGCAACATCTCAGCTGTCTCTATTAGCATTAGCTAGCATAATGACGTTATGCGCTGCATCATTTTCGGTCGCATAGATATATGAAATAAAGTGCCAGATTAATGAGTGTTGACCATAATTTACAGTGTTCAGATGCTGCTCAAATTTATGAAAGCAAAAGACAGAAAAGCCTAAACTGAAGAGCCAAAAGGGGGAAAACTAGGGATGCACCGATTGTGAAAGTCTGGGCCGATACCGATGTTTAACATAACAACTTGGCCGATGGTCGATGTTTTCTATTTTTATTTATTACTTCCTTTGTGCCACAGAAATTTACAAGTCTTTCAGCTCCTCATCAGTCTATCCTTGAATGAGCACAAATTCAATCAGACCAATTTATGAAACAGAAACAACCTTTAATGTCACTTTGTGGTTGACATGAGTTATAACAAGCTCTTTTCTGAAAACTTTTAAAAAACCTGGGACTGATAATCACAAAAAGAATGCTTCAGTATATTGCCCAACAAAATTAAGTGTTTTTAGCCTAATAAACAAAAACATACTCAGTGAGAAGATTATTTTCATGGCCCAATAAAAAATATTTGTGGAGCATGTACTGCAAACTGCGTAACGCTGATCTTTTTCTGAAACGGTAAAATATTGCCACACGACCGCCGCCATCTTTGTTTCTCTACTGAGGAAAGTGCGTGGATGCCTTCTACCAATATCTCCCCCCACCTGCCCAAAAAAGAGGGGGAAAAAGAGTTTTTCTTAAGAACAGTGTTGATGACACATGTAAATCATTATATATATATATATATATATATAGGCTATATAATAATCGGCCACTGCCATCGGCGAATGTCATTTCTATTGGCCGATGGCCGATGACAGTTAACAAGGCAAACATCGGCCGATACCGATGTCCAGCCGATGCATCGGTGCATCCCTAGGGAAAACCAAACACAAACCTAATGTACAAATTCGAGGAACCAAAAAGGGAACGAGCAGTACCAATAAGCTAAACAACTGTAACCAAAACCTAAAACAAGACCTAGCTATTCCAACTCCAAAACTAGCCAGTGTAAAATGGTATAAACACATAGACAACTCAAGACTTAAACTACTAACAACTAAATTCATTAACCAAACAAAAACACCTGGAAATCAAAACTAAAGAAACCCAAATTAACACAACCAAAGTCACCACGAACATAACAAACTAAGGGCAAACTGTTCCCAGGCCAAACAGTTGCCAAAGATTGAATGTCTATTGAATGTCTACTTGTAGCTGATCAGCCTGTTGCTCCAGGTGTGACTAATCAGCCATTAGAGGGTGAGGGAGGGAGGAGATGGTGGTGTGGAGTCAGGCCAATCGGAGGGGTGAAGCAGGAGGATTTCCATGTAAAAATGAAAGACAAGGGGTTAGTAACCAAGCGGTTGTAAAACCAATATTGTCCAACTCTTAAATTCTGATATCCGATATCAACCGATAACGATATATGCAGAAAACTGTGAGGTTGTATCGCTCATATTTTCAGAAATACAACTATATTCTGCTCTGAGAGCAAAGATCCCAAATAGCCTTAACTCAGCCAGAGGCCATATATCAGATGCTAGCAGGTATTAGCCAACATCTGGCTAATTCTAATGTTTCTGGTAACTTGGTAACTTAACCAACAACTTAAAACCAGACATATTATAAGCAGCTTCAAAGCAAGTCAGTCTGTAGCAGCAGCAGCAGCTGCACTGTAGTCACACGACGCTGAAAGGAATGCTGGGATATGAAGTTCTTCAACAATAACAGGGACTTTTCAACATGCTGGACTGCTCCTAATGATAAAAGATCGTTACTGAGCAGTGAAATCTTGCGAGATTTCATTAGTCAAAATATCGGCCAAAAATAGGAAAAAAAAGGGGAAAAAGAATAAAAAAGGAAAAAAAGGATCCAAAACAACCCCAAACCTTAAAAAACCAATACCGCTACTTTCCGATATCGGCCGATAACATTGGTAGGCCGATAATATCGGACATCCCTAATCACAATTTTTTGGACTAAAACATGGTCTATTTCCAAAACAACCCCAAACTCACACCGCAAAACACAATCAAAGAACTGATTCCTTGTGATCTTCATCATTTCTAAGATCAAATAGCCCACTGGCCCCTTTGTAACTTCATACTACCGAGGCTTCTGAAATACAGGTGTCCAGGCTAATCAGCTTCCTCTATAGAGGTGTGAAGTTAGGCTACTGATGATGGAGATGGTGGACGTTATCACCTGCAAATGTATTTGTTTCAAAGCGTATTAGTATCCATTCACAGTTGATTTATGAAAGAGATTATGAAGCATGAGTATGAATCCAGCTTAAGAAGAAAACATCTTAGTTCGAGCAACAAGTTTACCTGAATTATTTATTTCACCCATGACCCGAATTCAGTTAATAGTTAATAGGGATGTAACGATATTGTCGATATTGCGATATCGCCGGAAGTAAACTGCCGCGATATCGTCGTGGTCTTGTCACGGTATTAAACAGCGTTTCTCTTGAGACAAAACTAATAGTTTTCAGTCCGCTCAATGCGTAGTGTAACGTACTAAACTACATAGACCATAATCCTTTGCTGCCAGTGCGCTCTTTTGAACCAATGGGAGCACACGTAGCCCCCACGCACAGGAAAAACAAATACAGCATGGATATACGACGAGGATGGAAACAGCTGTTATTCACGAGAACTTTGTTCCTGTTCTGGAGGCCGCAGGGACATAAAGCTTGTTTTGGTCTGGTTATTCCTCCGTGAGAAGTTCCAGCCGTGACGCCGCGGAGATCGCCGTGTTGACTTGGTGAGTTTATATTTAATGACGAACTTGGTCTGGGGGGCTGCGCATGCGGTGATGTCCGTGTATCTAACGCCTCGCGTGCTGTACACATTTTTGTATTTTTTCACCACCTCGATCAACTCTCCCTTTAACCTGCAGCAGCGGATGCAGAAGAGCATCTGATCAGCTGATGGTCGACATCACGGTGCTCCAATCATGTCCGCAAGGAGCCTGTAGAAGTTCAGACATTTGACTGACCACTGACAGACCGGCGCACTTATTTATTTTGAATTTATTGACTATTAAAGACGAGGCAGTTTCTTTGTGCCTGGGTCTTCTTTTACTTAGTAAAAAGGCTGCTTTAATGCCTGGTTGAGTTTATTTAATCTAGTACCTGAGCTGTCTTCTCAATGAATATATGTTGGATTTTTACTTGAATTTCAGCTTCAGCAAAAGTTTTTCAAGCAGGTCAAAATGTCTCAACCTTGAATTTGACAATATTGTAACAATGACTTGTCAAAGCACTTGTTGAGTTGTTTATGCCATCATTGTTGTTATCGTGAGCCTCCCTACAATATCAAGATAAATATCGTACCGTGGGGTTCATATCGAGATAATATCGTACCATGAGATGTGGATATCGTTACATCCCTAATAGTTAATACTAAAGACATATTACACTAATTCTGCATACTGGATCTGTCTTCATCTGACCAGAGCAGTAGAAACAGTGATGATGATGATGATGATGATGATGGTGGTGGTGGTGGTGGTGATAATGAAGGACTGACTGTCATTGCAAACCCGAGTCAATGTGCGCAGCCGAAAAACAAGCGCGCACAACAAGAATTATAAACTGGAATCATCACAAACATCAGTTTCCTCTCAGCGATAAAAGACACGAACATGATGAGAAACGTTCATTAGAAACTTCGTGTTTCTGGAAGCCGTTCTAGCCACGCAGACCTGAAGCTCCTCAGAAGAGGAGACGGAGCCACAACATCCTTCAGTCTGTAATTTGTTCTGTTACGTCTCCATTAATCTTATTCATTTATCAGATCTAATATTCACTTTTATATTAATTCAACATGAAGATTAATTTAATAGATTAATTAAGACTAATTTAAAGTTACATCAAAAGGAACATTAAAAAGTACTGGAATAATTACTTTTCTAAGTAATTAGTTATTTTTATAAAGCTGTAACTCTGTTACTAACGCCATTATTTTTTTGGAGAAGTAATTACTGTAGGATCTATAATTAATTACTTTTTAAAAGTAATGTTCCCAACACTGGCTTTGCTACATTCTGGAATGTTTGAAGCCTTATTGTGTGACAATAAATCAGCCAGTGGAAATGTCTCTTTCCCTCACTCATGTTCTTCCAGTTTATGTTAGTGCTTTTTAATAAAACAGCTCAGTTCTTGTGAGATCCAAAGTCTATCCAATTACAGCTTACTTAAAAATAATGTCCATCACCCCATTTCTGTCTCGTAAGTCAAATATCCCTTTCAATGCCAGTGAAACCATTTACGCTTGGTCTGTCTTTTCTCCAGGGCTTAAGGAACCTCAATCCTGTGCCGTATCAAGCAGCATATTTTGGTCAAAAGCTTCACATGGACCAAAATGAAAAGATGGTCATGTATGGAGTGACATGTGGCCATAGATGGCTATAGCAGCAAGATTGTAGCCTACTTCATCATGCCAGTAAAAAACAACCTCATTATATATGATGAAATGTTCAGGTGAGTTTGTATCTGGAACCTTCACAGATGTACAAAGCTGTGTACTGTAAGTTTGATAGTATTTTGGCTTAGAATGTGCAAAGAATGGGAACCAACTTGGAATGGACTGGCTGACCAAAACAGTGTGCAGGGAGGAGTAAAGTGTTTTCTCTTGGGGATTACCTCTGAAACCTGATGCAGTTCCCACTATAAAAACGCTTCACGGACAGACAACAATACTGGTGAGTGAAAATGTCTCCCAGCTCAATGCTAACTGTTAGCCTATGATTTGTTTGCTAATTTACTTACTTGTCAGGGTCTCTGTGGTACTGCGTGTACTTCAAACTCCATATCAGACTCTGGGTTGAGGGCATGCAGCTCCATAACAGGCTGGTCCATTTTATTCCGTCGATCGGAGTCCAATCCATCAATGTTTACAAATAACATCCATGTGAGTGCCGAAGCCGGTGCTAAAAACAATTCGGTGACCCTTCAGAATCTGTGTCTCTGGGCGATGTCATGAAATGGGCGTAAAACATGTTGCAATTGGTTGAGAGCTTCGTGGTTCAGTACAGTCGGCCATCTCAATTCTGTGTTGGAAATTAGACGCATAAAAAAACTAATATTTAACACCAACCCTGCTGAAAAAACCAGCTAAGACAAGCTGGTCTTAGCTGTTTTTTTCAGCAGGGATATTAGTTTCTATAGTAGCGATGGGAACATATTTAGCTAATAAATGCCTGTATTTAAGTTTTGGAACATTTGAAAAGCATGATACAGCTCCTTTAAGCGGTTGCATCCCGAAAAATTTTACTTGCAGGAGGCTTGCTATGAGGATTACTTTCCACTCGGTGACACCTGGAAGCTTGCCCTGCTGCTTTCTCATTTTCAAATTCCAAATGTGTAAATTCTGTAAATCCAGCTCATCTGAAAGTATTCAGAGCCCTTCTTTTTTATGTTTTATGACCTTTTTTTTTTTTTTTTAGAATTAAACACTTTTTTCTCAAATAAAAAAATTACCACGGGAGGCTTTACAAACTTAATCATTAGATTAAATTTGTTTTTTTTTTAAGTTATACCGTGTAACTTTTGAACCCAATGTTGGCCAAATATTATAATAACATTATATTCTAACATTATTTTTAATATAAATAACTATAGCTGATTTCTGCAGTCAATATAGAGCACTTGACGCATGTCGTTGCTCCGAGGGGGCTGCCATTCTCAGAAACCAGGCTTTGTAACTTCTCAGGAGCGGCCCGTCTCTCATTGGATCATGTAACCTGGAGCACGTTGATTAATGGCTTGATGGTTTAAAAATCAGCTTTTCAAAGTGGTCTGCAACACTTTTCCAAACTCCATATCAGACTGAACACAGTCTGAGACTATTTAATTTTAAGACAGTTGTGGGAAGTTACAGGTTTAGTGCCCATTGTGGCCAAAAGTTCCTCGGTATAACTTTAAACTAAAAATCATTTGTATGTCATAATTAACTTCTCTGACAAATACACATGAATTCAGTATTCAATAAATTGGGCAGCTGACAACACAGGACTGTTGGAATTCCAGTTGCGTGATGGTCAAATCAGACACAGACACAGATTTAACATTTCCTTTGTCTTTGATCAGGAAGAGGACTAATGTCCTGTCTGATGGCAGATGTCAGGTGAAGCTGCCAGAACAACTTCTGCCAAGTTCATCAGAGGCTGCTGATCTCTACCTGCAAGAGAGGGGGGCAAACTTGACCAGGGAGTCAACATTTGGCACAAATCCCTTTCAGTCCCTGGAGGAGCAGCAAAATGCACAACAGTTCAACGCAGCATTCCCAGACTCGGAGAGTCTATTTTACAGTGCTGTGAACAAACAGATTCGCCTTTTCCAGGATGCTGCAATGGAGCTGATCTCTGTTTCACGGAGAGAGCAAGTCTAGAGGGATACATGTTTTTAGTTGGTGATTAGGTCCATAAGTGTTCATGGTTTTCCTGAGTGCTGAGGTTTGCATTTCATGTAAATTTGGTTTGTCTGAACTGGTAATAATGCCCGTGCCATTTGCCCCAAACATTTGGTCGAGTGTCCCTTTTTTCCACAAGTCCAAGGTGGCAACCCTAGTTGCAAGGTTGGTTTTCAGTTATCATGAGATGCCAGATTAAAGGCAGACAGCCTCTGTTCACACTCCTAACAAGTCATGTATTTAATTACCACAACTATTCCAGATCAGAGCTCCTGCATATTTCTTCTTTTAGTGGAAATTGGCATGAAGATACGAATACAGTTGTCATGTGTCTTGCAGATCCAGTGAAGGATCCTGTGGCAAGCTCATGCTGCCATGGCCTGATAGGTTGCCAGGCTTGCATCAGTCAGGGGGTGGCCTATGAGCCCAGCTGTCCAAACTGCCGGGATGGAGAATTTATGGAAAAGATGTTCACAATGACACGGATGGAAGACACTTAAAATATTCAAAGACACCATTCGTGATTAATGTTTTTTCTTTTGTCCATAACTGTTCATGGTTGTGCTGAGTGGTTATTTTTGTTATTTGTTTAAGTTAGATATTTAGTCCTGTTGATGTGTGGTTTAAATAAATGACAGTACGTTTGTACTCTTGTTTACTGAATACTCATTTGTTTCCTGAATTGTGCGTTTGGATTCACTTGCTGGCTCCATTAGTTAATCACATACCACAATCAATCAATCAACTTTTATTTGTATAGCCCTTTGCAATAACCAGAATGGTACTCAAAGTGCTTCACAATTAAGCCATAAAAGTACATCAATACATGAAACAGAAAAATCAATAAAACAGGATAAGAAAGGAATAAGAAGTAACTGGGAAGTGCCATAGCGCAGACACGAACACTGTTGTTTTGTTTTAACACATTAAAACCATAAAAATGATATTCCACTTGTAACTTTTTGGCTGTTTGGAAATTGGCTCAATGTAAGGTCACATTACCGGGCCAGACATGTTCACTCTTTTCTGTATGTCAGGGTGTATTTTGCTGTAATCTCCAGTGGCCCAGACATTGGCCCAAGGAGGAACACCACATGGTTCTTCCAGGAGGGTCCTCAGGAAGAACAGTTTAGACACCAAACTGCCGAAGACCTAAGGATGGTGAAACCGAAGCCTCATGAGACAGAGATACTGAGCCACAACTGCCATGCCAACTAC
This sequence comes from Atherinomorus stipes, assembly GCA_023101725.1. Taxonomy (NCBI): domain Eukaryota; kingdom Metazoa; phylum Chordata; class Actinopteri; order Atheriniformes; family Atherinidae; genus Atherinomorus; species Atherinomorus stipes. Next base: position 452,416 of record JALJCO010003800.1, read on the forward strand.
ACGACTCGAGACATTTGCGACCTGCTTGAGACTGTTACGGCTACCTGGTTTTTAACTTCAGCTGTCTTACATTCTGCATGCAAATCCTTCTGTTCCATCCCTCTGTTCTGATTGGCCTGGCATCACACCACCATCTCCCCCCTCCCAACCTGTTAACGACTCATTCTTTGCACCTGGAGCTGCCTTCCAGTCAGCTACAAAAGGGACCACAAACCATTCAGTGGCAGGCAACTGTTTGTGCTGCTACAGCCTGCCCCAGCTAGCAACATACTGTATGTCTGGATTTATCACAGGTGGTATTGTATTATTAGTTAGTTTGTTAGTATTTTATTATATGGTCTTATTAGTTTGTATAGGTATTTGAAGGAAACATTTAGGTTGTCTTTGGGTTTGAGATCAGTATTAAGCCTTTAATTTTATGGTTAACAGCCCTTTTGGCTCGGCTTTTGTAAGCTTCTGATAGTTTAGCCCAGAGCTGGGATAGTTAGGATTTTGTTTTGTAAATAGTACCTAGCTTTCAATAGGAACACCTTTTTGTTCCTTTTTTGCTTTCTTAGTTTATGGTGCAGCTCTTAGTTTAGAATCAGTATTTTTATTTTATTTTATTGTCATTGGACTAACTGGTTTGTTTCTTTTTCAGATAAGTTTGTTGTTTTGAGCAGCATCTCAACCCCCCAGCTCTGCTAAATACATACCTGCCGTGTGCTTGTCCTTTCAGCATTACAATAAAGTCTTGTGATTCACATTTTTATCATCTGTCATGTTTCCCTTTTGTTGCGGCTCCCCAAGCTGGGTTGTACCAGACGGTCAGCAAGACCAGACCATCTGGTGGATGTGGATGTGTACTGCATGTGAGGGAAGCGTTGCCAGGTGCTGCCTCGTCTCTGACTTAGCATAATAAAAGATGCCTTCTTAACCTCGTGTTGTGTTTCCTCTGTAGTTAATATCTGGACGGTTTAGTGGACGGTCTGTCCACCAAAGTGTCCGGGCAGCAGCCGCAGATTCTACTGCTTTACTTTGCAGCTGTAATTGGGTCATTGAATTGGTATGAAAATAATTGCACCATTGTGATAGATTTAGTAATGAATTAGTACTCCTATTGTCATAGTTCTTATAATACTGTAGGTGCTTTTGGACTGTAGGAACCTTTTGGAGTTCCTATAACCTTTTTGGGAACCAGGCTGTTTTTTTGGGGTTTTTTTTGCGCATTCGGACATATAGGAATTGGGGACCTCGGACCTCAGTTCCTATAACCTTTTTAGCTCCTACGCTGAGGCAGGGTCTTTTGGGGGCCACAATGGTGCACGTCCCGAATCGATAACTATTTTGAAATGTCTAAAAGCAATTATTTTCATATTAAATGACCAAATACAGCTGCAAAGTATAGCAGTAGAATCTGTGTGGCTGGCACCCGGACACTTTATTGGACGGACCGCCCACTAAGGTTCCAGGCGCACTTCAGTAAGAGGTAAACAAGGGAAAGGGAGGGAAAGCTGGTAAGCTAGCTTTTAAAACAGCTTTGAATGAAAGAGATGAGAAACCCCAGTTTTGTATTAGATCTGTGGGGGCATAAATTTGTCACTGTCGCAACGATTGCGTCACACATGGTTCCTAACAACATCCTCCCTCATGTGCGAACGCACACTGAAGGCGAAGGGTAGTTCTTGGCTTGCCAGTTCTACCAATCACCAAACATCGACGTATTTCAGTTTCTATGGAACCCTGAAAAGACCCTGCCTCGGAGTAGGAGCTAAAAAGGTTATAGGAAATGAGGTACGTACTTCCTATATGTCCGAATGCGCAAAAAAACAGCCTGGTTCCCGAAAAGGTTATAGGAACTCCAAAATGTTCCAACAGTCCGAAAGCGCCTCATTTTACTTCCAAATATTATTTCCTTAAACTAGAAAACAGTATGGAGGCCTTTCCCTCCTGGAAAAGCCCAGTGTACTTAGATTTAAACTGACAACTGATTAGAGGCTATGAAGAGCATGCTGACATTTCAGTACTGAGACGGATTCTGAACCAGGCGTTTCCATCTGCGTAGTGATGGATTTATACAGTGACAAAAAAACATTCTAATACATAAAATCCCATCACAGCCCATAAAGTTTCCCAGTCCTGCATGCAGACCCATGTTTTTGCCATTTAGTCAGCTCTTTAGTGAGAACTCGCTCATGTAAAATGCAACAGAGGATTAAAAGCAGCATCTTAACTGTCAGGAGCATCAAGCCGTACGACAGACAGACTTTTTATTGGCTCTTAACTGCTGCTCTGATTCCATCATGATGCCACAGATGAAATGGATAATATAAAGTTTTAGCTGCTTCATTGGCAGTGCAATGCTCTAACAGTCATCAGCTTAAAACCACAGCACCCAGTCATGCCAACCCAGAGTACACGTGTACAGAGAGCCTGAGATGAATGAAACAGCTAAGAGGAGCTGATTATTCTCCGGAAATGAGGATTTTCCTCTGTGTTTACTGCTGTATATTAACAGCTTAGATACCACGAAAAGCTGAAAAAAGAAGAAATATTAATGATATAAGGTACTAATGAGCTGCAGCTATGTGACCTCACATGTAAAACAGAGCATTCAGAATCATGACGGGAGCATTAAAATGCTGTTCTGCAATGGTTCCTCATATTAAGGACATTTCCGTGTGATTTCATGCAGCAGTGGAGGAGTGTGCCCAGTGTCGACATGCACAAAAACACTGGTTCAAAAGAGATGAATCATGCAACCTGCAGGCTGCTTCCTGATCTTCAAAAGTCTAAGAGATGATAGTCGTGTTTTTTTCTCTTTGTCTTCACCTGGATATCACAAAGCTGCTGTGGACAACAGACACCACCCTCTGTTTGCTTCCCAGTTTAAATGTCCCACACTAAACTGGCGTATAACTGTTTGAAAATGTTTTCCTTTTTCAAATATGGTGATAATTTTGTTTCAATAGGCTGTGAAAACCAACTACACATGTAAACACCAAGTGCATTAACATGCGAGGAGTGAATAGACGATTCCTGCAAGTTAAAATGCATCATGAGACATTTCTGCACGGTGAGGTAACCAGCAGAGATGCTGACAAAATATCAAGCTTGCACTGCAAAAGCTCAAATCTGACCAAGTATATTTGTCTGATTTCTAGTCAAAACATCTCATCACACTCAATATAAGACAAAAATACCTAAAGAGAAACATTTCAGTGAGATATAAGCACTTGTTTTAAGGCGATGCATCTTATTCTAAGAAGTCTTATCAAGAAAAATTTGCTTGTGCTAATTTAAAAATTTTCTTTTGATAAAAAATAAAGTTAAAAAAATGTTTAAAATAAAAAAAATTAAACAATTCAATGTTTTTTTCTTTTTGCTTATTACAAGCAAATATTTCTAAATAAATAAAATAAATCTTGACCACTCTTAAAATATGCATCAGACATACATACGATGAAAAAACAAAAGATCAAACACTCTGAATCAGGATAAATAAAGTTTTTCTTAGAAAATGTGACTGATTCTTTATGTCTGACCAGCGTCTAAAACTGATTTCAGGTTTGTTCTCTGCTCTAAAAGAACATTTATCTTTAATGATGTTTACTTCTTCATTAATCAATTATAATATATAGATAAACTCTAAATACATTTCTTAAACGAGAACTATAATATTGGGTTAAAAATCAAACTCTTAAATGAATGATCTTCCTCTGCAGGGGTGGAGTAACATTTAACAGTCTTGTTTCAGCCCAACTGTGAATTCTTCACCACTTTCAGATCTTACATCCACAGCAGAAAGTTTTAATCAGACAGATTTAAATCCATGAAAACACCACACACTGATGAAAATCTCAGTTATTCAGGCTTCTCTTTCCCAATTATCCTTGTGGAATGAGCAAAGACAGGAAGTTTTCTTTCATCAGAAGAGAGTTTGAGCAACAAGTCCAGTGAAAAGGTCCGAGGAAAGGAGCAGTAAAGAAGGGAGGATGAGGCGGAGGTATGGAAGCAGGATGTACAGTTGTGGAGGCTCTCGGTCATCTTTTGCTTGGATGTCTGTGAAGTCCAGCTGAGTCTGGAGAACAGGAACAGGTGCAAACATGCATTCAGAAACCAAACCTTTATCTGGGTTGAGAATCTCTCCAATTAATGAAGGAATAAAATCAGCTGTCAGCGAAATGAGACGAAATTAATAAAAGTAATAAATAAAATTCTATGGACATCGATTTTAAATGGTGGTTTGAAAGAAATATTAAACAAACACATAAAATAAAAAAGCATGATGGGGCTCTGAAGCTAAAATTTTGTTGAGCAACACTGAGGTTTTCTCTAATGTTCAGAAAGACGTCTACACCTGTTGACAGGTATGTTGGTCCACTGTTCATGGGACTGTGTCTGGGACAATTTATTATTATTATTATTATTTTCAACCACAATTCAAAAGCAACATTTTATTTCACTAAAATAGAATTTTGTGAATTTTCATTTAGTTTCATTAGTTTCCTGTTATTTGAATTAATATTGTGAATTTAGCCGTTTCTTTAATTGGAGGGTATGAATAATTTTGACAGCTGTATGTTATTGGGGCAAGTCGTCATGATGTTGGACTTATCGGAATAACGTAATAATTTAATTATCAGCCTGATAATTATCGTGCACCCCTAGTTCAGAGAGTAACATTTCCCTCACCACGAAGCTTTCTTTGATCAGCATCTCCCTCATTAGCTGGAAGATGGAGGAGGCAGAGCTGGAGGTGGATGCCTTGCAGGTGGAGCTTCATTTACAAGGATAGATGGAAGATGGAGTGAGGACGTTACCATGGACACATTTCAGATGGAGGTTCACTCTGTTGAAGATCAGTTTTAAACAGTTTAAGTAAGAAAGTACGTGAAGCAGGGGCGCAGATAGGATTTTTAAACTGGGGGGGACCAAGCTGTCAGCAAATGATTTCACCTCAATAAGTTATCTTTGCGTAATTTGGGCTTTAACTAGTGTCGCAATCTCACATAGCTACTACCACTCCCAGGCTCTCACATACATATATACATACGTACATGCAATTTATTACTTAAGGAAAACGTTGCAAAAACTACCGGCTATCAACTTTGCTCCAAGCAGCACAGCACAGGGAGAAGTGGAACCAGTTCACACCAACCAATAGAAATACGCCTCTCATCCACCAGTGTATGCCCCGCCCATCAAGTGCACTTGAATTCACAAGCTAAACTTTAGAATTTGCAACCAAAAAGGACAAATTTGTAACCAAATTTTAAAAAAAACTTGAAATCAAAGAGGACTGATTCATAAGAAAAATACTTGTATGTTTTTACTTTCAAACATTTTTATTGATTAAAGTTGAAAAAATATGCTTCTTTTATTTTTTAATTGCAACCTGTTCGGTTTTGATATCAAACAGATAAGCGTCATTAAAAAACTGAGGGGGACACGTCCCCTCCGTCCCCAGTGCCATCTGCGCCCTTGACGTGACGAGATGGAGGTGTTTTTGCTGAAGGTGGATGGTTTGAGGCTGCAGGAGGAGACTGAAGGTGAATTTTTCCTGCTGAGTGATGGCAGAAGGTACAAGGTGTGCCTCTGAGATGGATCACAGAAGATACATATGGAGACGGTAACAGTCCGAGCTGGAAACCAGAAGGAATTCCAGAAGATTGAGAAAAACAAAAAAAGAAATAAAACTGAAGAAATAATGAAGAACTTTCGTCCTCTTTAGGCACCAGGAAACCTTTGGCGCCAGGAAGATGAAAGAGATTTACACAGTTAAGCCATGTGACACAGACAGAAAACCATAAACGAGTTGTTATATATGAAGTTAACATGAACATGTGATGTGTGTCAGGACGGAGGGTGGATTCTTACCTTAGATAGGATAGTGTGCAAAAGTCTGCAACCACTCCAAAAAAAAAGGTAGAGAAAGGTAAGAAAGTGAAGCAGACATTTACTGAAACACGTTGGCTGCTCTTTGTTCTGTTTTCTGGCCACATGGTTTCAGATTTCTTCCATGATTTTGGGTCTGTGTTCTGGGGAGGGTCCAGCCCTCCATCAGACCTGTTACCACTGATTTTCAGCCCAGTTCTGAGTAAGAAGCCTGTAAAGGATAAGTTTCTTTTCCCCCCCAACATGGACCTTATTTTTAAGAATTTATATGTGCATTCACTCACTGAACTCCTTCGAACAATATTTAGATTAAGTCACCATCCACGTTGATCCATATAGTAATGGGAGTGAAGGGGACAGAATCAATGGGCCTCTATCATCCATTATCTGCAGCAAAACTCCTTAATTTCACCAATACTTTTGGACAAATGAACAAATGAATGAGTACTATTGTCCTGTGAGTTCAGATTTAGCTTTCCGTTAGTTATTGGGGGCATTCTCCACATTCTGAAGCTGCAGCACAGCTGACAAGAGCAGCTAGCTAGCCAGACGACAATAAACCGCAATCTGCAAAACTGAACTCACAGGAAAAAAGTACTCGTTTGTTTGTTTATTCGTCTTAAAGTGTTGGTGAAATTAAGGAGTTTTGCTGCAGATAATGCCTTATACAGATCCATTCATTTTACCCCCTTTACTCCCATTATATGCATATGGTGACTGATCTAAATATCCTTCGAAGGAGTCATACAGGAGAGATACAAAAGTTTACTGGTGAGTAAATTCACATATAAACTCCTAGAAATAAGGTCCATGGTTAAAAAAAAAAAAAAAAAAAAAAAATCCTTTAAACACCTGAATGATTCAGATGTCCATGTTAAGTGGCAAATAAACATAGATATGTGAACAAACAAACGCATATATAAAACAAACACATCCCTCTGAAATCATTCAGGTCAAGACCTGGACTGAAAACGAGTTAAAACGCAGCCAATGTCCAAAGGAAAGGCCAGACCTTCAGAAAGCCTGGAAGAGTGACGGAGGAAGTAGGAAGGTTTACAAGTGGCGCCAGACTTTTGCATGGAAAAAAAGAAGGTGGTGAAAAAAAGGAAAAAAGGAAGGTGGTGAAAAAGAAAACCTGGTGAAAAAAAAAGAATAAAGAAGGTGGTGGTGATTCCTGAACCATAAAGGTCCATAAAAGTCCACAAAAACTTGTCAATATTCCTCCATACTGGTCATCCAATGTAATCCAAGTGTCCTGATTGGATAGCGTCCATAATTTACTCGAAACAACATCATTTAGTATATTTTTAGAGCCTAAACAGAAGTACTTCGCATCTCCTGCAAGCATGCCGATGTGCGTTCACGAAACTACGGAAGCCGCGGCAGATGAGATCGCGTGTTCTCTTTCTCTATCTTTCTTTGTTTTAAGTCAATATCCAACCCCTCTTGGACGCTCTTATGTTTGTCCCGGTTTGTCTGATGAGATCACGCACTTTTTCTTTCTTTCTTTTATTTCTTTTGAATCAACAGCCAACCCCTCATGTTTGTCCGCAGCTCTTGCACTCTTATCACATTGTAAACAGTGAATTTCTTCTTCTACGCTTGCATTATCGGCAGAGTAGGCTCTGAGGAAGCCTAACTGAGGAAACTACAGAAGCCTCGCCGAGGCTTCTGTAGTTTCGTGAATGCGCTTATGCGTGCTTCGCAGAAGTAAGATGTACTTTTAGGCTCTAAAAATATACTAAATGATGTCGTTTCAAGTAAATTATGGACGCTATCCACTCAGGACACTTGGAGTACATCAAATGAGCAGTATGGAGGAATATTGACAAGTTTTTGTGGACTTTTATGAACCTTTCTGTTTAAAGCACCGGTGACCTCCATTATATGAATGTTAGTTTGCGGAGAACGAACCCCCCCCCCCCCCCTGATCTCCGGCTGCATTTAAAAAAGTGCTCCAGATTCTTGCTGAGCATGAGGGTCAGTAGAAAATGAATGCACATCATTCTGTGGGTGTTGCATCCCTTTAAAAGTCTTAAATGCTGATTTACAGATCTGAAATTACAGTGGGTAATGGTTGGAAATGGACGGTTTCCTGCGTGACTCCCGCGTGAATCACGTGAGAATCACGAGGTATTTCCTGAGGCCAGAGTATTTAATTTCAGGGAGAACTGCAATGTACCCGGACCACCACCAGGTGGCACTTGGGAGCTCTGCCGTGCTAAAGTAGACGTTTGCGTGCCTGCAGTCAACTGAAAAGTTTGTTGAAACCAGCTGCATAAACAACCAAATGTTCCTTTTGATCTTTTGTTTTACAAGTTTTGGTGATTTTTTTTTCTCCTTAAACCAGGCTGTTAAGATGCTGACATTAAAGCAGGTTAATTGGGGATCTTGGTGTGATATTGTGCTATTTTATTATGTTTTTGATTAAAATAAAGTTCATGAATTAATTTAACATAGTGACATTATCTTATTTAATGAGAATTGGTGCATATGGGCGCATAAATAGATACACCTCCTATCTTATCTGAGAACTTTTATGGCATAAGTGGGTATATTTAGTCTCCTTCCAATATTCACAATGTTTGTAAAGTGTATGAAGCATTTTGGCTGTTTTTTTGTTTTTTTTTAATGGCTCAGCGATGCAACAGCGCCCGGCAATTTGACCACCATATCACAGCCATAAGATACAATACCTGACACACTTAAACCATATCTCAGTGTTTATTATTATGATAAATGTAGCAAATGCTTACCAGAAATATTTTCTTCTTTATCTCAATAAAGACAAAAACTAGGAGCAGCAGAATGAGGCAATCAAACAAGCAGCTTGTCTTATACCTGCATGGCAGGGATGTGAGCGACGGAAGAGGGGGAAAGGAAAAGAGGCTGCTGCGTTCAAGTGGTGCCATTTAAATTGGTTAAACACAAATACGACACATATCTCTAATTAGCAGGGGCTTTTTTTGTTGTTTTTTTTTTTTTAAAAAAAGGGACAGCCCGCGAGCCCGGCCGGCCGCGGTGATGATATGGTCACTGCCCAAAGCCCGCCGGCCAGATGGGCTTCAGTGTGATCAATTTGCGTTTTTCTATGAATAAAATTGATTGCAAACAATCTTCCTCTGTTTATTTCTATTTATCTGTATCTCTATTATTTAATGAAAATGATAATAATGAATCTTTTTGACAAAACAAATTACTGAATCAATAAAGGTCTGTGGAAAATCCGTCCATTCAATCTTGTAAAAGAAAAAGGAAATAATGAGCCAATATGTAGTTTATTTGTTTATCAACTGTTAATAATAATTAAAAGAAAGAAAGCTGATTGATCAAAGAGGTAAATACATGCACATGTGGGTCCTCAGGAGCGGCTCAATCAGAGCTGCGCACGTCGGAAAACACAGCAACAACTTATAATCAGTGTTTTTACTCTACCAGAGACCAGGATGTGGTCTGGTCTATTTTAGCAGAACTGAAGCTCCCTAAAGTTTCGTGGATATACTGATTTCATTATTAACTTTCTAACGAAGCCCTTAGTAGCAATGGCGCGGGAAGGGGGGAGCTGTGGGGGCTCCAGATGGATGCGCTGGTGCTGCTGGAGGATGATTCAGATTGCATCAGGAAAGAACGCGTTTTTAAGAACCATAATTTCCTGAATCATGAAGGCTGCAGCTGATATCAGCCTCCTTAGAGCAGCGCTTTAATCTTTGTCCTGAACTGGACCGCCGTCTCGCTGCGTCAGCTGTTGAGCGCGCACGTGAAGAGGCTTTATTGTTAACTAGGAGGAGTGCACCTCCTGTTCATCGCCATTTTGCTGCGCACTTTCTAACTTTTACTTTCCGTTCACATGGATATAACTTTGTACTTCGTTATGAGCCTATTTTTGTTATTTGTAATTTATTTATTCAGTGAAGGTTTGTCATTTGGAATTCAGTATGTTTGATATTTGAACCGTGCGCCGCGCGACCCGGCTGTTACACCGTTTTAATTCTCTTTCCCGACTTTGAACTGTTAAGCAAAAAAAGGGAAACAAATAAAAAAATATTAGGTTAATGCCTGCAGTGTTAACTGAAAGATGAAAATCTAATCAATGAATTGTTTCACACAAACATACCTCCAAATTTTCTTTTTGTTAAAGATTTTAATGGATTTAAACGAGCGGACACATTTAACAGCCTAATCAGTGATATAGAAAAATGAAAGTTCACAGAGACTTTCCTGTTGTCTTATGTCAAGTGAAAAATGAGATTTATTTAATGAGGTGTTAGAGCTCTTTCTCTGGAGCAGAAAAAGACGCAAATGAGATTATTGATCAATAAGGGGGAAAAAACAAAACATGATTCGACTCTCGTCAACAAATGACATGATCTGGCGAATCACGCGCATGGGGGAAAATGACGTCATTCATTCATTTGGCAGCCCCCCTAGTTAAAACACCTTCCCGCGCGCATGCTTATTCCCGTTAGTGTGATGCCAGACTGTTATTTCCCCCGCTGTCTGTGAACACAGCACAACTTCGACGTTGTAAGTTTCACCGTTTTAATCTCCTTCTTCATCTCCTGGTCGCGTGCTCATGGACGTAAACTGGGTCAACTGTTTGATCCAGTTTACGTCGCAGATTTGAACTTCAGCAACTCTGAATGAAGACTTTTTTCTTTCATCGGTGGGTTTTTTTTCGTCACCAGTGTTTCAGTCATTAATGCAAAATAAGTCCATGATGAAGTTTAGAAATGCAGATGAGGAGAAGAAATCCGCAGCGTTCAGCTGTTACATGATTATTAAATGATGCAGTTATTATATCATGCGTCAGTAATGGGGGGGGGGGGTTACCTGTTACAGGTGCATGAACACCTGCTCTTTGAGCTCATTCATGCAGTCTGAGCTCACGTGAAGTAGAGGCTTTTAATGATGTAAAATGGAGATATGACGTTTGTACCCGACAGCAACAAAAGCAGTTAACTCCGTTTTTCCACAGTGATGTTTGTCTGTTTTTGCAAATGAACTCTTCATAATAACTATAAATAAAAACATTGCAGCAGGTTTCCCTGTGGGTCGTAAGAAGAGGCCAGTTTAAGGATAACAAGACGCTGGTGAAGATGATCTAATGCACAAAGCCAGGCGCTGGACATGCGTAATTGCCCCCCACCCCACGCAAAACTCCGTAAAAAATAGTATCGTTAGTTTGTGCGACGTTACTGGTTATTTTCACTGAGTTTTCTGTGGGGTGGGGGCCAACTTCACGCAGGAAAGCAACCTCAGAGCAGCATCAGTCGCTGCGTGTGGAGGAGCAGGAGATGATTTTAATTTAAAATATGGCATTGGCAAAAAATGAAAGAAAATAAAAAGACATAATTAATGTCAGCTTTAACTACCATGATGCTGCAGCTGCAGATGTTCTGGTTCATGTCTAGAATAACCGTGTTTAACAGTGATGTTGATTGTTATTTAATTAAATAATGAAAACTGGACGTGTCGCCTGAACACATCATGAGAAATGATTCTGACCCGATGTCTGCAGTCCTGTGTGCAGCATTCTTTCAGCCATCAGTGCGTAAAGCTGCCAGTTATACCTGCTTTTCAGACGTGCTAAATTACACGCAATTTTTTGCGCCCGCTTTCCATTGAACGGCTGATAGATCACATTGCACGTGTTAAACTGAGGTTTTGCATAGTCTCCTCCCAATATTTTGCGCCTTCTGGCAGAAACGCCCAGTTTGCATATTCATCTGCAGCAGATGCGCAAAATGGACAGCGGCGCTATTTTGCCCCTTAACAAGCGCAAAACCTCCTTTTGCCCTGCTTTGTAAATCAGCTCCGCGGATCATTGTGTGCGTAATGAAGATAGCGCCTGTTTTAACACGCGCAAACCTTTCGTAAATCAGGCCCATGGAGGAGATCCGTCGTTTCTATGAATTAATCTATACCTTAAAGTTGTAAAGTGTTCAGTCGGTAGACTGATTCTTAGCTTAACTAGTGAAAGTTATCATTTCTTATGTCCCGGGTCAGGCTCAGATCCGACCGGCCTCCACCTGTCAGCGCTGCTGCTTCAGGGTAGAAACAGCTGGATGACGGTGCATTTCTGACGTAGATTCTGTTGTTTGGTCAGACACGAACATTTTATAAATCACACATGGATCCAGTCACAAGATCATTTTTATGATCAGATGTGTGCTCATTTCCACGCTGGTTTGAACACTGACTTTTTTCCGCGTAAAATGGCGTTAAGCCTGGTTACTGCTGGTTAAGCAACAAATGTTAGTCACTCGGCAGAGACCGATTCTCTTATTCTCTGACATTCAAGCACCACTATTTACAGGAACAGCAACATTCCTGCATTCATGAAGTCTTTTGCTCCGTCCACAGCCCCTCCCCCCGTTTGAGTTGAGACAGAGTAGCCAAGTCTCTTTGGTTGAGATCTTGTCTCATCAGCCGATCAGAGCAACATTAAACTGAGCAGCTCCCGTCCTCGTCGTTATCATCTATCCACGGAAATATTCGGAGCCAGTCTTTGGGCTGCGTGGTACCGTGACCAGCACCGGCGCCAAAGGATTTGGGTTACTGTAAAGGAGAGCAACACCAGCGCTGCCACAGCGCAGATCTTTACTGTTGTTTGACCAGACCAGCTTCCCTTCAGGTGCCCCCAAGTTACATTTAAGTTTTAACCAAGACTCCGTGAAAGGGTCGTGGTGGGAAATCCGCCAACAATGTTTGGTTTGTCAACAAGAGGGAAGCTGGTCAGGGAGAGAGGGAGCGCGCTGCACTAAAGGGCCGACATGGGAGGCGACGTCACTCCTCCATTCATTTAGCACCTATTCTCCCTAAATTTTTCTAAATTCCCCCCACACCCCCAATGCCAGAGTTAAATTGGCCCATTCACTCCCCATTGTTTCACAAATCAGGCAAATCTTGCAGCCATGTTCTCACTGTCTCTGCCACTTTCCTATTCCACCTCAGTGCACTCAGCATGTGTGTATATAACTAACACATAAACTAAAGCACAATTAAAATAAGTTATTGTACAACTTTTGATATCAAAGGCCATCAAGTGAATTAAAAAAAAGAAAAACATATAAGGCAACACGAAAAAATTCCGTCAACCCGGAAAATCGAACCCTCAACCTTCTGCACTGCAAACCTCCATCCTAACCACTTCACTACTAGCGCCACAGGTCCACATGCCAGCCTGTCTGATTCACAATGTACCACATGTGAAGCAGTCCACTCAAAAGATTTCAACATCTTATTTTGGACAAGTCCGATGAAAGAAGGTTTCCATGGGTTTCATTATCTGTTATTGAATGTTTTATTTGGGCTTTTCAGAACGAAGCATGGAAGGTCTCCACGTGCGCTAACAGTAAACAGCAAACAGCTGACAGTGTGCGGACTGGACACGTGTTGTCTGATGTAGAGATGTGAGACGCCGACACTTTATGATAAATGATTTTGTACATCTGATCTGAAATAGTGCCAGAATCATTATGACTCGAGCTGAAAATATGTATAAGACGCTGGTTAGGGCTGGACTCTTCTCTACCAGAAGCCGACACTGGTTATGGAACCGAATTATTTAGACAGGTGGTAGAATGGAGGAGTAGCGACGTGTGTCCAGCCCTTTATTCTATGTTATTTTATAGCTCCAATGCAAACGTTCACTGCACATAATGTTGCTGCAATTTTAAGCGGGAATTTCCCACATTATAAGAGCGAAATTTGCAGGATTTGATGATATCATGCGCGATTTCCGCAATCCCACAGAAAGTTCCTGGCTTTGTATTTTGTAAGCTTATCATTAAAAGTTATTTTACCGAGCGATCTGTGAATGATTGTGGCATTAACAACACAGCAGGACTGCACCATGTTTTAACTTGTAAAAACTAGTGAAACAAAAGACCAAAACAAGGGCTGCATCGTTTATGCAGCTTTACCAGTCTGCCACGTCACCCTCTCAGCCCCGATCCAGTCTTCACTCACGGAACGCCACAATGGACTCAGACTGCCACCTAGTGGCTATAGTAGTCATATGTATTTCACACAATTCGTGAAACACGGATTCCGTGAGTGAAGTGTCCATTTTCAACCAGTACCATCTGTAGCTCAAATCGCACATTTTCTCCAAAAGTATACAGTAAAATGTTTTGCCGTTCACAGTGGTGATACCTGAGGTGCCCTACAACGAGAATCCAGAGAGTTTTGTCTCACCTATCATTGTTTTCCTGTAATAGGCCTCCATTTTTTAATACGATCAGATCCCTGAATGCACATGTAATTAGTTAATAAATAAATGATGGAATGCATATGGTGGTTTGTAGGATGGCTTTCTTAACTTTTCTTAAAAAACTTTTTTTTTTTTTTACACCCTGTTTAATTTTGACACCTTCTCCAAAAACCTACTAACTCATTAACTAAACCAAAGCAAACTTCACTGGATGCAGCTTGCATAGGTCTCGAAGAAGGGCACTGGGGTTTGTCCATTTTCATCAGTGAGCCGAAACTGGCAGGCGAACTTTCAGCTAAATCAATCACGTATTGTGTAAACACATAAGTAAACACACTGAGTTCCGACGGCTTGGCCGAGTATCGGCTGCACCTCCACAAACCTAATCAGCAAGAAAGAAGTGGGAGTAATTGAAGTCTTGCGGTCATTTCCTTGCTGAGGAAAATGTTGTGGAGGGCATCTGTAACTGGAGGTGGCAGGTTTGACTTGCAGCCGGATTGTCTGGCTGTGGAGCTGAGATAGAGAAAACCTTAATTAAAGGTGTTAAAATGGGTCACAGCAACATAAAAGGCCAATATTCATCTGAAAGCACATTAAACAGCAGAGCTGAGATAAAATAAATGGCACATCTTAGATTTCGTTCCTTTTGAGACGATCTTCAGTAAAACAACATTCTGTAAAACAGAAATGAGGAAAATATGACTTCAGACAGGATGAAAAATTTCAGGACTTACCTGAAGTAGCAGTGAGTGAACAATAAATACACCCTTACTTCTTGCATATTAATTAATCTATAATTAGGGACGTTATTTTAAACACAAATTATTCAGTATCTTTTTTCTGCATTGTTTTTAGTTTCATTTGATCTTTTTTTTTTTTTTTTTTTTACTTTTCATTTCAACCAGTGTTTCCTCATGGGGACCTTCCACAGGAGCTGGCCTGCTCAGTCTGCATGTCACTGCTGCAGATATCATCCTTGTCCGGGTGGTGGCTCTGTTCCTGAACAGCATCCTCAATAAATAAGTGTGTTTTTTATCTGGTTAGGTCACGTGGGTATATGAAGGCTTATTTTGATGTTGAAATTATGTTAATTTGATATTTACTTATTACTGTTATGTGAAGCACTCTGCATATAAATACGTACATATAAATGAGATTGGATTTGACTGGATACTCATCAGCAAAGTGCTGCTATTCAGGGCGCATTCAGAAAGCATAGTCCACTAGTCTCGGTCCGTTTGGGGACTAGGTTGGTTGGGGGCGGGGATGGTCTTTCAGGACCGAGATTGCGTTAACGTTGCACTATTGCCAAACGGGCCAAGAATGAGAATCTCAGGTGGCGCTGCTTTCGGATTCACTGTAGACGAGGACAAGACGCACGTGCAAGAGGGTTCTCACAATTTCTGTTCCCTCCTCAAAGCGACATTTTTGTACGAGGAACTGGATATGATTTCATCAGATCAAATATCGATTAAAGCTTTTACTTCCTCGTAACTCCACGTCTGACCACAAGCCATCTTTGTAAGTACTGCAGTCCCACACGTGTATTTGTTGTAGCATTTACCCACGATGTCCAATGTTTGACCCACAATGCCAATGCAATTTGTAGTGCACTTCCTGTCTTTGGTTCACTTAAAACGAACCAAGACCTGCGGTTGCAGGCGGACCGAGTCTGGTTGTTTGTTCTAGATCAGTGTTGGTTTGCGCATTCACAACTCCCCTAAATGAAGCGGACTTTTCAAGCAAACGGACTGTGATTCAAATCAAAAAAGCTTTGTGAATGTGCCCTCAGATTCCCTCAAACTGATTATCATTAATGTGAAAGCAAATTTATAAAAGAAGTTTTTGTCAGTTTGTGTTAACACAGGGCTTGAAATTCACTTCTCAAAATGGGGGGGAATTCCCCCTTTACATGCTTACCCAAGGGGGATTTGTATACTTAGGGGGGGATATTTACAGGGTGCTGCACCACAGGTCGTACAGCGTCCTACCCGTACCTCAGATTAATAAGGAGCATTAATTTGTCTTTTCTGTCCTTCTTAGTTTTCATATTAACCAGCTCTCTTGTCCCGTCTCCGTTCTCTTTATCAGCTATCATCAGTTTTTACCAACTTGGTCTAAAAAGTATATACAGTATTGCAGTAATCTGTTGCATATTTCAACTGCATAATTATAATCAGTGGTTCTTTCTTCCAGCTCTGTTCTGTTCTCTCTCCTCTACGTAATCTATTGCATTTGACAAAAGTTCTGTTAAAATAAAACTGGTTTTGGGGATGGCAGAGCATCTTCTACATGCAAGGCTAGAAAACTGTCAGAAACTTAATGAATATAATAATAACGCATTTAATTACACCTTTAAGAATACCCAAAGATACTTAATAGGAAAGGAAAACACAGAAAATACAATAAAGAAGCTGAGATAAACAAGAACAAGTGAAGAGCAGTGAGAATGTGAGAAAATGATGAGGAAACATCCCCAAAATCAGCTTCTTTCTCCAAAATACCAACTTTAGATTTTTAATATGACATATTTAATGCTGTTTAGCCTATGCGTCAAAATATAAAATATATTCCTAAGATCAAACTATAATCTATCAATATTCTTTATCTATGAGTCAATCTCACATTTAGCTGCCATGTGGGAAACGGTGACGCAGCGCTGATGTTGGTCTGATCACACCAACATTAAACTGAGCAGCTCGTGTCTCCATCATTATGATCAAACACGGATATTCTGAGCCCGTTCGGCCAAAACTTTTCTTCGGGCTGCTTGGTACCGTAACCAGCACCGGCGCTACCTGAGGATCTGGAGGATTTGGGTCGTAAACGAGACCGACACCTGCGCCGCCACAGCGCAGATCTTTACAGGTGTCAACCCAGACCAGCTTTCCTTCAGGTGACCCGAAGTTACATTTACGTTTTAAGACTCCGTGAAAGTATCGTCTTACCGGTGGGAAATCCGCCAACAGGTTTATCAACATGAGGGAAGCTGCGACATCTGACAGGTCAGAGAGGGAGAGAGAAAGGGAGGGCGCGCTTTACTAAAGGGCCAACGCGGGAGGCGACGTCACTCCTTCTGAATGAATGGAGAAGGAGCAACATCGCCTCAAGCATGTCGAGCCCTTTATTCTATGTAATTTTATGGCTCCGATGCAAACGCTCACTGCACATTACGTCGCTGCAATTGCAAGCGGGAATTTCCTGCACTATAAGAGCGAAGTTTGGGGGAATTGATGGTATTATGCGCGATTCCCGCAGTGAATTTCAGGCCCTGCAACATGATGCCAAGGAGGAAAGACATCAGCCAACATTTTAGAGAGGCAATTGTTGCTGCACATCAATCAGTTTTTCAGAGTTCATCTCTTTCTAGTGAGATCATTCACAAGATAGCTGCCAATCTTCTTGGGCGTAGATGTCCCAGCACCCCCCCCCACCCCGACGTTCCAACATCCACTGTGATGGCCAAGTGTGTGAATATGTGATGTTGCAATGCTGTCAGTTTTCTGGAGCTGTTGCAGAGCTTAAATAAGCGCTAACGTCCATCTTGATGACAGAATAGTTTACCTGGTGAGAATTAAACTTTCTAGAAATGAAACTAATGGGTTGCATTCTCCCAAAATCCTTCTGTTGCAGCAAAACAGCACCAGCACCCACTCGAATGGCATCCACCTGGAGTTAAAAGGCTCCAGCAGTCCAACTCTTGGTAGCCAGGACTTAGCTTGGCTCATTTGGCTTCGGTTTGGGTTTCAGGTGGGTTGCTGTTTTGCCAGTTGCCCCGCTGGGTTTCTGTGCAACAGCATCCATCATCTGTGACCAAAAAAGACACGCAGTGTTTTGTGGGTCTTGTTGGATATTGTAGCAGTTTTTGTGAGAACTTCTAAACAATCGTTTTCCTGCGTTGCTAAGGGCCAGGGCTAAGTTTGTTTGGTTGCTGGACTGTCAGCAAGCGTTTCATGATGTGAAGTGGTCAAACGCAGCTCGTGCTGGGAGGAGATGGGGAGAACCATGTTTCCTACAATCTTTCCCAGACTAGAGATTCAAAGGAATTCCAAGGGTTCACCAGATTATTGTAAGTTTTTTTTTTTTTTTTATGTTGTTGTTTTTTGTGAGTCTTTCAGAATTAACTTGTAAACACAAAGAGATTAATCTGTGGAACTAACACACAGACAACAAAGTTATTACTCATTAAAAATCTGAATTTTACATTATCTTGATGAAAGAAGGTGACTCTGGACAGTTTTGTTACAGCAGTGAACCGAACCCACCAAAAATTACTTCATCCTCCTTATTTCTGAAGAATTTCTGATTCTGATCAATTTTCCAGCCTTACATGTAGAGGATGCTGCAGGATGACCTGGTATATCACATATTAATCACTCAGTTGTCCATCTGACATTCTGGTCCACGTTCCTTACCAGCTGGTGGCCGTAATTCATGGCCACCACCAAGAAACATGAAAACTGACTGTACCAGAGCGGGATGGATGAATCTCAAAGACCTCTTAAATACTAATGTATGTTATCTTAGGGGTTATGGCTCAAAAGGCTTGGAGCAAGTCCCCAACAACACTGAGGCCATACAATGTTATATCGCCACCTGGGTGACACACAAAGAAGGAAACGACAACTTGCAGGTCACGGAAATCTGATGAAATGAAATTAAATGAAATGAAAAAGACCTTATTAGTACCTGAAGGGAAATTCAATATTGTAGCAGGCTTTTTTTTTCTTTCCAACACTAAAAACCATAACAGTAATAATAATAATTACTAAGAGGTCTTGTTCCTCAGGTGTAATGGCTGTTGGCAGGAATGATCTTCTGTCTTAAGCCCAGTTTCCACCAGCGGGTCTGGGTCGGGTCGGGCCGGATCAGTCCACGTTGTTTGTATCTCCACAGATAAAAACTGTGGTGCATACTCTTATATCCAACCCGACCTGGCCTACTTTTTCTACACTCTTTGGTAGGGGTACAGAGCTAACCGATCCGGACCAAAGAAGTGGAGCTAATACACAGCAATCCGGTGATTCGCTGAAAAACCCATCACTTCCTGCCTGACCCGGCGTAAAAACAAAGCAGGGATGACTCCTTTGATTCTGTCACGTGTGGTGTGGCGTTTTGGTTACAGGGCGTTGCACGGGGATGATGTCACCCGATCACGTAGCAGCGCTATCCGGTTAATACTCCGCCTCCAGAGTAAGGGGACAGTTTGCTGTGGGGACGCAACGTGAAATCAACATATCCGTACCAAAACCCACCCGATCCGGCCTGGCCCAACCCGACCCAACCCAGACCCGTGGGTGGAAACGGGGCTTTACAGTTGACCTGAAGGAGCCTCCCACAGAACACACACTGTTGATTCTTCACAGGTTTTGTAGAGGGTGTGAAGAATCCTCCATCACTTTCAGCAGATTGTGGCACATCTTCTCTGGGCAATCAGCTCCAGCAATCACCAAATGATGAATTAAAGGTCAAAATCAGTTTCTGTTCCTGAATCATTTCTCTGATTTACTTTTTTAAAATCTTAAAGACCCACAACGGAACTTTTATAAGTTTTCTCAGTGAAGTGCCCCCTTTCGATGGCTAAACTAGCATCCATCTTGCATCGTACCTGTACTGTGATTCACTCCAGCCAGTAAAAGACAGTCTTATCTTGCTTCTTGTTCTGTTCCTTCCTCTCTTCCTTCGGTAATGTTTCCTTGCATTTCTTTGCCGAATCCGCCATGATGCGAATTCAAAACACCTGTGGTGTTCATACCTGGTTCATATCCGTTTGCTAGTAAGTGACACGGTGCACAACCAATAGTCGGCTGCAATGTCATGGCCGTGTCCCTGATGGAAAAGTTACATAGTGCAGTTTCTGAGCCTCAGGATGCCGCTGGGCAATGATGGCTCAAAAATGTGCACAATGAATGTTTGTGTGCCACCAAAACGAGTCAGACACACATATTTTTAAGGTGGAAAAGTTGCATTGTGGGTCTTTCACTTCAAATCAAAGGTGCTCAAACAGTGATTTGAGTTTTTTGGTGTTGGATTTCTAAAAGAATGAAAAGCAGGCTGATTATTTGTGTCACTAGGCTCATTTTGTCTACAGGATTATAAACAGGGGTTTCTTTTTCAGACAAAAAACTGACGGAGGTTAAATACCTTGACATGTTCCGACTAAAACCTCAGTCTTTTTCAGAAACACGTGTTATGACGTGTCTATATCAGCTGATGGTATCTTGGGATATGACCAGCTCGGCAGATGTCTGCTTGGCTGCCCACGCCTCCTGCCACCCAGTGGTCTCTGCAAAAGAGTACCATGTACATGAAAGTCCCCTCATCTTGATTGATGGTGTCCTTACTTCACCTCCTGATCTCCATGGCCTCCTTAATCCTGCATTTGAACTGATTGTCCTCTGAGCCGAGGATTTTTGTGTTGTCCCAGTCTATGATGTGGTTGTGATGATGTGTCGCCACCACTCCGTGCTTGCTCAGGATGGGGGGATTGGACCGGGTCAAGTCAAAGATTCGATCCAATCTGTTGGTTTCCTTAGCTAGGCTATTATGAATCTGACTTGAATTTTTCTGTTTGTTAAGCGCCCTGAGGTGACATTGTCATGAATTGACGCTATACAAAAAAAAGTTGAATTGAATTTAATTGAATTTCTTGTCAGTGGTCTGATTTGGCTCATTTTACACTCAACGGCCACTTTATTAGGTACACTTTGCTAGTACCGGACCCCCTTAATCCTTCGTGGCATAGATTCAACAAGGTACTGGAAACATTCCTTAGAGATTTTGCTCCATATTGACATGACAGCATCACGCAGTTGCTGCAGATTTGTTGGCTGCACATCCATGATGCGAACCTCCCATACCACTACATCCCAAAGCTGCTCTGTTGGATTGAGATCTGGTGACTGTGGAGGCCATTTGAGTACAATGAACTCATTGTCATGTTCAAAAAACTAGTCTGAGATGATTCCTGCTTTATGACATGGTGCGTTATCTTGCTGGGGGTAGCCATCAGAGGATGCTACACAGTGATCATAAAGGGATGGACATGGTCAGCAGCAATACTAAGGTAGGCTGTGGTGGTTAAACCATGCCACATTGGTACTAAGGGGCCCAAAGTGTGCCAAGAAAATCTCTCCCACACCATTACACCACCACTACCAACCTGAACCATTGCTACATTGTTTAAAAAAATCTGTAATATCACAGATTTTTTTCTGTGATATTTAAAATTTTTTCCCCATTTTTCAAAAATCCAGAAAATCATGATAAAATTATGGAAATAGGCTGTGAATTTACAAGTCTTACATAGATAACATGAAAAGCCTGTAACTGTAAAAAGACATGAAGTTTCCATTTTTTATAAAAGAAGATGCCGTTTCATTTCACATAAGAAAGAATGTTAAAATACATTTTCAATGTATTTCCTGGTAAAGATTTCTTCTTAGCAAAAGAAAAATGTTTTTGGTTTTTTTTTTACACTAAAAAGAGTATCTGTGCTGAAGTTGATATTAAAGAATACTTTAGATTGATTGATTGATGGTCATTTCATTAATATTTCTGTGTTCTCCATTATTATTGAATGCATTCTGCATCGTTTCTGTTTAAAAAAACCTTCTGGTTGCTTTGTATCCAGCTGTATTTGTATACTAGAAGAGAGGCTTGTGGTCCAACGGCAGCTTTTCCGGGTCCTTCTCATGAATTTCCGTCTGATTGGCTGGCTCCCGTCAGTGTATGAAGGAAGCTCCGCCCTCCGCTCTTATTTCGCTACAGACAGGAAATAGAGCCGACAAACAAGTTTGTTCCGCCATGCTAGCAAACAATTAGCTAATTAGCTTCTCAACTCCGAAGCTACAGTCGTGCTGTCTTCACTTCTAGTGTGTAGTGGAGGGTTACCTGCCTTCCAATGGACAGATAGAAACCCCACGTGGGATACGCTATTTGAAATGTGACGTAGAAGTGCAAAGCTGTTCCCGATTCGCTCTTTTCTTCGTATTGTTTCTCTGATGAGAAAGCACAGCCGACTGGAGGGAACGCAACGCTAGCAAGTCAGCATGTGTAAGTAAACAAGGGGAAACCCTCCGTATTTCAGAAGGAGCAAGTTAAACGGGTTTTCAGTGGAAGGAGGCCTTTAATTATTTTGGTTTGGGGATTATTATTATTATTATTATTTTTATATAACTTAAAAACTCCTCTCTCTTATCCGAAACATGTTTTTACTTTCACTCAAACTAAATTTATTAAGTTGTTTCAGCTTAGCATACATGAACAACAAAGGGGGCGGGGCTACTTTCAAAACACAACATATCAGGACCACAAAGGCTCATAGGAAAAGCAAATTCAACAGAAATGACCCTCTTTTGATTGTTATCCTATAAATTTGAGTTAAGTGTTTACTGCCATTGTTATGTTCACATTCAGAAGAAGTTGCTGAGAAAGTCAGTTAAGTTTGGATGTTAAAGTTGCACCATGAGTTTGAAGGACAGTTCAAGGAGATAAAGTCATCATCATATCTAATGCTATTTGATGTCCAGAACAGGACCAACATCATTTATTTGAAAGTTGTGTTGCTGTTCTATCACAAACTCTGGATTTACTCATGGTGCAAACTCTACCTGTGTAAATTTGCACTAAAAACAAATATTAATGCAGCAGTGGCGGTCTTTGGACCAGCCAATAGTGACTTCTATCGGTGAAGAGTTGGCAACAGTAATATTAACAGTTTTTACCGTACGTGTAGGTGACTTTCTTGTTATTATACATCTTAACGTCGTTCAATAAACCTTAAAATGCCCCAAAAAACCCAAAGATTTCATGTAAAAGCAAAGTTATAAACCGTATTTTAGTCGTGGAAAATTACTGTGTTTTTATGAGAAAGTTTTTCTCTGTAGTTTTACGGTATTTTTCTTGCGCCCTAGCTGCCAGAATATTACAGTTTTTTTACGTTTTTTTTTTTTTTTTACAGTGTACATAGCAGGATGGATCCATGCTTTCATTTTTGTTGACACCAAATTCTGAGCCTACCATCCAAATTTCATAGCAGAAATGGAGACTCACCAGACAAGGCAACATTTCTCCATCTTCTATTGTCCAATGTTGGTGAGTCTGTGTGAATTGTAGCCTCAGTTTCCTGTTCTGAGCTGACAGGAGTGGCACCCGGTGTGGTCTTCTGCTGCTGTAGCCCATCTGCTTCCAGGTTGGATGTGTCGTGCTTTCAGAGATGCTCTTCTGCATACTTCGGTGGTAACAAGTGGTTACCTGAATTACTGTTGCCTTTCTATCAGCTCGAACCAGTCTGGCCATTTTCCTCTGACCTCTGGCATCAACATGACATTTGTGCCCATAGAACTGCTGCTCACTGGATATTTTCTCTTTTTCAGACCATTCTCTGTAAACCCTAGAGACGACTATGCATGAAAATCCCAGTATGTCCGCAGTTCCTGAAATACTCAGACCAGTCTGGCACCAACACCATGCCACATTCAAAGTCACTTAAATAACCTTTCTACCCCATTCTGATGCTGGTTTGAACTGCAGCAGATCGTCCTGACCATGTGTACATGCCTAAATGCATGGAGTTGCTGCCATGTTGTTGGCTGATTAGAAATTTACGTTAATGAGCAGTTGGAAAGGTGTACCTAATAAAGTGACCTGTGTGTATATTCACCTGTTTTGCTTGCGAGTCCTCCTGTTTCCTTTTTGCATTTTCTGTTTGTTTCTCCACGTTTCGACGCATCTTCTTGTCTCTCTCTCAGTTTAATTACACTGATTCACCTTAAGCAGTTTAAGTTTTCCAGGATTTTGCCTCGAAAGTTCTTACAACTTATTTAAGATGAGTATTGCTAACAACTAAGTTAAAATTAAGTTATATTTACTAAATATATTCTATTAAAACCAAAGTTACACTTACACTGTGCGTGGTCATGATCAAAAATTAGAAATTTGTTTCCATCAAACTTTTTCATCAAACAAAATTATTCACAAACTTAACTTTTCCTACAAATTAGAAGAGTGCACTCAGTATTTCTTAGTAATAACATCACACTTATTTATTTTAGTACATTCTCATCAAATAGTTTAAGTAAATCTGAAATCCAGGCTAAGAGTATGATTTTTACATGTTTGGCATGGGATTCATATATAACACAGCATCTTTGATCAGTGAGGATTCTGTCCTGCGGGTGTACCAAAAGCTGGAGGAGTTTAGTGTGTGTTTTACATGGATGTTGTGTTTTAACAACATTTAAGGAAAATGACTAAATTAATAAGGCTTTGGATGGAGAGATTTCATCTGTCCCTGTTTTGCCGGGATACTGGGATGAACTTGAGTCCATGGACAACTCAGTATATTTGCTCATTTCATTTTCTGAGGGAAGAATAAACGCAACAGATGCTTTTTCCAGTTGCCTCCAGCACTTTTCAGTAGTTTTTCCCCTCAGCACTGTTATTATTCGTCTCCAACACCTGGATTTTAACATTGGTTGATATGTTGTATTTGCCTGAGTGGCTTCTTGACTTCCTCTTATTTGAAATGAAAGTTGTTTTGTCTTCAGCAAAAAAAAAAAAAATCTTGGAGAAGTCCAAATCCAGAATGTTTTGGTGTTGAGTTGTACTCTGGTGGAGGTGAGGCAGGAAACTGGCAGCGGGGATGACATGCACTGATATTTAGTCTCCCTGGCTTTTGTCTCGCTGACATTTCTGCTCTTCAGAGTTGGCCCTTAATCTCCTTTCCAATATTCTTAATCCTTTACAGTCCTATTCCTCCATTTGTCATCCTCTGACGGCCTTTGTTCAGACTGATGCCATTGCATTCCACCTCCAACCTCCCGCCTATCACTTACTCCTTCTGTTATCCACTCAGTCTCACTCCCACCTCATATCTTCACAGGCTTTTCCCTTCCATTCCTCTTAAACCTTTAAACCCAAGCGTTTCAAATTAAATTGGCTTTTTGCCCTTTAGTGCTATTAGGTGATGTTTGGATGTCACGGAGTTGCACTTTCCAAAAGAAGCCTCTGTGCGGTTTCACCTTCCTTCACAACTGTCCAGTCTCCAGACATCATTTTTATATTCGTGCTTGTTGAAGTACCACAGTTTACATTTCCCCATCTTATTGTATACAAGTCCAAAAAAAGAAGATTGGTTTTGATGGTTGTATTATCTATTATTAAATGTTTTATTTGGGATTTTTAGAGTGAAGCAAGGAAGATCTACATTTGCTCTAACAGTGAAGAGCTGACAGCGTGTGGACACGTTACCTGATGTAGAGATGTGAGATGCTGATAATTTATTATAAATCATTTTGTACATCCGTTCTGAAATAGTGCCAGGATCATGATGACTCGAGCTGAGTACATGTATTACACGCTGATCATGGCTGGACTCTGCAAGAACACACTGTTTGTTCCTGGATGCATTTGCATGATTGAGTCAGAGTTTACGAGGTGTTAAAAACCCCAATGAATACCAGATGCTGGAAAAATTCGGCAGTTGGTAATATTAATAAAAGACCCAAATTTTTTTCGGCAGCTCCGTAGTTGCAGTGTTACCACAGTCTTGTGGTAACAAGACTAGGGTGAGTAGAAAATGTATTCAGTGGGTGTTGCATCCCTTTAAATACTGTAGCTGCTGATCATGTGCAATGCACAATGGATAGCACTTTGGTCAAATGCATTGTTTTTAAAGTGCTCAACAAATAGAATTGGATTGGATGAAGTTCCCTCTGGAAGAATGAAGTCATTAGCATGCAGGTGAAATGACACATCTGTTCATAGTTATTTTTTACTAAAGCTCTCTCCCCTGCAGCCTGGTACAGAAAGAACAGTCACACCATTTGTGACATTTATGGTGTATGTCTGCAGGATACGAGTTGCTGCAGGGGAAGAGCCTTGCCAGAATGCTGAACTGCCTTGAAATGGACCATGCGGTGCTTGTGACAGCTCTCAAGTCCTGGATTTCATGTGGCCCTGGTGAGACTTGCTATCAGCAGTTACATGGAAGGCCCACCAGAGCCAAGTTGAGGGAATGGAATGTCACACATGGTGTGATGTTCTTTTGTTACCAGAGAGCTTTGTTAAAAAGTAATCATAAAAAGGGCATTCTGAAATGAGCCTCTATGGCGCAGTTCATTAGAGAAGCACGGAGGAGGGAGGCGCTTTCCGTCCCATCGTGGTTCCACTCAGTCAGCTGCAGCCCACTGATCCAGTCTGCCCTTTGTTTCCTCCGTTTCCTCCTGTTTTGTGTTGGCCATGGCGCGTTCTGCCTCTGTCTCCACCCGTCTCTCTGCTCCACATCCTTCCCGTGTTTCTCCCCCTGATGATCTTGCCATCACACATGCTTTTAATCAGAACCTCAGGTGCAAACATCCAGTCAGTGGTGGGGGCGGATCTGTGTCCGCTGCTACCAATCTCACCCATCAAGCGTCCCCAAAGTTTGTCAGATAAAAGAATACAGAGCACAGTAAAAGAGTTAAAAACACCTATGAAATAAGTTAAAAACATGCTAGAAACACAAAAGGAGTAGTTTAAAGCCAGAGTTGGTAATCCTGTTCAGAAACACGTTTTGTTCTACTGGGTGAAATGGTCCTTCCATCCTGACAGTATCAATACATCATGTATTCATGAAAAGGAAGAAAAAAGTCAGACCTCTGTGAGACCTGCAGTTCTGTAAACACTGACCAACTCCTGCCATTCACACTGTAAGGCAGGAATTGGTCATTCGCAACTTATAGAAAGAACAAATCGGTGCCTTTATGTCTCGTCTCTATCCCTCCCCTCTCACTGTCCCCCACATGAACCACTTTGTGCGCCGCTTATGATAAAAAAAATATAGCTAACAGACTGCTAACTGCTGCTGCACCAAAAAATCATAACAAAACAACACAACAGATAAGGATTAAGTCTCAGAGGCGTTGACGTTTGCAGTGTGGACTTTGTACACTGCAGAAGGAGTTGGAGGTGAGTCGATTAAAGTTTTTAGAAACGTGGTTTGTCAGCTGTTTACTATCAAGCTAACGAGCTATCCACTGAGCTTTTATCGTTAACCTGCTCGTAAAACATCGGCGCATACGTCCCTGCGCTTTGAAAGCGTAGTTTTGGGTGGTGTGTTTTTTCAGAATGTTGCTTGCTCGAACCCTTTTCCAACATTGTCAACCCTAGCTTTAAGTCCAGACGTGAAACGTGCAGTCCAACCCCCCTACAAAAGCACACAATGATGTGGTGCAGAGTTGGCTCTCTTTGGTCTGCATAGCTGCTTATGCAGCTCTCAGTTTACCCAGCACTTACGATTTGTTTTTCTTTTGAGGTGGAGAGAGGACAAACTGATGCACCTGACTGGCTAGCATGAGCTGACAAAAGCAAACAGTAGCATGAAAAGGATATCTTCTTTGGGGCTTTTCTGCAGATTCTCTGTGTGGAAATGTCTCGAGTCTGTAGCTTGAGGTCAGAACTGTCAGACCTGAGTGTGTTTTCCACTTTAACTGTACATTTTTCCCTGCATCACTGTCCATGGCTGAGGGTCCTCTGTCACTGTGGGCAGGAATAGCTGCTTATCAACCCAGAGCGTGTGAAGCTGCAGCAACACTGACATCTTAGCCATGTGTGTGTTTATTGCAGATTGATTTTGTGTATACTTTCAGCCAAATGAGCTACAAATATGGAGAAATATTGTGATTATTGCACTGATTAGTTTGTGGCTGGCTTACTTCAGACTAAATTGATTATCTGCTCCGCTCCTGCCTGCAGAGAAATAAAAAAAAAACAATCTGTAGATGCCATAACTAAACATGCTGTTCTTGTTCAACGGCCATGGGATCTTTGCACAGATATCCATAATTTGTTGTAAATTGTGTGGTGGACCTTCAGAATTACTTCACGGAGAAGGGGTGTGAGTGTGTGTGTGTGCAGCTGAAGAGCTGTTTACAGCCACGTTAGTGACAGAAGTTTGATCTTTTTGCTCCTTCATATGTATGTAGTTTCGTACTTTGCTTCTTCTTGGAAATAGTTCTAAGACTAAAAGGGAGAATATTTTCTTCACCACTCAGGATCTTTGGATAAGTAACCAAAGGGTTAAATGTCAAAGCAAACCATTTCAAACTTGGTTTCGGTAATTATTACAGAGATTAATGTTTGAGGCCTAAGGGTATTATAGAAGATGTTTCTTTCAACAATTTTTGCAATATTTGATTAAACTGGGTTCACCACCCCATAATGTATGATTAATTAGAAGCTTTAAATATATAAATGTCATTATACATCAGCTGTGAAAGTAATGGGGCTGAAAAAACACCTGCCAATCATTTCTGCATTTATTACATGTTTTGTCTATTGGCCATCAATCACTTTTACTACCGTAGTGAGAGTGATTGACAGGCAATTCAATCGGAAATAGGCGAGACTGATCAATGAGAGTGATTGACTGACGAGAGTAATACTACATGCCAGAAGCCACACACTCTTGTCTGATGTTTACATCAGGTAGCAAACAATCAGTCTGCCACAATCTGTACCTGCTGTCTGTTTCATGCCAGAGTTGGGACTTGGTTCATGCACATTGTGCTGTGGCCGGGGCGGGGCAGGGGGAGCTGTGAATCTAGCAGGCTGGTCTTGTGCATGTTCATTATTCAAAAACTCGCTAACATTCACTGCTTTCTGAATAGCCAAAAACATCTTCTACACCGCCTTTAAGCATCAGGTTTACATCAGACTTTCAATTAAATTTGAATTTGAAAACCAGGCAAAGTACAATCACTCGCCATGCTATCAGGTCCCCCTTCTAGAACCAGATCGGACCCCGATTATTAATTCCTGATGTTATACTGTAGTTCCAACAAGATGTTGGAAACATTTCTCAGAGATTATGCTTCTTATTGGTGATAGCAGCATCACACAGTTGCTGCACATCCATGATGAGAATCTCCTGTTGCACCACATCCCAAAGCTGCTCTGTTGGACTGAGATCTGGTGATGTGGAGGTCAATGGAGAACAGGGAACTCATCGTCATGTTGGAGATGATGTGATCTTTGTGACATGGTGCATTATCCCGCTGGAAGCAGCATCAGATGCTCCACTGTGGTCATAAAGGGATGGACACGGTCAGCAACAATACTCAGGTAGGCTGTGGTGGTAAAACCGCCACGTTGGTACTAAGGGGCCCAAAGTGGGCCAAGAAAATCCCCCCCACCATTACACCAACAGCAGCCCGAAGCTTTGATCCAAGGCAGGATGGATCCATGCTTTCATGAAGTTTCCAGCAAATTCTGAGCCCAGCATCTGAATGTGAAGCTGAAGTGGAAACTACGTTTCTCCATCTTCTATCGTCCAGTTCTGGTGAGTCTGTGTGAATTGTAGCCTCAGTTTCCTGTTCTTAGTTGACAAGAGTGACACCCGATGTGGTCTTCTGCTGCTGGAGTCCATCTGGATATTGCTGCATTTGAGCACTTTTTACATTCATATTTATATTTTTAAGTTTTTAGCAGATTCAGATCACTGATCAAGAGTGGCAACTCTAATTTCATTGTTTGATACCATGCAGTTACAAATAAAGCTTCTATTCTGCTTCCAGGTTGGACGTGTTGTGTGTTCAGAGATGGTATTCAGCATACCTTGGTTGGAACCAGTCATGATCTGACTTCCTGTTGTCTTTCTGTCATCTCTCACCAGTCTGCCCATTCTCCTCTGACCTATGGTTATTTTCTCTTCTGACCATTCTCTGGAAACCCTAGATATGGTTGTCTGTGAAAATCCCAGTAAATACTCAGACTAACAGCCATGCCATGTTTAAAGTCGCTTAAATCCCCTTCCTTCCTCATTCTGATGCTAAGTTTGAACTTCAGCAAGTCGTCCTCACCATGTCTACATGCTGCCATGTGATTGGCTGGTTAGATACTTGTCTTAACAAGCTTTTGACCATTTGAAACCTGAAATTGTGCCTAATAAAACAGTCAGCGAATGTTTTTGGTAAAATTATTTTTTTATACAGTACTTTTATGATCTTGTTTGCTACTCAGTGTTTTTACACTTAAAGCACATTTGAACACATTCACAGATCTTTTATTTGCCTGTACAATGAAAGATTTGTTACAGTGCAGCCCTTTCCTCCCGTAAGCTTGGATTTAACATACTGAGTCTGTGGAATGCCGCATCTTTCCCAGGAGCCCTTTAACATGTGAAGCAGGGAATCCAGAGATCAAACCACCAACCCTCTGATTAGCAAATCGTCATTTTACCTACTGAGTCACAGACCTTCCAGCAAGCCATGTGGGATACTTTGGCAGACACAACACTCCCTGCTTTTCAGCCTAAACCTCAGTAATTCTTTGTGTAATGGGCCCATTTCCATTGTCAACAAACCCTGAAGTGCTTGAGCCCTTTGGGTTTAGCCACAGACACTAGTGAGTTACAACAGCAGTGACTTTTTCTCCAGCCTGCTGACCGAGTACACTCACTCTGCTTTTATTCTGGTCACTAAAAACATTTGGTTGCTTGCACTGGCTCTGAAATATGACACTTTATGTACAACCTTGTGCTGTCATTGATGTTCTGGGAAAGCTGCCAGTTGTTGCATTTATTTTAAGCCCCTTATATTTTTTATGACCTGCCTGTAACTTTTTTTTGGTTTTTGCTGTGCATTTCAAGCAGAAGCTTCTGTATCCAATTACAGAGAAGCTAAATTTATGATGCGATTGTCTGCTAGTCCTCCAACCTGAATGACCGTAAGAGTTGTTTTTCCCCAAAATGGATGAGACCAAATGAAGCAACTCCCTATGCAGACTCTCTGAGGTTGCATATTCCTGCTCACACTTGCAGTCAGATCAAACCTGGCACTGAGATGCATCAACAAATCACTGTATTTTAAAGGAAACGAAGGAAAGAAAACATCACTGTGACAGAATTTATCTTTAGCTTGTCTGTGTTTAATCCAAGTGGAGGAGGTTGGAGTTTAATTTAATGCAGTAGTGACCATATGGGTGTCTGAGGTTTTAAAGCTAGTGTTTATCATAACTTCATTGGTTAAATATTAGTAAAATCTGCCCTTCCACATAAAAAATGCTCACACATGCATTGTTATTTTTTATTTATTTATTTGCTGCTTTTTTTTTTTTTTTTAGCAAAGATGCCTTTCACTAATTAACAGACTGTAAAAAAAATTGACGTAGCGTCCGGTTACGTCTGAAGAGGGAAAAGTGAAGCCAGTTGGGCGTTTCCCACTGTCCTCATCTTGATGTGTCGGGCATACCTTTTAAAACATGCTTTTAGGGATGTAATGATTACCGGTAAAATGGTTAACCGTGATAAAATTCCCAACTATTAGTAATACCGTTTCAAATTTTAATTATCGTTAAAACCGTGATTGATTACTGCAGTTTGAAAACTCCTCGTGATGCTGCTCATTGGCTGGAAAAGCAGCAGCAGTCGCAGTTTGGAATGTTTAATTTATGAAAACATGGCAGAAGTTAACGAAGGCCCCCACATGGACAGTTCGCTTGAGATTTCCCCCTTTAAAAAGGACAAAGTAGAGATCTAGACCCATTTTGGATATTTTTAAATATCGCGGTATTATATTTCTATAATACTGCGATAAAAATGATAACCGTGATCATTTTGGTCACAATAACCGTGATATGAAATTTTCATATCGTTACATCCCTACATGCTTTCATACGTGGACACTAAATGGCTGCAAGAAGGTGTTTTTACAGTTTAGTTATTATAACTTAATGACTATTAAATTTGGGTGATGACGTGAATTACTGCATGGTTATCATGCAATTAGCTTAAATTTACTGCCTAGAAGGTACTAAAGGTTACTAAGAGGTATTAGAAGCTTAGAGGAATGAAGACCTGACAGGAAAGACTGTGGGGAGACAAAAATACACCGACACACATCAGGAGTATTTTAAGCACAATGTCATGATCAGAGGTCTGTGTCTGGGTCAGAAAAGGGCCATATAGCTGACACACAAGCATAGTGTCCAATGCAATCCTCCAAACAGGACCTCACTTTGATGCCTCAGGGTGAGAAATGGACCGAGGTGGAAAGCTGAGCCGTACACCGTAGAGTCATGGATAAGTGGATGTTCTGGGGACTGGCACAAGTTGAAAGCATTTGTGGCTGCAGTGTGTGTAAAGGATCAACACTGCATACATAAATTATTTTTATAGTGTTTTGGAAATGCAGACATGGAAAAAATGGGTTGGAGCTGGTAGCTGATGAATGCAGGTGGGTAGAGAAAGAGGCAGGGTGGAAATGCCAGGCAACAGAACTCATCTCCTGAAACCATAAAGCTGATGAGACGGGAGACTTTTGGCTGGCTAAACACTTCAGGAGGAGATTATCCCTCATCCTCCTCAGATGATTACCAATTGTACTGCAGCAGGTCTCCCCAGAGAGTGTACCCTCGCCACAGCCATTTACATTTCTGGCAGCCAGTCAGTAAGTTTTCCATTATTATCCTACATTTTATAAACGTCATGCAACATTCTTTTAAAATCTTTTTTATTTAAACTTTGTAAAAACGATTCTAATAACTCAAAATGTGACATTTCTTCATTTTTGGCATTTTTTCCCTAAGATTTAACAGTTGTTCATTTTCCATTAGACTGAAATTAAACTTTCTGCCATCATCTAATCAAACCCTGAGGATGGTTTTTAATTAAACAGGTGTTGCCGATTTTTTATAGTTGCTAGAACATCAAGAAAATTATTACCTCCAGTAAGAAGCTGACATTTGTCTGTGTGTTTGTTCGTAAAATAACTCAAAAAAATTATAAACAGATCTGGATTAAATTTTGGTGTCAATCAGGATCCAGGAATCTTTTGGAGGATTCTTTATCATTGCTAGATATGGTCATGTAGGGATGGATAACTGAGCTACTTGGTGGAGGTCTGAGTGCTTTTCTACTTCTTTTTAGGTTTTTTTTAAATTCTCCTTTCAATGTCATATTTGCACCCTGCTACAGTGCTTTTAATCTAAAGCTCTTTTAGTTGTCTTGTACATGAAATGTAAAAATACACCTGCCTTCCTTTTGCCTCTCACACATATCAAAATGCAAAAATTGAACTGGAGGCAACTTATGTTCCTACCTGTGCTGACAGTTTAGTAACTCAGCACTGTGTTCATGCTGATGATAAATAAGAAAACGAGAATAAGATTTGGGCTGAGAATCAGTTCTAGATCGTTGGTATGAGACAAATCAATATTTCATCATACATTGGCACATCAAAACAAACCAGTCTTCCAATATAAGCATAAAGCTTTTAAAAAGCAAGAAAGAATTTATTTGATTAAAGTCATTACACACATAGCAGAAAAATGTGAAAATCCAGAGTCGTTGCCTCGATGGTAGATGTGGCCATGCTCTTTGTTCGATAGATATTCAATGCAGTTTTCAGAGTAGCTAAGAGAAAAATGAGGATTTCCTAACAATGGCCCTCATTCACCAGTCTTTTCTTACAGATCTTCTTAAATTTGTTCTTTTTTTTTAAAACCTGGACCTTATTTCTAGGAGTACATTCGTGTATTTACTCACCAGTAAAGTTTCTGCATCACTTGGAGTCCTTCGGAAGATATTACGTTGAGTCGCCCTTTGGTGTACATCCAGTAAACTGGTGGGGATGGGGCAGCGACTATATAAGACATTATCTGCAACAAAAAATCCTTCATTTCATCAATGCTTTAAGTAGAATGAACAAACGAATGAGTACTATTGTCCCGTGAGTTCAAAGTTCCGCAAATTGTGTTTTTGTTGTGTGCTCTTCTCAGCTGTAATACGTAAGCGTGCATCGTGAACACGCGGCCCTGAAAAATGTGTAGAACACCCTGATAACTAACGGAAAGCTAAATCTGGACTCACGGGACAATAGTACTCATTCATTTGTTCAGTCTACTTAAAGTATTGGTGAAAATCAAAGAGTTTTGCTGCAGATTGTGCCTAGTGACTGCCCCATCTCCGCCATCACCGGATGTACACCGAAGGGTGACTCAATGTAATATCTTCCGAAGGACTCAAAGTGATGCAGAAATTTTACAGGTGAGGAATTGCATGGTCCAGGTTGAAAAAAAGAAAGTTAACCTTTAAGTTGTTTTTATGGGGATCGAATCCTGCCTCCACATTCTGGCGTCAGCAGGATCCATGTAGTACAACAGATAGGTCCATGGATTTGTAAACAGTTTCCATGGTGGCCCCACCTGTGTTTGCCCATATAGCCTGCAAGTCTTCGAATGGGCATGGGCTTGAACTGGGCAAATTTGCAGATCTCATAGTTTAAGTTACATGGGCCCCATATGTGAAAACCCATATAGGAAAACACAGGTGGAACCACCATGGAAACTGTGGACAAACCCACTTGGGTCCCTCATATGCAGCCAAAATTTAACCCTTATGGGCCCCACATGGACGTGCCGGCTGTGCTGGGTCCTGTCACTATGCCTGGATCAATCAGGGCACATTGATCATGTGCCCCGGCAACTTAGCCACAGGGACATCCCTTTGGCTGACTGATTAGTTTGCACGACTCTCACCCAGGAATCTAGAGATTTAATCCCTCCTTGCATTCCTGCCACACTAAGAAAAAATTCAAGATACTAAGATTTTGGTGAATACCATATTTTTCATAAAAAGTTTGTAAGTTGGATTTAAGTAGAAATTTGTTCATTAGAACCGTTGGTGAATGAGGTTGAATGTTTGGAGAGCATCTTTTGATATGAACCAGGAAGGTTCAGTGAGCTGGTATTCTACCCAAGGTCCTTGAAGTAATTTTCCTTCAAGCACCAAGGTCCTGAAATGTTTATCAAGGGTGGCAATATTTGTTCTTAACTTCTTGCAAATACAGTTGTGTTAAAAAGCATTTATCCCCTTACCGATTTATTATTTTTTGGCATGTTTGTCACACTTAAATGTTTCAGATCATCAAACAAATTTAAATATTAGACAAAGATAACACAAGTAAAAACAAAATGCAGTTTATAAATGAAGATTTTTATTAGTAAGGGGAAAAAAATACAAACCCACATGGCCGTGTCTAAAAGTGATTGCCACCTACACCTAATAACTGGTTGTTCCACCCTTAGCAGCAACAACTGCAATCATGCATTTGCGATAATTGGTAATGAATCTTCTACAGCGCTGTGGAGGAATTTTGTTCCACTCATCTTTGCAGAATTGTTGTATTTCAGCCACATTGTAGGTTTTTCAGCATGAACCGCCTTTTTAAGGTCATGCCACAGCATCTCAATGAGATTCAGGTGGGGACTTTGACTAGGCCACTCCAAAGTCTTCATTTTGTTTTTCTTAAGCCATTCAGAGGTGGACTCTCTGGTTTGTTTTGGATCATTGGGCCTCTTGCAAGAAGCATTCATAAGAACAAATTCGTTCTTAAATGGTTCGTACGAGTGATTTAGGAGAAAATGCCGTATTCAACAAGTTTCATGTGTTTCTAATCTTCTGTCAGGCATGAACAAATTTCACAACTGCTTCAGACTAGACGTAGGAGTCTTGTGCAATCAGTCTGCTATTATCCAAACCTGGTTTTTCAATAAAGAACTGTATTAATCATTACTTAAAAGCTATGGTGTATTTTAAAATCCAAAATAAATTCTACTACTTATGTAGGCTATCACTCTGCAATTAGAAAGTACATTTTCATGTACAAACTGAGCAACTAATGGACATTTAACTTGCAGCCGGCATGTCGGTGAGGGGACGATGATTTGATTAGTTGTCATTTCATCAATAGAAAGTGCAGTCAGTTAGTGATGTGTCGTTCACGAACGATTCGTTCAATATGAACTAATCTTTTATATGACTCGGGAGTAATGAGTCCTCTCAGAGAGCGATTCGTTCATTTTCATGCACTGCGCTCTCTCGCCACACGGCAGCAGCTGTAAGCTCAGCCAGCCAGCAGGACGACAGGAAACAGAAATGATTAGTTCATGACTCAAACAACTGTGTCGGTCCACAGGTATCGTTCTTTTGTGACAGTCAGGCTGCTCAGGCTGTGTGGTGAGGAGGAGCAAGCACTTTAGTTCGTTCATAATCTTTCATACGGATCAGTACAGATCTTTCTTTCGTCCATTTGTCA
The DNA here is from genome assembly GCA_023101725.1 of Atherinomorus stipes. Lineage (NCBI taxonomy): Eukaryota > Metazoa > Chordata > Actinopteri > Atheriniformes > Atherinidae > Atherinomorus > Atherinomorus stipes. The sequence continues at coordinate 488,584 of JALJCO010003800.1, forward strand.
CGTGAGAGCTGCGCTACGGTTACGGCTGTGGAGAGGAGACCAACAAGGAATGATGTCTGATATCTTATGTTCATTCATTTGTCCGTTGTCCACATCTGACATATACATTAATCATGAAATCACAAATGATTAGTGGGCTTGTAGATGTGCACAGTGTGACTGTGTATCTGATGACGTAAAGTGTGTTTGTTAATAAATGTTTTAATTTATATCAACACATTGATTGTGTTTTATTCTGCCATTTAAAAAATAAAATAATCAATAATAATAGTAATGATGATAATGATAATAATAATAATACATTTTGGACATAATAAATGTACCACGTAAACATCTCATTAAACTTTTATTACTTTTGTTTTAATTGTTATTGCTAATTGTCTACATTTGTTTTAAATTCACTCTTCTCCATCTCCCAGCTGTCATGTGACAGCAGCAGCTCGGGCTGAACGGGTCTTTCTCGTTCTTCGTTCACGGCTCAGACCAGTACGTCCTTCTCGGTTACCGTTCATTGGTCTTCGTTCACGGATCAGGCTGTGTAACAATCAGTACGTCCTTCTCGTTCTCGTTCATTGGTCTTCGTTCACAGCTCAGACCAGTACGTCCTTCTCGGTTATCGTTCATTGGTCTTCGTTCATGGATCAGACTGTGGCAGCAGTACACTGGCGGTGGCGGGTCGGACTCCTGAGTCCTTGTTCATTTGTCATGTGACAGCTGCTGGTCACTGTCGCGCTGTTGTAAACAATAATATCAGGGAGGAAACAGAACACGAATGACTTTACTGAGGCGTGTATTTGCTTTTCTGGGTTTTCACGCGTTTTGATTTGCTTGTGGTATTTTAGACAGCTCGAGCGCGTGGAGGGCCGAGAAGGAGATAGGGGGGGGGGGGGCGTATTGAAACAGACTCAAGCCCGCGCGACTACCTGTGAGCCGGAGCCCGGGAGGGAGGAGGTGATTCCTGGGCTGACACTGTCACTGTGTGGTCCTATGTGCAGCTGAGCCAGCAGGAAGGAGGTGAGTGGTTCATCCTTGGCTCGAGTCCGGCTGCTACACATATAGACCTTTTTCACAAAAACCGGAAGTACGTAATGGGCGAGAATCTGGTCTTCCTGTGAGGGCCAGACTTCAGTCAAACGTCAAACATGGATCATGTTTCCACTCTGGATTTTACGTTTGAGCCCGCTTACTCGACTCTGCCTCGATCTTAAGAACCAGAAGTTTTGCCTGCATTGTTTCGATCATGTGACCAACGATGCATTGTTTTGTCATCTGTATGTGTTGAGCTGCTCCTGGGATTTTAAAGAGAGGGAGTTTGTTAATAACAAGCTTTAAATGTAATTCAATCACGTCCGAAACCGAATGTTTATAGAGGAGGTTTACCTCGCGATTATTAATAATTTCTGACATCAGAAAGCATCAGATTAGAATGAAATTTGCAGAGCCGCTCTGATAACATTGACATAAAATAAAGCGTGACCATGCAGGTGTTATTAATGCATCAGTACGTGCATAATGTCCGTAAATTAACGTATAATTCCTAAATTATCGCCTCTGCTGAAATAATGCTTTTTTTCTTTTTAAAGATTATACAGGTTTGGTCAAACTTCCCTGATCACTCTGATTTCAAAATTATTGTTTTTAAATGATCATGAACAAAATAAGGATCACAGATGGTAGAATATCGTTGTAACGTGTTAAACTACAAGAGATCGCAGGAGATCGTGGTTCATTCTGAGTTTGAAATAAAATTAAATAATATTCTGTATGTTTGGTGGCTTTTATTTAACATGCTTCTGTTGTAGCTTTGAGTAACATACATGTATTATTCTAGTACAGCTGTGGGTTACCAGTGTTTTCACGTATGTTATAATGGAGGCTGAGACGAGGCAGTTCGAGTCCAGTAAAAGATCGCTGGACCCAAACTGCCTCGTCTCAGCCTCTCATAACATACGCGAGAACATTAATCCACGGCTACAAAGCAGCATCATGCGCTGCTGTTCAACAGTCCACCATGAAGATCCACAGATGACAACACAGTTAAACTATCTCCATGCATGCAAGGGCAAAAATATAAAAACCCTTTTCTTCTACTTTAACACTAATGGATGAAAACAGTAACTCAGGACTGAGGCAAGAGTTAAGGACATCATTTTATTGTATTTATTCTATTTTATTTTTGCTCTCTGACCGTATCAAATGTTTCCAGCAGGAATTGATGCGGTTGCATTCAGTATAACAGTCTGTGCTCACGGCGGTCATGTCAAAATGACTCTGCGTTTAATGACGCTTCGGTTTTTACGTCCCTATTAATGTCTATCATCGATGGATGTTGAAAAGTCCTGGAAATGGATGTTGGACTGCTTCAGAGCAAAAGAAAAACAGCCTGATGCGCTGCAATGACTTGACTTTCCAGCTTAAGACACTGTCGTCGGAAGCAAAGATCCTCGTCCGTTGTGTATTTCCGGTCAAAAAACAAGGAAGTGTGAAAAAGGTCTATTGTGAGCTTCCACTGCACCAGTTATTTAGTTTGTGTGCTGCGAGTGACGCCGTCGCCGAGCAACAGAGTGAACTGAGTGATTCGGTCATGTTGTGAGATACGAGCAATGACTTGGAGCTCACTCAGGGCTACAGCACCACCTGCTGTAAAAATGAACGAAATGACTCGTTCAAGATTCGTTCTTTTTACTGTTCGAGTAGAAGATCCGAGTCAGCCAAAAGAATCGGTCTTCCCATCACTACAGTCAGTGAGCTCCAAGTGAGATCAAGCTGCTATAAATTTGAAATAACATCTCAAACAGAAAATTATGGAAAGTTCAGAAAGGAGTTTCAGCATCAGTCGCTGCAACTCTTCTAATGGTCAGACATGCAGTCAGTTCATGACGCCTCGGCTTCGTTATTACATAAAATGTGGAATGTTTGGGTCTGAATTTGTCAAATTAGAGTTTCAAATTTTTATGTGCTTTGTTTGAGAGAAATGGAGAGGCTGATGAAAGGATGACAGACATGGTCCAGCTACATGTCGGCCTTTTTTTTTTTTTATCTAGCTGGGACGCACAGTACGTGAGCGTGTGGATGTATTAAAAGGAGATTTTGCAGAATGCTGCAGGAGTACCTGCCCTGTTTTGGCGTATGGAAACTCATATTAAACATTTCCATCATATATTGCATCTCTTGGCCTCCATCAGTAGGCTAGTTTTCAAGGACTGTGTTGCTTTTGTTAGACGTCGTTTTGATACCATTTTTTGGATCAAATAAGTTTTATTTTTTCTTCTGTAGTGCGACCAACAGAGACGGCATTTACAGCTCTTGTGATTTATTCTCCACTACTCGGCTTTTATCTCCTTCAACTCTGCTGCTCAGATCTCTGAGTCAGCAGAACCTCTATCTCCGAATTTGTAAACTTTCTCTCCTCTGCCCTCAATGCCATTTTTCTGAATGAACACCTGACAAGCGTAGGAAGTCGTGTCCTTTTATGGAATCATCGGGTGGTAATTATGCATTTGCAATTCTCATGAACGTGCGCTCACTTACGTGCAGGTGGAATTCATCAAGTTTACAAGGATCATTTACGCAGTTATCTGAAGTTGAGAATGTTGAATCTGACGTGGCGCGCTCATAAGAGTCCACGGTAGGAGAAAAAGTAAGAGAAAGTTACGAAAAGAATACGAACATGTTGCATTAGGCCCATGTCCTGCTGCAGAACCCAAGTGCACTTCAGCTTGAGGTCATGAACAGATGGCCGGCCATTCTCCTTCAGGATTTTTTGGTAGACAGCAGAATTCATGGTTCCATTTACCACAGCAAGTCTTCCAGGTCCTGAAGCAGCAAAACAGCCCCAGACCATCACACTAAAACCACCATATTTTACTGTTGGTATGATGTTCCTTTTCTGAAATGCCGTGTTACTTTTACGCCAAATGTAATGGGACCTACACCTTCCAAAAAGTTCAAATTTTGTCTCATCACTCCACAGAGTATTTTCCCAAAAATATTGGGGATCATCAAGATGCTTTCTGGCTAAACTGAGACGAGCCTTTATGTTCTTTTTGCTCAGCAGTGGTTTTGGTCTTGGAACTCTGCCATGCAGGCCATTTTTGCCCCCCAGTCTCTTTCTGATGGTGGAGTCATGAACACTGACCTTAACCCTCTAGGCGCCAGAGTTTATTTAGGAAAATATTCCATTTGGACTTTAAGATTTCAAAATGCTGTAGCTTGGAGGTGGTAAGAGATAGATCCATAATGTAAATGAGAAAAATATTCATCATGACCTAAAGTTTATGATGGGAGTAAATTTACACATGTAATTTGCATATTGTGATGTCATCAGGTAGCAGCCATATTGGATTGTGTAACTTTCAGTAAAAAAACAGATTTTTGAACATATTTATACACAGGAAAAAAAATTATACTGTCAAATCATGCTCTAAATAAAGAAACATGAGTTTGATTGGAGTAACTTTGCTAATATAATTTGTATATCAGCAGGTAAAACTCAGTAAAACAGAATTTTGAACATATTTACACAGTAGATTTTTTTTCCCCCCATTCTTTCACTGATCCCTTTTCATCCTCTCATCCTCAGAATAAATGAACAGAAATCTGACAGGAGTACATTTGCTAATATAATTTATATATCAACAGGTAAAATTGTATTTTTATGTGTTTTTTTCCCCCTTTTTTTGTTATTATAGATTTATAGTTTGTCATAACCTAGCTGACTCCTCATACCATCAAACCAGCCATGAAATCTGGGGTTTGGCTGGAGTTAGTGTGTGTGTCAGTACTGGTGAGCATATCTTTCATTTGTGATGAGGTTCCAGAAATCCTCATCCGAAAACAGAGACAGAAAATCACATGCACGAGCATCTGTGAGATCCTCGTGTCCGCGATATCCCACACAGGCTCGTCAGTGTCTTTGATCCATTCATGGAAAACTTCCTCAACTCTCAAACATTCCCAGTCATCATCAATAACTCCCCTATTTTGATTATCCCATCTTCTGCCCACACGTCCCTCTTTCTTTCTCCCATCAGAGAAAACTTTCACCGTCATTAGTGCTTTCTGACAGTTTGTGCGGCGCGAGTGCTGCAGCACGCGCTGCGACGTCAGTCATTCGTCTCTGACGGGGGCTGATCTTCCCCTTCTAATCCTGATCAGCAAAGATCAGTGCTGCACCTCGTCTGCACTGTAAAAGCCTCTGGGCGTTTAGATTTTTATTCTAAAAGTTGCGATCTGTCTCTCACTCATTCCAACACGCTGCTGCTTTCGCCTTTTCTTTCTCTCTCCAGCGCTCCTGCAGCTTCACGCGCATACAGCGGTGTCGGGTTTCAAACCTTTATTTCTCTGATTTTTTCCATATAAACACAGTCAAAAATGGCGTCAGAACTAAGGCTGTATGTCTTGGCGATGTAGTAAAACCAAGCAGTAACAGTACAAAGCTACAGATTTAAAGATAAGGTCTGTTATATTCAGTAAAGTTGCCTGTCGCAATATTGAGACTTTGGCGCCTAGAGGGTTAATTGAGGCAAGTGAGGCCTGCAGTTCTTTGGATGTTGTTCTGGGGTCTTTTGTGACTTCTTGGATGAGTCGCCGCTGTGCTCTTGGGGTAATTTTAGTCGGCCGGCCCCTCCTGGGAAGGTTCACCACTGTTCCATGTTTTCACCATTTGTGGATAATGGCTCTCACTGTGGTTCGTTGGATCGCAGCATGATGTGTAGTTTTTGAGTAGTATTTTTGTTATCTTTGTCTAATATTTAAATTTGTTTGATGATCTGAATCATATAAGTGTTACAAGCATGCAAAAAAATAATAAATCAGGAAGGGGGAAAACAATTTGACACAACTGTATTTTTTCCCTCTTAAACCTAAAATCTCTGGAAGATTGTCTAATAAGACGATGTGAAACTCGCAGTGGTGTATATCCAGAGAATTTGTTGCTAATGATTGAGTGGAGTAGGCCTGACCTGGTTACTTCCTCCCACCTGCTCAGTCTGTGTGCGACACATGTGGTGCTGGTATCAACAGAATGGTCATCAAAGAGCCTCACCTGCCGTCTTCAAGGTTTTGCACAGCAAAGGCAGTGATTTCCAGCATACACGCTGTGAAAGCACTTCTCTAGCAGAAAATCACCTGCTGTGAAATCTTTGGGTGAAAAAGCAACTGCAGAAAAACGACTGAATATTTCCCGGATGTCTGGTGGTCGTGTAAAAATGAATTTGGTGTTGAAATAAAGGGCTGAAACATGAAGATGGAGGAATAGAAACAAAGCAAATGTTCATGTTTGAACGGGGTTAATTCTTCGATCTGTTGCAGAACAGCCTTACGATCAGAGGTCTACATTTCCTGTTGAAGAAGCTGGGTTCATTATATTGCTGCCTCCATCCATGTTTTCTTCCACTGACCCCTCTATCAGAGGGCATTATTAGTGCTTTAGCTGACAGCTGAGTCACATGCAGACTTGGCTAGGTTGAGGTCAGCAGGAACCCACATTATTACAGGTAGCACAGTTCCATGTGTGCACCCCATTTACTGAAATAGTAAGTGCAATGAAGATGAAGGGGTGAATGCTGGCAGAAATGAAACATGGGATTCTTCTTTTGTTCAAATGTGTGACATCAGCCTTGCTGAACTGTCCATAAGGTCCATCACCAGACTTGGTCTGTCCCAACAGTCCAGAGACTTCTCTAAAGATCTTGGTCTGAGATCAGTCAAATTTTCAGCAGTGAAAGTAGGGAGCTGGTCCAGACTGATCATGCAATATCCTCACCAAGAAAACGGCTCGATGAGCTTTTGTTAAACATGTCAGTTGCTGGTTCTGTAGTTGAGCAAGTTTTCCAGTTTCCAGATTACTGGGTTGGTGCATGGTTGAAAGTGGGATATATGGAAGTGTTGGGGGGCACTGGGAACCCTGGGTCTAAGGACTAACCCTGGGTTCACACGAAAGGCGTCTATTTACAAACGCGCCAACATTTCGATGCCCAGACACCAGAGGTGGGAATTGTGGAGTCAACAAGTCTTTCCCATGTCATGTATTTGTTCTGCCCAACTGCTGAACCAGAACAAATACATGAAATGGGAAAGACTTGTTTACTCCACAATTCCCACTTCTCTGAAAGAAACTGGACAGCCACTCGCTTGATTTGGATGTATTATTTGCATGCTATTGACTTAAAGACCCACAACATATCTTTTAGAATTTAAAAAAATATGTTTCTGACTCGTTTTGATGGCACACCAACATTTATTATACATATTTTCGAGCCATTACTGCCCAGGGGCTCAGAAACTGCACTATGCAACGCTTTCATCCGGGACGTGGCCATGACGTTGCAGCTGACTATTGGTTGCGCACCGCTCACGTATTAGCAAATGGATATGAACCAGACAAAAAGACAGCAGTTGTTTTGAATGCTCATGACAGATTCTGCAAAGAAATGCCAGGAAACATTACCGGAGAAAGAGAGGAAGGGACAGAACAAGAGTCAAGATAAGTCTGTCTTTTACTGGCTGGAGTGAATCACAGTACAGGTACGATGCAAGATTGATGCTAGTTTAGCCGTCATTAGGGGGCGCATCACTGAGAAAACTGCTAAAAGTTCCATTGCACAAATAATTTTACTCGCTTCAGGTGTGAGGAGGGTTAAGGGTCCTTCTCTGACACCAGATACCATTGGCAGTTTGAACAGCATTGTAAAGTATTACAGCTCACAGCTGCTTTGGGGTCACCTGAAGAACCAGCTCCATGTTGCTTGTGTAGTGCCACACATCTCCCCTGAAAGCTGGCTGGCCACTTGCTGGTTGCTGAGCCACAGGGGTGATGATCAGAGCCCAGCGGGGGGGGGGGGGGGGGGGGGGGGGGGGGGTGTTTCAGGTCCTACCCAGTCTCTGCAGTGCTGCCTCCTGATGTGGAGCGATGATATCCCAAGCAGCAGGTCAAATCCAATCAACACAAGTGATCAAAGGCATTTAAAACTAAATTCTAGTAATATGTAATTGTCAAAATCGGTCACCTGACATGTTGATTAAAAGGCTTCAAACCTATAATCATATTTTCTTCCACATGGTGGTTAGATGAACTCTAAAATCAAACTAAATGGAGGGAATTCCACTCTCCATTAAGATCGGGATTCATCGGAGCTCAAATATAGTAATTTATCATGTTTCTTGATGACATTTTGCCTCTCACTCGAAAGAGTCTATGATCTCGGCTTGTTTATTTTCCTCCTTTTTGCCTCACCTTTGGCTGGATTATTTACTTTTGGATTGATGGACACCTGCTTATCGGACCTTAAGTTTCACCATCTTTCCATCGGTTACTTTGCCTCATGTGCTTGACCTCTGTTCCATTTAATTCACCCTGTCTTATTGGATTTTACCTGACTTTGCCCTGCGTTTTGATCCTCTGCAACATGTTACCATGACAACTCTGTTGAAGGATCTATTTGAGAAATCTTGTCAGGTTTTCAGATGTAGAGCATTAGATTGTCTTCATGCATCGCAGCCCTGAAAGTGGTTTCCAGGGAAATGTGTAGAAGCATAAATGTTTTCGTCAGAAGTAAAGACATCTATTATTTTTACCCCTGTATTAATTTGCCAAAATCAATCTTTGTGAACAGAACAAGCAAAGCTCTGGAGAATGAACTGCAAGTATGCATGAACCTGAGCTGCACATAAAACTCAACAAAACTTTAATCCAGATGTGACAATTATTTTTTTTCTTCTTCTACAACTTATTATTTTACTGTTTCTTTAAGGTGAAAGCTTTAAGTTTAATTCCTCCCTGCCTGTAAGAGTCGCACTTACAATCAGTAACTCAATTAAGCTTGTTACATACGCCACGAGAAGCGAGAACTTTGTTATTACCCTCCAGGCTGCAAGAACAAGAAAAATGTTTGTTTTTGTCAAGCCATTACATCTTCCACAAGAAGCTGTGCGACCAGCCGCACTTGGGGGGAGGAGGGGGGCGATGGTGTTCTCCCAATGATTAAACATTTAGAATAGACTTTGTCCATGGGAGGACAATGTTGCGCACACGGTTGTGTCCGTTTAGTTAAATGCCACGTGTGTCATTTACATTTTTGTACTTTCTCACCACCTCAATCAGCTGTTTATTAAAAACTATCCGTTCAACCTGCATCTGCAGAGATGCAGGGGTGACAACCATCTGCTTCAAGCGTCTCCGTAACCACACAATACTTCTCAGAGCTCCGCGAGAAGAAGGTTCTGCTCAGCTGAGGGGTTGAGAACAAGCCACAAGTCATCTTCAATCACATCCCTGACAACAAAATGATGTTATTTTGTTCTTGTGGCCCCGAGAACAAGAAGAAAGTTCTCGCTCCACACAGAAGCTTTAGCATTATGAACACTAGATAACAGCCCAGCAAAACAACGCGTTTGCTAATGCTATTGTTATTAGTCATTGTTAGCACAGCTGGCATTGTAGTTATAATATGAAATATGTAGTATATGTAATATTAATTACACTTCAGCAGCATCCCTCCTACATCTAAATCAAAGAATGTTATAGTATGACTGATTTAAAGCAACCTTTACCGATCTTGCATTTCAGAAAGCACAGCAAGATTATTTGAAAATAAACAGTCCCGCCTCACTCCTAAGACACACCCCTTCATTCCCTCCACCTCCCAATGCAGAATCAAAGGTCTGACAGGCAGGTCCGTTGGACAATCCTAGAGGTGCACCCCACTTCAAGGATTGGTTGGAGTTTTCATTGAATATTTAGAGATTGGAATAATATCTTATTTTGATTTATGGTGGGTCTGTCTTGTATTTTAGAGTTCCATTACCTCATTCATAGCATTTTACCCTGTTAGAAAAATAGTGTAAGAATGCAACATTGGTAAGGGTTGCTTTAATGCAACAAAAATTAGTCAGAAGGGCAAATAAATGTAACATCACAGGAGCTGCAACGACTGCTAACACTGGGCACGGATATCTTTAAAGGAGCCCTATCATGAAAAATTGACTTTTAAGAGCTTTTCAGCATGTCAGTGTGTTATTTCCTTATCAAGAAATGATTTAAATCGTTATTTTTCTTCATTCATGCATATTTGAGTAATCTACATGAATATTTAAACCAAGCGCTACCTCCCTGCAAACGGCTGACTACCCACCCCGTTACGTATGAACGTGGCACCAATCACGAAAGTCCAAATGCGCACGCTCAGTATCGTAGCAAGACGCCCTCTGTTGAACAGACACTCAGAGAATCCTATACACACTCTCTGAGGAAGAAACTAACACCTGCAGGAAGATTTCCTCAGACAAGCAGCCATCAGCTAACAGACGTTTGCTCCAGAGTTCAGGAGAATTTTCTTCCTTTTTTTTTTCTTTTTTTAAGCTCTAGTGGACAGCAAGTTGGGGAAAATGCAGTTATGTTCAGCGTGGTTATGTTCAGCGTGGGAGTTTATTTGTTGTACTGGATGAATCGACTTGCCAGAAGTGGTTGGATTATAACTTCAGGAGCAGAAAAAAACTCAACTTCGTGTGTGAACTTCATTCCTGACAACTTCATGAATCTCGGGCAGTAAAGTGTTTTTTTCTCTGGGATTACTTCTGAAACCTGACGCAGTTCCTACTATAAAAACGCGCATGGACAGACAACAACACTGGTGAGTCAACACATCTCTCAGCTCAATGCTAACTGTTAGCCTATGATTTTTTCGCTAATTTACTTACTTGTCAGGGGTCTCTGTGGTACTTCTGTGGTACTGCGTGTACTTCAAACTCCATATCAGACTCTGGGTCGAGCGCATACAGCTCCATAACAGGATGCTCCATTTGATCCCGTCGATCGGAGTCTGATTATCCATCAATGTTTACAAGATCCATGTGAGTGCTGCTTAGCTCAGCGCTAACTGTTAGCCTATGATTTGTTCGCTAAATTACTTGCTTGTCAGGGGTCTCTGTGGTACTTCTGTGGTACTGCGTATACTTCAAACTCCATATCAGACTCTGGGTCGAGCGCATACAGCTCCATAACAGGCTGGTCTGTTTTATCCCGTCGATCGGAGTAATTACCCATCAATGTTTACTACTAACATCCACATGAGAGCTGCCGGTGCCGGTGCTACAGACAATTCTGTGACCCTTCAGAATAAGTGTCTCTTCCGGGGCGACGTCATGAAATGGGCGTAAAACATGCTGCAATTGGTCGAGAGCTCCGCGGTTCAGTACAGTCAGCCATCTTACTTCCGTGTTGGAAATTAGATGCATCGAAAAACTAATATTTAACACCAGATTAGTTTCTATAGTAACGATGGGAACATATCTAGCTTATAAATGCCTATATTTGACTTTTGGAACATTTGAAAAGCATGATACAGCTCCTTTAAATGTGAACTTGGAGGTGGTGAGTTTTAACTTATAACTTCCAAGTTCAAATGGAGCGCAGCATTAGCAACTTCACAGAACCGGCTCATTGTTAATTAGCATAAGCAAATGTTTGACTTGCATTTAGCTCCTTTGCTACCTTCACCCTCATTCTGCTTCTTATTTTGTCTGCTTGAATTTGAGAAATGTAACGCAAAGAAGATGCTATTTTTACACAGAGCAATCGAGCTAGCAGGTCCTGAGCTAATGTTAATGGTGCAGAATCCTTTAGCTGTTGGCATGGTAATCAAATGTAAATATTTATATATTTTGGAACCATCAAAATTGTTAAAACAATTATTTATATTCTATAAACTTTTTTTTTTTTTGGGTAAAGTTAATACTTTTATTCTGCACCCCTGTAGGCATTTTGTGAATGTACATTTTTTGAAAAATTATTTGATGAAATGTAGCAATCACCTTCAACAGTTTTCATCGGACCTAATCCACTTGCCAGCCAATTTGATCCTTTTTCCTCTAGAACCTGCAGGTTTCCAGTTATAAAGCTTTTAGGATTCTTCTGGGATTTTCCAGCTGACCTTCAGTGGTGGCCATTCACATCTTACGGCTCAAAGTCAAGTCTTTGACAGAAGAAATGTGACATGGTGACCTCCCGCTGCACATGAAAAGAACAGACAATATCTTTAACAGCTTTCAGTTCTGAAGTGTGATTGCTGGAAGATCCCAGCTCAGCTTGGTGCCTCTGTGGGTGTTTAGTGGCACTACTTAGTGTGATGGAGTTGTAGTGATTCGGCCTTTGTGTTCAACTGATTGCGGTGCTTTCTTGTAAGGTTCGTGGCTGTGTGTCAAGTCAGATTGAACATAATTGAAACTCTTGGGTCAGGCTTTGGGTTTAGAAAGAAGCTGTGGATATGGCAAGCCAACTAGCAATGAAAGATGGGCATTTCTAGCTTGTGCTCCAACACCGATAAAGATCAGTAAATACGTTACATGACTGGAAAGTGAAACTTGTGCAGATACGTGCAATTGAATGGGTCTGTTTCATGTGTAATACTGACATATTACGATATATTATTAATGTGTAATATTTGAATCCTGGTGCTTAACGCTCATCCAGTCTCATGTTCCGGATGAATCAAACAGCTGATTGAAATCTACTAATTCACAAATCCAGTGCTACTAATAAACAACATTATACTTCACAGTTCTGTTTAGCAGACACAAGAAACCAAGCTGCGTTATGAAATATGCTTTCACAGATTAAGGACATGTGTTTGTGGAAAACAGCAAACTGTTGAAGGTAAAACAACTCCAATATCTACATCAGTGGAATAAAACCTATTTTTTCTACTTCTTCCTTTCTATTATTTCCTTTCTTTTATTGCAAATTGTGACAATATTTACAGTGCATTGTGTATGTGACAATGTGGTACACAAAATAAGCTAGAAGAAGAAGGAAAAAGAGAGAGAGAGAATATTTTACTTCCAAGAATAGATATTACAAATGGTCGTAATGATGATGAATATGTCCAGGTATACTTAATATTAATGAATAAGTGAAACAGAATTTACAGTGAAAAGCTGTTGATTATAAATTCAAAAATCACCACAATAGTAATGGTAATGCTGGATGTAATAGTAATGGTAATGTTGATAATAACTGTATTATTAGTATTAATAATTAATACTAATAATTAATAATAGCATTTGTGTGAAAAAATGGTAAAGATAGTAATTATAGTAACAGCAGTGGCAGCAGGAGTAGCAATAATATTAGAATACGATGGTGAATCTTATAATAATAATAATAATTCTGTGGGTACAGTATGGGCCGGTCTATCCACCAATAACAGGCCATGAAGGGATGCTGCCCCCGACCCCCCACCTTTCCTGGCACGCCAGTCAGGACACCTACATCTTTCTCTTATTTCTAAGTTTGCAGTAGAAACAAAGCAGAATTATTGTCAGTCCCGATTTTCATAACCAATTACGCTGACGGACATGGCAGAACTCTGTGACTTTGTTTTGTTTTTTGAGTTTCTAGCCCCCTCTGATAACTTTCTTTTTTCTTTTCTTTTTTTTTTTTTTACAAAGGAGCTAGCAAAGATTTAGCAACAGTTTCTGGTATTATTGGAGACATTTACTTCCTTCTGAGAAAGATATAGAGCTGGAGTTTACAATATTAATGTCTGTGTCTGTTATTTGATTAAGTAGTAATCTAAAATCTATTCAAAAGAAGAAAATGCTTTTTGGGGCAATTTTCTGTAATGCGATTAAAATGTGATTAATCAAGATTAAGTACAAAGCCTCTGATTAATTAGATTGATTTTGTAAAATCAAGTCCCACCTCTTGTGCAAATATGACACAATCATATTTTATTTTTTTCATACCATATATTTTCCCCCCTTTTGCACCCTGCTGTAATGCTTATAATGTTTTATGTAAAGCACTTTGAATTGTCCTATACATGAAATGTGCTACACAAATAAACTTGCCTTGCCTAAAAAAAAATGGACGTAGTATCCGGTTACATCTGAAGAGGGAAAAGTGAAGCCAGATGGGCGTTTCCCAGCGTTACCATCTTGCTGTGTCCCGTGTCTCATCACTCCCAGGAAATACTAAAATGGGCAAAGACAGGGCCACTCTGAGCCGCGGGGCAATTGGCAGCTAAGCTAATGCTTAGCTGCCAATTGCTAATCCAAAGTGAACAGGAATGAATGAAGATAGATGGTTTAAAGGTAAGACGCGCTCAGACTTGCTATTAACCAGCTAAAACCCACCATTGGGCAATTCTGCTACAGGCTGAAGCTTACTGGGAACAAGCAGGGAGCTAACTATTAGCCTTCACGGCTAAAATCGGCAGTCGGTCTTCTGCCTGTCAATCAAAAGGACACGCCCCTAATCATGTGTAATTTCAGGATTAAATAACATCTAAATGGATGAGCTATAAAAAATTCACCCCCCCTTACAGTTGACATGAATGTAAACTTGACCTATAAAACATAAAATGATTTTTTTGAACCAGGCTGTAAACATGTTTATTTCTGCTGTGAAGTTGGCATTTTTAACATGGAAGTCTATGGGAATTTGCTCTGTTTTGGAGCCCCTAGCAGATGAAGAGAGAACTACAGTTTTCTAACATTACTTCCAGGCTTTACTCTTCTCACTTGGGTGCCACAGCATGCTTAGCTAACTTAGTTTATTGCCACTAGAGCCACGATTCTAAAAGACTAAAAATGGACATGTTTTCTGGCTTGTAGCATGTTTTTTTCTCTTTTTAATCTTATTTATTTCCACAAATAACTTCTGTAAACTTTAAACTGGTTTTCCACACAACTCACTTGTTTTCCAAGTTAACAACATTAATTGCTGGATTCAGCTCAAGCAGAACATTTTTAAACAATCACGGTGCTGTGTTTCTGAATTCTGAGTTCAGGCCTTCAGGGCTCAAGTCTCGTACAGAAATGGTGTGTTTGCATCCAGACTCTGGAGTTGGACTTGGGCAACAAAGATGGTCCGCTTAATCCTTTAAGCCTGATTATTATAAGCTCTTTCCACTTTAAAAATCATCTGCACTTTCAGTTCATCACAGCAGCACAACTAGAAGGCTAAAATAAAAAGATCCTTTGGCTCTTTGGATAAAAAGCACTTGGGAGAGCCTTTAAAAAGAAACAAGCCTCTGAAGGGCACATCCAGAGTGGAAATGGTTGAGGTCATCGTAAGAGTATTGGTATGGTCAAATGTAAAGAAATGCTGTAGGTTTTTCTTCTCTTTTCTGTAGGAACAGACCACAATCATTCCTCAAACTTTACAACATGCTCAGAGTCCAAACACGGTCAGAGAAACCTTAAACAGCTGAAGCATTCAAGCAAGAAGCAAAAAGTTATTAAATGTCCAACGTTTTTCATTGCAGCAATGTTGTTATTGAATGTTTAAACTGTTCATGCATGTTTATTTTATAAAAAACCTGATTCTTTTATGTTAATTGTGTTCGTTTTTATATCTTGGTAAGTTGACTCATGGCAAGAAAAACCTTTTTCTTCCATCATCATCTGGTCAAGTTTGAGATTTTAGGGTTTGTTTATTGTCTTCTTTCATACTAGTGAAAAAAAAAGTCAAATACACATTTAAGGTGCTTCTTTCATAATACATTTTCCGTGTGTGCATCCAAATCTCTTCAAATCCCACATTCACCTAAAGGCGGCATTTTTACTAGGTGTGCAACAATACACAAAATTCACAATTCGGTTTGATAGGTTTGTGTCATGGTTTGATGGGGTTTTTTAATACAAAAAGGAGAAATTTTCATTTCAATTTCCTTTTTAAACTTGTAATTTATTAAAATTGCTTACAAATATTTAAGTAGAAAAAGAGGATTGTTGTAGAAAATTGTTGCACCCCTACTTTTTATGGTCTGCACGCCATCATGCTCACAATCGTTGGACGGCTCTGAACCATGTGCATTGGTAACTAGACTTGACAGTTAATGGGAGGGTTTTACGCCAAACACGGATTCTCATTGGCTAAGCTTCGTTTTGGACTACGTCATTTTTTCATATTGGTCATGTGACACTGTCAAATTCCTGTTCGGCTTCTCTTGGGACTTTGAAAGTCAAAATGCTGAAGGAAACATGTCTAAAATGTTCTCGGAGAAGATGCAATGACATTCATTTGTTGGAGTCGACAGGATGGCACAAACACATATCCGCTGTTGGAATATCCACAAACTCATCAGCATGGAAACTGTCAGTCAACCCAGGAGCCAACGGCACCCCCAAGAGGTGGCCATGGCCCCCCTGAACAAAAAGCTGGCGACCCCAGCAAAAATGATATTTTTTCATTTACTGTATATCAACATTTATGTACAATTAACACGCACAGCATGCTTTGCTTATATTTGATTGTCAAAATCTTCATAAGCTTATAAGAAAATAAATAAAAAACATTACATTGGAACTACCATTTTCTGCCATTGCTCTTTTGCCGTACAGTATTCCCCTGCGGGTCTGTCATGCATAAGTAACTCACCCTTTCTTATGCAAATTCTTCCAGGAAGGTGCTACCCAGAACCGCCCCAACCAGTTTCTAATGCCAGTTTTACATCAGCACCTACTTAGTCCGGCCCTCATTGGGCCGACACCACCTACACCCGTTTAGTTTGTTCACATTACAATTGAGCACAGCTGAGGACGTCTTCAGCTATGGTGTTCAGTGTGAGTGAGGTCATCATAATGAAGTTATGTTAAGTCATTCGTTTACGACACACACTGAACAACAATGCAGGAAGTTGCTGTTCATTTGATCAATTCTGTTGACCACAGTGTTGTGGGCGTGCAGCTGGTAGACGTGTGGAGAACGCCCACAATAACTATGGCAAGCCAAATCTGAACTCATGGGACAATAGTACTAGTTTATTCGTTCATTTTACTTAAATTATTGGTGAAATTAAGGAGGTTTGCTGCAGATAATGTCTTACATAAAGACCCATTCATTCTGCCCCCTTCACTGCCATTATATAGATATACAGATGCGGGCATGAAAAAGTTCCCCTTTCTGCTGAATGCCAGCCACTTACCAGCGACTCGTCTGCTACTTCAATCGCACGGAGAAACGCCTGTGTGCCCAGGGGAAACGATTTCAGAGCATACGTATATTAATGCCTGGAACAAGGATGTTTCCACATGCCAAGTTTGGACACCGTTCGTGATGACGTATTCGCGGGACAAACCGTTCATCCAGTGATAGTGCAGTAATAGTGCACTATTACTGCACTATCACTGGCTGAACGATTTGAACCATTGAACCACTTCTGGCAGAAAAAGGAGGAACTTTTTCATGCCCAGATCTGTACACAGATCTATGACTAATCTAAATAGCATCCAAAGTAGTCAGAGTGATGCAGAAATGTTACTGGTGAGTAAATGCATGTATAAATTCCTAGAAATAAGTTTCAGGTTGAAAAAACAAAAGTTATCCCTTAAAAACCCTTTGGCACCCTGCTATTTTCTCTGGCCACCCTGTGGCCACCTCTGAAAAAAACTGCTTGCGCCCCCCAGAGCATGGTGGCATCTTAGCGCAGCACAGCGGCTTCTAATAGCTCACTTGCTGCATTTGAAAGAACTGGGGCCTCATTTATAAAGCTTGCTTATGCACAAAACTGGGCATGGAAGTGTATAAGCAACTTCTTATGCAAGAGTTGGGATTAAAAAAAAAACTAGCATAGGAATGTGCGTAACTTTAAGCAAACTTCAGACCTTACTTACGCAGATTTTGGAGACAAATGTGACAAAGTGAGAATGATTTGTTAATGGAAAGAGAGCATGTAGCCTTGCAGTGGCAGCCGTGCGTAATGCGGCACAATGGATGCACTTGCTCTTCTTGAAGACCGTGCTAAAGGACAGAACCGACTGGAGAGTGTGTTCTGAGATCGGAAGATTTCCTGGCTCATGACTGGTTAGCGCGCATGACTGTTAATCAGGAGACTGGGGATCGATGGATGCATCGTGCTGCTGGAGGACCTACAGATGAGAGAATTAGAAGGGAATGTGTTTTCAGGGATTCACCAGGATTTCCTGGCCCGATGATGATGATGATGATGGTGATGATCACTGGCTAATAAGCAGATTTACTTTTGCAGCTCTGTTTTCTATGAACTGGACCCAGATAGACCGACCACCGAAGCTATGCCCACCCCGACGCATCAGCAGCTGCTGACCACAGCGTGCTCCATCCCGGAGCCATCGGCTTCACCAGAGAGGTGAAGGTGTTTAAATGCAGGAGGGGGGGTGACATTGCTGCACCACACCAAACAGGTGTTCTGTGTTCTGCACAGTCGCACTGACATGGCGTTTCCTTCACTGTTCCACAGCGCGACTTCTGTTACGGACCTCTGTAACATCATTCACAGCCACAACAACCTGCTGCCATCAGCAGACTTTAGTTTATCTGTGATTCCACTGTGACGCCCAAATAAAATGTTTTTGTGATGCTCCACCTCATCAAAAAGCACCTTCACTTCAGTCTCCGCAAAATGACATTTTATTGTCTTTTCGGTGCTATGAATTCAGCTTTAAAGCAGAACTCAGTAACTTCAGCTCGGGGCTCCCCCTAGCGGCGTTCTTTCACTGTTGTAAAGTTCAACCCCCCCTACACCCCCACAGCACACAGACGACTTCTCTACCTGTCTTTCCTCTATTTTGATCCCTGGATATATTTCTAAGCTTTTACTAGCTTGTTGATGCTACTTTGCTGTGTTGGTAGCAGCAGCTCGTCTCCCTCTGCTCAAAGCAAAGACCCGTCTCTTCTGAAACGGGACGTTTTACCCGCGATTGCGGGTAAATATACCATGGATTATGTTTTTCTCTGGTGTTGGCGAGTAGCAGGTAAGAATACGAACTTTAATTCACTTTTTGCGGACATGACAAGTGATTATTGAGCCTGAAGCAGTGATGCTTCACCCGGCGCCCAGGCAGTGCAAGCTACATGAATCACTCTCTCGCCCAGCAAAGAGCTGGTTATGAGAGCCAGGAGCCGTGTTTAGGTGGTGTGAAGCTAAAGAAATGTTTTCTTCGAATTAGCGCTACTAGTCTGGTTCAAATCAGCGCTGGAAGCAGCTCGGTAGATAGGGGACCTGAGTACCGTACAGCGGTTTCTGTTGTTGCAAGTTCTGCTCGGGTCGGCGCAGGGAAAGTTGCATAGAGCTGCTCGCAGGCCAGAGGCACCGGTGGGGGGGGGGCATTGAATCGCTCCGTAAACACTTTGTTTAGCCCCACGGGGATTCTGAAAAGCATTTATGGAGGTAAATAAGTTACTGAGTTCTCCTTTAAATACCTCAGATCAGCTGGCTCATTTCTATGCAGAAATATCCAGAACGTACTTTGCATTGACTATTTATGGGAGAAAGTGGGTTTGTAGGTGCGGCATATGAGCCAAATTCAGCTGCGCAATCTTCCAGGAAGAGTGTGATTTATAAAGGGGAAACTGCTTGAATCCATACGTACGCACGGTTTTGTAAATCTGAATATTTTTTGCTGTACACAAACTTTTGGTTTTGGGCGTACGTACACTTTTAGTAAAGATCTTACACACAGTTTCATAAACGAGGCCCCTGAGCAGTTAGTTAATTAGCTCCAGTTAAGCAGGAACAGGACTCAGACTCTAGATACACTGTATTCATTAAATCATCTTTGTTTTTCTTTTCTCTTTTCTTTCCAGCAGATTGCATCTGAAGTGATGTCACTGTCCCCGATTAACTGTGTACTTGACTGTCGTCCTCAGGATGCAACAGGACATCATGTCACCACATTACTTTGCAGTTTCTCTTGGCCCGGGAATTAGGACTTGGGGATTTCAGCTCTCAAAAAATGGGAAAGGTTTAGGAAATTTCTGAACTTTCCCTAAAAACCTACCACAGACACAACATGATAGGAAGAGGAGATAAATGTCTCCATCTTATCAGCTTTATAGATGTTCTGTAAAGTTGTGTCTGAGTTGGAGCTGATTTTCTGTCTGTGAAAAGTGTTCTCTAACAAAACTAGGTTGAATATGTCTGAAGGTGATTTTCTCCGGAGGCCTGCCAGCAGCAGATGTACGAACGTGACTGTGATACTGAATTTGTATCCAGATGAAGCTCCTTTTACAGCTTCCATGTTAGAAAAGTCCAGCTTTGTTTTTTCTGTGAATCTGATTGTATATAATGTCTGTAAAACACAAACATGTTGGACTATTCATAATTTTAAAGGCTGTTTGTCCAAGTTTGTTTTTCCTGATCCTCTGGGTCTAAAATTTTCACTTCTGCAGCACTTGGACACCAAACTTTCCTTCTGTCTGTTTTCTTTAAGTTTATATATATATATATATATATATATATATATATATATATATACACATACATTATTTCACAGCCTGAATAAACCATTTTATCCCAAAAACAGGAAGAAAATATACATTTTTACAATATTCTCGACATTGTCAAGTGATAAACAAAGATATTTAAAATCCCCACAGTAATCTGAATTTGCACAAAATTCAAAACTTTGAACCTGGTTTAAATGTTCAAACTTTCCTATAAATGTATGCAAATTAGTACATTTTCGGTTAGTAAACTAGCAATGAAAAAGCCTTAATGTGAGGAATAAGCCAGTTAGTTTATCATTTTGCCTGTGCATGTGTAATGTTTCACCCAAAGACTGTAAAAAAAAAAAAATAGATGTACATCTGAAGAGGGAATTGAAGCCAGTTTTCCCACTGTCTCCATCTTGCCATGTCGCATGTGTCGTCATTCCCAGAAAATACTATGGGCAAAGGCAAGGCCGGTCGGAGCCGCAGGGCAAATGATTGACAGACAAGCTAAATGGTAACCAAGCTAATCCAAAGTGAACAGGAACGAATGAAGCTAGGTGGTTTGAATATAAGACACACTCAGACTCACTGTTAACCAGCTAAAAACCACCATTGTGTATCTCTGCTACAGACTGAGGCCTTCCTGGGAGCTAGCAGGGAGCTAACTATTAGCCTCCACAGCTAAAATTGGCACCCAGTCTGTCAATCAAAAGGACATGCCCTAATGAAAAAATTCAAGATTGAGTAAAATCTAAACAGACGAGTTATAAAAAATCAACCCCCTTACAGTTGAAAAATAAAATAAAAGTCTGAACAAGGTTACAAACATCTCCACTACAAGCAGGACTTGACGGAAAACATGCGGTCAAAGGCCTGGTGTGACTGGTACAGCATCAGGTCTTACTGGTACGGTAACAGGTGTTTGTGAACAAATATCCTGTGACCTGTGAACCAATATCATCACATGCACAACAACTCAAGTGCAGAAGCATTTCCACACCATGATGACTTGTTTCTCAGGCTTAAAGGAGTGATGACATAACAGTTAAAAACTAGTTTATGTTGTTGGCATTACTTTATATGAAAATACTCCAAAGAAAAAAACGGCATTTTTTACAGCGGAGTATTGTTTTGAAACGCCAGACCTCACTTCCTCAGTAATACAGTTGGGTCCGGTGATGATATGGAGCTTTACCCGGAGACCACGTTGACTTCATTTTGATTGGCTACACCTTATTTCGCTATGACCTTATTTGGAGAATCTAGGTCAAGCTGCGGTCGGAGTTTGCTAAAGGCTAACTGCTAGCAACATGGGCAGTTCAGACAGTGTGAGCTACGTTTATCAGACAAGACAGCATTTAGAAAATAAATAAACTTACAGGTAATGACAAGGTTGTGGCCCCCTTCCTCAGTGTTGCTGCAGAAGTTTGCTTTTAAATCCATTTGTTTGAAAACCCAGACCTGACTGCAGAGAAGTTACTACTAGCTCCATACATGCAGCTGAATCAGACAGGGAGGGGAGGGGGGAGCGGACGGTGCATAAACCGTTAGGAGAGGGGGGCGCTGTTTACTTGATAGTGTGCTCTTATTGGAGCAATCAAATTACGTAGAATGATAGAACTACATAGAATGATAGCCTGCTGTCTGATTCAACTGTTTCTGAGCAGAGAGACAAAGCTGACAGACCATAAACAGGAACTTTGATTCTCACTCTAGACATTCACATGGCCTCATCAGTGCACAATAGATCATATTATACACTGAAAACCCCAGAAAAGTGAAATTTGATGTCATGGCACCTTCAACACAAGAATATCTCACTCTATGGATATTATATAATCTAGCAACAGTTTAATTTGAACTGCTGGTGTTTGGTATTTGCCTTGGTTAGAGCGAATATACACATGGACTAGAGGGCTGTGTTGAGCTCATTAAGCTGAGGGTAAATCTATGGAGAAAGAGAGAAAACAAACTGGATTTTGCAACAGTGACCGATTCTTTGTGCCACCTGCTAGATTGGAGTTTGCTGCCACCGCAGGCTTCAGCTCGGGTTTTGGCTTTCAGACTGTGTGTGGCCATTAGCTGGACGGTCAGCTGGCCAACTGCTGCGCCTTCTCTCAGCTGTTAAACGGCTGCTGACATCCATCCAGTGCTGCTGAGATGGTGTTAACAGCTTGTCCTCTGAGTTTAGTCTTTGTGATTGTGATCGCTTGATTTTTGGTGAAATATAACGTTTTACGAAGTAGCTAATTTTCCCGGCCGAGTTGAGCTCGTAACTGTTACGTGCTTTCAGACCAAACACATTTTTCTTGTGTGAAAGTGCATTTAGTTTGTCAAATGTCGTTTACTGTTGCCTTCCCTGGTACTCATTGCCCCTTGTTTATTTATTGATGTTTCTTATGTTGCTGTGTAATTATGACTTCATGGATTATGCTTTTTTCTCCTGGGTGTTTTTAGTTTTTATGTCCATAAGAGCAGACAGTTGGGATAAAAGCAGCTTTTCACCCCAACACCAATTTTTACTCCAAAGCCTTGTATTTATTGTCTGCTGAGTTTTACCTCATGATCTTTTCTCATTGATCATAATGTAATTGTAACTAACTTTAACTGTAACTGTAATGGAAACAAGCGGCACAAAATACCAAAAATTCAACCTTGACCAAATATAGACATTTCAATCCACATTAAAACATCTTTTCCCTCATGCACCGACGCATCAAATCTGCAACGCATCTTTCAACTTACAAGATTGGTTTATGTTTTTAAATCATTTAGTTGTAAAGTTGTAAAGCTTTTAATTGTTAATGTAAAGCACTTTATATTGTCTTGCACATGAAATGTTGTATATAAATAAACTTGCGTAATTAAATCCTGTTTTCTATTATTTACTTCCTCAGTTGGTGCTTAATGTGCAAATCAGAGATAGTGCTGGTTAAACTGGTCTGGTGGCAACTGTCATATTAATAACTGTACAAACTCAAACCAGGAACAGGAAAAATGGAAATATTACATATTTTGTTCTCCAGAAGAGTGATAATCACACATTTGATCATAGCTTCATTTGAATATTTCCCACCATGCTTTGGGGTTCTCCCTGTATCATTCTGTGCTGTGAGTTAAGTGTATATGATCCCTTGATATTCTCCTGACGCATCATCAGAATGATGTGGTGAGTACTGTTAATAATCTAACTGAATTCAACAGAATAACAAGAATACTGAAAACTTGCATGAAGATTAATACACAGCTACCGTGGACTGTTCTCATAAACAATCCTGTCACCTCTGTCCATTCTTACCAACTTAGCGACTTTGTTGCTATATTTAGTGACTTTTTTAGACCTCTCTAGCGACTTATTTTCCAAAAAGCGCCTAGCGACAAATCTAGCGACTTTTCCTGATGTTCATGGAGGCAAATAAAGTTGTCATCGCTCCCCCCTGTTCATTGGGTGCTACCTGTAGTCGGCCCATTCCTCCCCGTTTCCCAGCACTCACTCACTGTTCACTCTGTCATGGTGCAGGCAGCAGCCCTTCTGAGCTGCTGTGAGATGACCACACCTCCTCATCCACATTATTTCCCATGATGCCTTGTAGCACACCTGGGTCTTCTTTGCACCATGACTCAAATGTGTATGTCACCCCTTCAGTACCCTTGTTATTTAGCATTGTAGCATGTCATACAAGAAATTTCCGGGACGTCATCAAATGGTACTGTGCATGCGTGAAATTGTTTTTCAGGTGCGGTGATGTCATTTAGGAACTTGTGGCGACTTTTGGGCCAGCCAGTAGCGACTTCTCTGCTTGAAGAGTTGACAACAGTGGTGTCTTCAAAATAAAATGTAAATGCAACTCTGTCTTACAACAGCCTTTAAATTATGGAGGATTTGTTGCAATTTGATTTATTTGGGGACGGTATTAAAGGGGTCTGAAAACTAATGCAATCCGGGTCCAGTTCTTGGCCCCCCTCCTACCCAGAGCCTGGGACAATAGACTCGTTTGTCCCCCTATATCAGCGGGCCTGCCAAGAAGATTACCTTTAGTATACTGAAAAGTATACTTTCTAAAAGTAAAAGTAAGCTTGAAGTTTTATTATGAATACATAGTATACCTGGAAGATTACTTTCAGTACACATAGGGGATCCTGGAAAAATGGTACGAGCAAGCTACATTTTAAAAAATACACTCACCCAAAACCACGCCGTGAAACCTCAGGAACGATGATTTGCAAGCAGGTTTGCGAATATAACCGATCACAGCCGACTGGATAGCTTAACTAGCTAGTAAACAACTGAGGAACCACTTTTGTAAATGTGATGATTCGCTCACCTCCAACTCTGTCTGTGGTGTAAAACATCCACACTGCAAAATTCAACACCTCCACAAGTTGATCCACACCCATAGCTGCACAATTAACAGCAGCATACAGCCATGTTGGTTTACACTGTGAGATGTTCACTTCACATTACGAGCGCAGGGTGTAGGGGGAGGGAGAGAGACAAAAAAATGTGTCTATTGGCTCATCAATTACTCTTACTACTGTAGTAAGACTGATTTATGGTCAATTCAAAGGGTAATAGATGAGAGTGATAAATGAGAGTGATTGATTGGCACTACGTGCCGGAAGTAGCATACTTTAATCTGATGTTTACAGCAGGAAGCTAACAATCATTCTGCTAGTAGTTAGTGATGTGATGGAGAATCTGTACTTGCTGTTTGCTAAACACCAGAGTCGCTAGTGCATGTTGTTCTGTGGTCGGGGAGGAAGATGTGAATCTAGCAGGTTGTTCTTGTGCATTATTCAAAAACTCACAAACAGTCTCAGCTTTCTTAAATTCTGAAAACATCTTCTATAGCGCTTTTAAAGTGGGCCAATTTAGTCCCAAGAAGTATACTTGTTAGCTAGTACATTGGTATCAGTGTACTTGGTATATACAGTAAACGCACACTTGGGTATACTTTACTATACTTGAGTATACTTAATGCCAGAGTTGGTAATCCTGCTCAGAAACACGTTTTGTTCTACTGGGTGAAATGGTCCTTCCATCCTGACAGTATCAATACATCATGTATTCAATAAAAGGAAGGAAAAAAGTCAGACCTCTGTGAGAGCTGCAGTTCTGTAAAACTCTGACCAACTCCTGCTATTTGCACCGAGAAGCAGGAATTGGTAATTTGCAACTTATAGAAAGAACGAATTGATGCCTTTATGTCTCGTCTCTGTCCCTCCCCTCTCACCGTCCCCCATGTGACCCCCCTATGCACTGCCCGCTGTAAACAAATATAGCTAACGGACTGCTAACTGCTGCGCCAAAAAAACAAAACAAAACAAAAGATAAGGATTAAGTCTACGAGGTGTTAACATTTGCAGTATGGACTTTTTACATTGCAGAAGAGTTGGAGTTGAGTAGATTAAAGCTTTTAAAAACGTGGTTTGTCAGCTGTTTACTATCAAGCTAACGAGCTATACACCCGGCTGTTATCATTAACTTGTTCGTAACACATTGGCGCACATGTCCCTGCGCTCTGAAGGTGTGGTTTCGGGTGGTGTGATTTTTTAGACCATTTTTCCAGCATTGCCAACCCCTAGCTTTAATGACAAGTACTTAAAGGGACATTGTGTAATCGGGAGCAGCTCCCTCGTACTTTTCATGCTGCATTTGCGTGAAACCGGGCAGACCGACGACAGCCGCTGCATGTAAAGTTATCACCGGCCTCTATGTGAAGACGTGGTCTGTCAGTTACAGTGACATCAGTCCACATCTGATTTGTTGTCATGGCGATGTCGTATTGTTTTCCCTGACCCATGTTTTACCGTCTTTCGCTCGGCTTCATTGATTAAAATGACATCTGGTTTGTTACCGACGGCCGTCTGCCCGACTGCACGTGAACGCAGCATCAGTGAGACGCTAGTTTTTCCCCACTGCAGCGCGGTGACTTTTCAAAGGCATTACCTCGAACTGAGCTGAAAACTCCGGTGTGTCCAGTGAGTTTCTGTGTTTTCCTACTGTCACGCTTCTCCTGAACGCAAAAACATGGCGATACGACATGGCAGCCTCCACCGAGCCGACCCGCTCGATGTGTAAATTAATGATACAAACAGCATATTTAGAACTTAGAGGAGCACTTCAGTTTGTTGATGGGAGTGATTACTGATTAATGAAAAAACACTTTTGAACCAAATAATCAGTTTTTGTGAATAAAACACAGGAGAACTTACACAATATTCCTTTAAGGAATACTTCTTTTTGGTAAGGGAAATCTCCATGGGTGGTCCGAGCTTTATAAAAACAAAACAAACCTTTAATGTTTTGTCCCATTTTATAAATTCTCTTATTTCCACTAAAACCTGAAAAAAAAAAAAAATCATGTAATAAAAGCGTTGATCTTTATATTGTTGATCAAACACATCAGACCTTCGTCTAATAGGCTGTATATGGGTATGAGATGAGATCATATCTGCAGAAAGCAGCCAGGCCTTTTTTCTAGGGACTGACACCAGACGGAAATGGAATTTTACCACCGTTGGGTACATGATTACACGACCATGTGGAGTCACTGAAACTGTCCTGTAAATTACTCATGATAAACTGAACAGTTGGAGCACAGAAAGGTTTCAAGGTGGAACAAGGATACACAGATCTGATGCCATCCTCTGTAAGAATCTTCCAGAAAGGTGATCCAGAGATGGTAGAACCATCAGATATGAATCTGTGTCCCAGTGGAGAGTCTGCTGCTTGCAATTTAAAGCTCCACAGTTCATGAGAAAGGCAAAAACCGAGATGAAACGGGGAGATGATGCTTCACCCTCCCTGAGAGTTTACACCTGACAACTGCACTGCTTTTTAGTTCTGAGGATGAAGCACAGAGGATCTCATGGTGTGAAATAAATATTTAGTGGGGTGAAAGGTTCAAGAAAACATCTGCAGGAGTCAGAAGAAACTAAAAAGCTTTCAGTTTTATGCCATTTAAACTATAACCAGTATTTATTGTGATGAAATCAGTCCCGAAGTGTCCTTGTACAACACCAAGATAACGAAGGGTTGAAGGTGAAACAGGTCAACCTTGGTCCTCTTGATAGCTCAACCAAAACCAGACTATTAAAGAGGATGTGAGTTGGTCTGGGACTGTTCCCAGTTAAAGCTCCTAAAACTGGACAAAGGCACCCGAATAATTTAGTTGAAGGTAGAAAAAGTTATTATATTATAGTTAATATAATTTAGTGAAATGAATTGTGCTTTTGAATTGTGGTTGGAAATAATAATAATAAAACAAACAAATAAACAAACAAAACTGTTCCAGAAACATTAGAGCACCTTTGCTATGAACAGTGGACCAAAACACCTGTCAACAGGTGTAGAAGTTTTTTTTTGAACATTAGAGAAAACACCTGTTTGC
Organism: Atherinomorus stipes; assembly: GCA_023101725.1. NCBI lineage: Eukaryota > Metazoa > Chordata > Actinopteri > Atheriniformes > Atherinidae > Atherinomorus > Atherinomorus stipes. Next base: position 516,172 of record JALJCO010003800.1, read on the forward strand.
AGTGATTGCCACATGTTGCTCAACAATATTTTCGCTTTGGAGCCCCATCATGCTTTTCGTTTTATTTTTGGTTTGTATGTTTTTAATATTTCTTTCAAACGACAATTCAAAGTCAATGTCATGATTTTCATAGAATTTTTTTTATTTATCATTACTTTTGTCAATTTCATCTTATGTCTCTGACAGCTGATTTTATTTCTTGTTTAATTTGAAGGTATGAATAATTCTGAGGATGACTGTAAGTAACCAATCAGTCCAAGGGCTAAAAATGTTGCTGTTAGCAAACATTCGCATATGTGTCATGGCCACCACGCACTCCTAGCATTCTTTTGATATGAGGACAATGGCATTGGTGTGAGGTAACATGTCGCATGTGCGAGCTGCATAAACGCATGGATACGAGGTCAATGTAAACATTAGAGCCCGACCGAAATGGGATTGTTGAGGCCTATTCTGATACCGATATTGGAGGCTTTAAAAAACCAGATATCCGATAAATTGGCCGATACCGGCCGATATCCAATGTGAGCCGATATATATCAGCCAGGATATTTAAAAAATGAACATAGACATACAGGACATACATACTGTCTAGTCCAACTTAAATTCTTATAATGACCAAAATGTGATTCAACACTAAGAATAAGAACATCCAGAATCTGTGATGATGTTTTAGGTGTTGACACAAATTTGTTGTGTTTTCTGCCTTACTGGTGCTGCAGCCCAGGTTAACGTTCACACTGCAGATGTTGCATCTAACACCTGGTAAATCTTTGTGAAGTGGCTCCACACCTTACTCTTTTCCTCTTCCTGGGAATGAATATATATACATTTAGTGTATTTTAGTAATTAGGTTTCAGTACTATAGATGACCATTTCAAAATGAAAACAAGTTGCTGCAAACAGCTTACAGTGATAACACACAGATGAATGGAAGGTGTTTTATAAATGATATATTTTTAAAGAATCATTCACTAAAACACCTTAGAAATATAAATTTATCATCTTTAAGCTTCAAAAAGTTCCATCTTCCACTTAACACAAGGGACTAAACTATATTTAAGAGCAATGTTGCAGCTTTTAAAACATCTAAACAGAATTACAAATAAATACATTAGTTGGAGCTTTTTAATTAGTTTAATGAAAACTTAAACTTCTGAATTTACGAGTCCCAGTAAAACCTGCATGGCATGAAGTATAGAGGGACACAATATAATAATTTTATTTTAGATAACAGTGGAGATGGAAGTTAACAGTTGCAATTATCTCGTTTGTGTCACAAAAAGGCGACTTACACAGCGTTTACTGCTGTATAACAGTCTGACATTAGCTAATAGTAGAGATGGAGTTAGTAGCTGCATCTTTGTTTATTTCACAAAGAGGCAACTTGCACTGTTAAAATGCTAATATTGTCGCTAAAACTAGCGCATTTAAAACTGGCCTGCTCTCCTTCATGCGCTCTAACAGCGTGTTTCCTCGAGGACGTTTGTTGTCACGGAGCACTAAAGTGTAGTTTTATATAGTTTTAGAAAGTCTAAGCTTACCAGGAGGAAACTAAACGTCTGCATCGGCTGCTCTGCTCTCTGCCTGCGTGTGTGCGACGGGGAGCAGAGAAAGCGCTGCTCTCTGTAAGGGGAGGGGGACGAGGCAAGGAGCAGCATGAGCAGCTCTCAGGAAGGGAGGGGGGAGAGCAGAAGCGCGCAGCAGAAGTTTCCTTTTGCCGTTTGAAGCAAAACTAAAATTTTCATATCGGCCACATTTTGGGCGATGGCGATTAATGAGCCAGACCCCAAAATCGGCCTGATATATCGGCCAACCAGAAATGAAAGGCCGGTGTCGACTTCTTCTACGTAAATTTTTGACCGGCGTACAGGCACAGCGCACTGCCACCATCTTCTCCCGGCGCTTTTTACCGTTGAGTGTTTTTTCTGGTTATTTCTCATCACGAAAACATGAACATCCTTAGGGAAGCCTTACGCCGAAATCGGCACCGGCAAATTAATCTCCTGCTGCTACTGGCTGAAGCTGCGCAGGTCTGCAGCCTATAGTAATTTGTGTGAACCTACTAGTAAAACATCTGACGTAATTTTAACTTTCAAACTTGTGTCCATCCAGATGTAAGATAATTACAAGTATGCTAGAAATACTTCATATGAAAAAAAACACACACAAGTATGAGTGTAATACGTAATGTGACTAAAAGGTAATTATATTACATCATTGTTATTGAAGCATCAGTGTTAGACAGCAAAAATAAATAAATAAATGCAAAAAAGACAGCAAAAATATTACAAAAAACCACACCACTATTGATATAAATTAAACTGATTTTTATTTCAAACATTTTCCCCTTTTTCCCCTCAGCCTCCAAACCCCAGGATGTACTGCCAGATAAATGCACCAGTGCCCCTCCAGGCAATGAGTCCCTGGATATCCTCATCTGACCCTAGAAGGAGCAAAACATACATTACAGAAATCATATAATAAGTGAACAAATAATGCTACAGATAAAACCCCCATAACTAATGCTGGCTGTATTGACAAAACATCTACCTATCTGAGGCTGGCTCTAATACCAGCCTCCCCAGCAGTGAAGGCGAAAACTCATCCCATTTACCACAATATCAACATTTAACGGGGAAATTCAATCTTTTGTTGATATGAGTGCAGCTGACCGAGCCGACAGTGAAAGCACCACGGCGCACCACCAAAGTTAAAATACTTCAATAATTTGGACGGAACAATACTATTATAACAGTGTACTATTGGCCGTACACTCTCTGGCCCATGGCGATCGTGTACCGACACTGGTTATTGTGGGTAATGCTTCGTAACCCGGCAGCTAACTAGCATTAGCATTTGCAACACTGTTCGCATTTAAAATAAACATCAGTACACCACAAATACACTGAAAATGACCACAGCTGGTGTTTCTTCATGGTAAAAGGCATTTAAGAAAAACAACACAAACTTACATTTGTAAAGAGCCGCCGTGTTTACTGTGGACTCGTACGAAGAACCGCTCTCCGCTGCCATCTTTCCACTGGTGAGTGTCCACAGTCGCGTACTCAAAATCTTGATGGGTATGAGTACGTCATCCGGGTACTTTTGCATACTCAATTTTCACATACAGTACTATGCATACTGTTTTTTATTTAGATGCAGTATACTCAAAATTTTGAGTATTGAGTATGGAAGTATGCGAATTAGGACTCAGCATTTGTCTGCAACTACTGGCAGCGTAATAATGTTCCTTACAGTTGCACAGTTACAAACAGTTTGGTAAACTGTTGTTTGCGGAAATTCCGTGCAGTTACGCTGTGACTGGCAGATTAGCCTGTCAGTAATTCGTGCTGTGTAGTCCTTTTAAAGCATTCATTCGATTACTTATAGCAAACTTTAAATGACATTTAAATAGAGAATCCTACATTATTGGCCAATACCGTCATTAAAATGTAATATTGGAAAGGATCGCCATTACTTATTAATTTGTTTTAGTAATATTTACTTCTATTTATCTCGCAGGATTTTGTAACAGAATTCCTAACAGTACTGTACATTGTGTCCATTAGTTCCATGTAAATAGATCCGACTGCATTCAGCCCAAAAGGCAATCCATTAGTCTTCAGAAGAATCTTGATGCAATATCAATCTTATAAGTCAGGAAAATGCATGTACAGTCTGTCAGAGGTCCTGTATTAATATCTTTTTGTGCCTGTTCAGTGTGACAAGTTTGATCTAAATGTATTTTGCCATTACGGCCTCCCTGGACTTAGTGTGGTGACGAGCTGATATTGTTTATTTCAGTGGAATGATATCGCACTTTTTATTCATAGATTAACAGAATATGATCATTATGACTTAGGTTGGCGGAAACCTTTTATCACTGTGTTCTCATATTCGATAAGATGTATTCCTTGCGGGGCTTTTCCTCCTCTTCAGTGCTGGATGATGAAGATGGTTGGAACGGCATCAGGTCTCAACTTTAGCCCACCTCTCTGTGTACAACTGACCTGGTTGTCATCAGTGTCCCTTAAAGTGCTGATGACACGACTTTACTTGAAGTAATTTAGCTATAGAACAACAGAAAAAAACAAAATAAGTAGTTCTGTGCAGTTAGAAGTCAGTCAGACTTATATTCATGTAAATATCCGATGTTGAAATGCCAAAGCTCGCTAGCCGCTAGCAATTGACCTATGGTTAAGCCACGCCCCCTCCACTCACTCGGACAAACAATCAACATTTGGTGACAGGTGCTATGTGCCGTCTCCGGAGATGACAGCTGTTAACACAGACAGCAGACGCGGGATCAGACAGAGAGACCACGACAAGATAGATAAAAAAATATTTTTTAAAAACAAGCAAACAAAAAAAAACATTGTTCACAAGTCTGAAACTGCGAGTCAAAATAAAGCCTGTGAAGTCTCTGGAATGCGACTAGTGTGCGCTCCCTCAGTTTCTTGCACAAACTACTGCACAGCTGCTGTTGTTGTGCCAAAAACTGATTAAACAGCCACGGTAATGGAGTAGAGTCTGACTGCAGCTTGGAAGCCAGAGGCGTATCGTTACCCACAGGACAGCTGTAGCTAAGTACCATTACCAAAAAGTACAAAAACTTGCTCGTTTGGCTAGCGTTAGCTAACTTAAACTAACGTTAGGGATGTTAAACATAACTTAATATTTCTTATGTTGCTTCAAACACAATGTTGCCTTACCTTAGAGCAGATGTAGACATCCTTTTTAATTTTATCCACGTTCAGTTGGTGTTGTGGTCTGCCGCATAATTTTTTCTGAAACGGACACTTTTCTCGTTTGAGATGTGACTTGGGAAAGGGCTAAAAATCCACCCTGTCTCTCAGCTTCTCAGGATACCTTGATTATGAACAGTTGGTAAAGTTAAATAGTTTTCTAGAAACAGAAATAAATCGAAGAATTGGGTTTAGCTGAAGGTTCCCCGCTGACAAACTTTCAGCATCTACCCAATAAAAGGAAATCTCTCAGACTTTAAATGATAACCTTTTTAAGAATTTTTAAAAAATATATAATATTGAAACAAAACAGAGAACAGAAATGTAGCTATGATCAGTTGTTCAACATTTAATTCCGAATAAAACATCTGAGCACTATCAGCTAACATTAGCTAAGCTTGCTAACTGAGGGTAGAGTGGAAACCTAGCAACAGCAGCAGTTGGTAGAACTTAGAAAAGAGCTAACAGATTTTAACTGATTTGGGACGTGGCAGAAGGAGACAGAAGGTGAAATTACAGCTGGATGAAGTCGGTTTAGAGACACCACCAAGTGAAAATGTCTCTTTTAAAAGAAAATGAGGAATGCTACAGAATCCTGGATGCTCTTTTCAACCCCAGAGTTCACTTGCACAGATTAGGTTTGTGTTTTTCATTATTCTTGAATGAATGAATGAAATGAATGAAAAATACTTTATTCATCCCAGAGGGGAAATTCAGTATTGTAAAAGCTCACTTTTTTTTCTTTTTTTTTTTAAATAAACAAAAATCAGTCAGTCAGTCTTGTTCTTTAGGGTAATGGCTTCTGGCAGGAAAGAATTTCTGTATCTCTCCGTCCTACAGCGAACTTGACGCAGCCTCCCACTGAACACACTCTGTTGATTCTTCACCGTGTTGTGGAGAGGATGGGAAGTGTCCTCCATCATCTTCATCAGCTTGTGCAGCATTCTTTTTTTAACGATCAGCTCCAGCGGCTCCAGAGTTATTCCCAGCACAGAACCAGCTTTCTTGATCAGCTTGTTTAGTTTCTTCAAGTCTCTGATTCTGATGCTGCTTCCCCAGCAGATGCTGCAAAGCTAATTGCACTTTCCACAACAGACTTGTAGAAGATCTGCAACATCTTGGTGCAGACGTTGAATGATCTCAGCTTCCTTAAGAAGTAGAGTCTGCTCTGACCTTTCTTGTAGATGTAGTCAGTGTTGCATTTCCAGTCGAGTCTGTTGTCCAGCTGAACTCCAAGGTATTTGTAGTTCTCCACCACCTCCACCTCCTCTTCCAGGATGTAGACAGGACTATGCTGCTTATTCTTGCTCCTCCTGAAGTCAACAATTATCTCTTTAGTCTTGCTGGTATTTAAGATGAGCTGATTGTTACCGCACCATTTCACAAACTGATTGACAAGTTCCCTGTACTCGGCTTCTTGTCCATCATTGATACACCCCACAACTGCAGAGTCATCAGAGTATTTCTGCAGATGACAGGACTCAGAGTTGTACTGGAAGTCTGAGGTGTACAGTGTAAAGAGGAATGGTGAGAGTACAGTTCCTTGTGGTGCTCCAGTGCTGCTGACCACCATCTCAGACACACAACCTTTCAGTCTCACAAACTGTGGTCTGTTTGTGAGGTAGTCGTAAATCCAGGTGGTTGTGGAGGGATCCACCTGGAAGTTATGGAGCTTCTGACATAGCAAAGCAGGCTGAATAGTATTAAATGCACTTGAAACGTTAACCCATCATATTTTAAAAAATATGATGGGTGGCATTTTCACATTTCTCTAAAAGTATAACTGAAAACCGTTCTAGAATTATCACAAGTCACATCTTTGGGGAAAAAATTGCTAGAGGGGTCTTGAAACCCAATAACTAGCAACAACTTTGAGCATTTCTCACATGTGCATCAGTGTAATTGCTGTACCAGGAAATTGGCACTGACAAACCTTCTACATTGATTCTAATGCAAACTTAAAAAATAAATGTGTTATTTTTTTTAGATCAATTAATCAGAATTAAGAAGTTGAAGTCTCATCCATAAAATAAACATTATCTTTGTTCCATTACATTGTGTGAAATGTAGTTATTAAATACAATCTGTTTTCTTCTCTAACTCTTATTTATTGCAATTACACAATTTTATGTACAATGTAGACATTTCCTTTGAATCTGTGTCTAATAATGATTGGACACACTGAAAGACAAATCTGTCCTGATGGTCATCTGTTGTTCTGGACAGAGTTTATTAACTAGAAATGATGTGATGCAAGTCTCACCACTGACTATATTTACTACTACAACAGTAACACACATGCATTCCTGTGTTCCCTGTAGATGCCCGCGATCTGTTGAGATTTGAAGAAGAGGTTCTTCGTGAATGGAATGACAGTCTGGACCAAAATGATCCAGAAGTTCTCAACATAAAGGAAGAAGAAAACAAAATCTCGACCATTCAACTGACAGAGGAGGCTTTTGGACTGGAGGAGGGCATCACCATGGACCAACTGACCGAAGTTGTTATAAAGAATGAAGAAGATGCAGAGATATGTCAGTCCCCACAACTTCAGAGACAAACTGAATACAGTGGAGCTGCAGATCCTCCAAAGAACGGCTCAGTTAAACAGTTTAAATTCCAATCTGAAACACAAAAACAAACCAGTAACCCAGGTCCAAATACCAGTGGAAAATCTTCCACATCATCTGAAAATGAGGTCAGCGATCCTGAAAATGCTAGTTATGAGGAATGGCAGAAACCTTTGTCAGATGCTGAAGCTGAAAGTGAAGACAGTGACACTGGTGACGAGATAAAGAGGGGAAAAGTTCAGAATAAGTTTGTTAAAGTGAATCAAAATTTAGACTCACGGATGCAAGGACGAACAAAACAGAGAGAAAGTCATTGTGATGTTTGTGCTAAAAGGTTTACATGGTATAGTAATCTTAAAACACACATGCGGGTCCACACAGGAGAAAAACCATTTGGTTGTGATGTTTGTGGTAGAAGGTTTACAATTCACCAGAATCTTAAAACACATATGCGAGTCCACACAGGAGAAAAACCATTTGGTTGTGATGTTTGTGGTAGAAGGTTTACAATTCACCAGAATCTTAAAACACATATGCGAGTCCACACAGGAGAAAAACCATTTGGTTGTGATGTTTGTGGTAGAAGGTTTACAATTCACCAGAATCTTAAAAGACATATGCGAGTCCACACAGGAGATAAACCATTTGGTTGTGATGTTTGTGGTAAAAGGTTTACGCAGCGTGGAGATCTAAAAACCCACATGAGAGTCCACACAGGAGAGAAACCATTTGGTTGTGATGTTTGTGGTAGAAGGTTTACAATTAATCTGAATCCTAAAACACACATGAGAGTCCACACAGGAGAGAAACCATTTGGTTGTGATGTTTGTGGTAAAAGGTTTACGCAGCGTGGAGATCTAAAAACCCACATGAGAGTCCACACAGGAGAGAAACCATTTGGTTGTGATGTTTGTGGTAAAAGGTTTACGCAGCGTGGAGATCTAAAAGCACACATGAGAGTCCACACAGGAGAGAAACCATTTGGTGTCTTGGGTGAGGATTAAAATATCTGCAAGGTCTTAAAACATGCATACAACTTGACAAAGAATAACATGTGCATAGTTCAAGGTATGTGTGAAGGATTAGCTGTCAATATGAAAAAGAGAAAAGAGGGGGGGGGGGGGGGGGGCATTGAGAGGATTTTTAAAATAAATAGTTTTTTTCTGCTTTGGTTTGTATTAATTTTTCTAGTCAATCTGCTTTCTTTTACTTTCATCTCTGTCTAGTTTAAAGGAATAGTTCACCCACAGAATGATGTAACTTTATTTTCCACTTACCCTCATGGTGAGCAAGACTCTGGAGCACTTTTTTGACATCTCAAATGCAGCCGGCGATCAGGAAGGCGTCTCGTTTTCCCCCAACTTTCATATAATGGAGATCGCTGGGACCTGAGCCTAAAAGGTCCATCAAAGTCCACAAAAACTTGTCAATATTCCTCCATACTGCTCGTCCAATGTAATCCAAGTGTCCTGATTGGGTAGCATCCATAATTTATTCGAAATGACATCATTTAGTATATTTTTAGAGCCTAAACAGTAGTGCATCTTACTTTCACGAAGCGCGCATATGCGCGTCCTCTTTTTCTTTCTTTCTTTCTTTTAAATCAATATCCAACCTCCGTTGTGTTTGTCCCAGGTTGTCCGCAGCTCTGGCGCTCTCAGCAGAATGTAAACAGCGAATTTCTTCTCTTACGCTTGTATTATCGGCAGAGTAGGCTCTGAACGCCAAGGCTTCCATAGTTTCCTGAACGCGCATATGCACGCTTCGCTGAAGATGTACGACTGTTTAGGCTCTAAAAATATACTAAATGATGTCGTTTTGAGGAAATTATGGGCGTTACCCACTCAAGACACTTGGATTACATTGGACGAGCAGTATAGGAATATTGACAAGTTTTTGTGGACTTTGATGGACCTTTTTGGCTCGGGTCCCAGCGAACTCCATTTTATGAAAGTTGGGGGAAAACAAGAAGCCTTCCTGATCGCCGGCTGCATTTGAGATATTAAAAAAGTGCTCCAGAGTCTTGCTCACCATGAGGGTAAGTGGAAAATAAAGTTAAATCATTCTGTGGGTGAACTATTCCTTTAAATAAAAAAGAACATTTTATTGTCATTAAACTTTATGTCCCCTTCTTGAAAACATTACTTGAAGGATATCAAATACTTTTTATGTTTTTTCCATAAAGGAATTAAAAGGAAAGGAGTTTATTGTTTGAAACAACCATCAAAGCAGCTGATATTAGAAATCTGTTATCTACTGATGTCAGTTTTTCAGTCATCCAATGTTCAACATCATCACAAACAGGTTACTTTTCAAACTGTTCAAGAAAAAACACTGTAATTCTTCTATTGTTCTGCAGTTGTGGCTGTTCTTATACTCTACAGATACACTTGCAGCAAATCATTCTGTTGCTTCATGTTAAATACAGAAACCTGTTTTATCTGTTATGCAAAGTTGGATTTAAAGTTACTACTGTTATTTATTACTGAGAACATGTACGTTTGAATAAAGAAGTTCATTATAATACTAATAGACGTGGTATTGTCATCTTTTTAAACTCATATCTGTCACTGTTCATTAAGGCAGAAATGAAAGTAGAACATTTTATGAGGAAATGTTGCAGAAAATGATCACGATTTGTACGTGGACACAGTTTTCCAAAGAAACATTCACATTCACTAATTCATTAAATAGACAAAAGCAAAATGAGACAAAATAATTAAAGATGGAGGGCTGGAGGCAAAGCTCAGAGTTTTACAATGCTGTGGCAGATCTACAGCATGCAGGTTTTCCTGCAAACACTTAAAAAGAATAGCTTTATGTGTACCCAAATGTGGATTTTCAACATACTGAATTTATCTACCAAATTATTGGTTTGCAGTACCTTTACTGTTATGATATTTCACAGTAAAACCACTTTACTGTATATATGTTTCACAGCACAACAGCTTGTAAGAGAGGTTTAGAGTTAGAAATCCTAACCATATGTTTTACAGTAAAACTGTATTACTGCAAATGTGGTTTATAATATAACACTGTAACTGTGTTTTATAGTATAATTTGTCTATTGTAATTGTGTTTTACAGTGTAACACATAAATATGGTATGACACAGCAATATTAAATATAAAAACATTTACTATAAAAAGTGTAAAATTATAAAATAAGAAATAGACTGAATAGTAAAAAAATAATAGAGAATAGTGAAAAAAGCAGATATTATTGTCACCAGATTTTTGACAATTCAAATGCATTTTCAATGGCATCAAAACACAAACCAAAATCAGTGGAACACACCACAGGCAATGACAAATGTACAATAGGGGATTATCACGCTTCCGCGTTCCGGTTTCCGGAAGTTGAAACATCTGAACCTTCCTCTTCCGGGCCAGGAATAGCTCAATGTTGCTGCTCTGTTCCATTGTGTACATCTAATAAACATTGCCAGCCGTACCTAAGTTTTCATGGATTCCCGACTGAAAAGACACTAAGGAAGAAGTGGATGAAAGTGATTTGTCGGAGTGAAGGACCGAAATTTAAAATAAAACAAGGTTGCACGTATGTCTGTAGTCGGCACTTCAATGATGCAGACTACACTACAGCTAGCGTTAGCAAGCTCGCGTTAGCAAGCTCGCGTTAGCTGACGATACCAACTTGTCGCTTGTGAATACATACAAGCGTCTGAAAACTGGGTCTGTACCTCCCCGTTTCCAGTGGAACAACTGGGGACTGCCATAAAAAGGAGACGCTTTCAGATGCTTGTGTGTTTTCAGCCGCACAAAGTTAGGCACGTCATTGAGCTGGCTAATGCTAACCTGCTAACAAGACTGTGCAGACTGCCGGCTACAAACAAACGTGTGTCGTTTTATTATAAAGTTCGGTCCTTCACCGTGCGAATCGGTCGTTTTAATTCACTTCTTCTTGAGCATCACTTCAGTCTGGAATGAAAACTTGGCATTGGCGTTTATCTGATTAACAAAGTTTAACAGAGTAGTAGTCGGCGGACTACTGTTAGCAGGTTAGCATTAGCCAGCTCGATAACGTGCCTAACTTTGAGCGGCTGAAAACACACAAGCATCTGAAAGCGTCTCCTTTCTTGGCAGTCCCCAGTTGTTCCACTGGAAACGGGGGGGTACAGACCCGATTTTCAGATGTTTGTGTGTTTTAAGACGCACAATGTTAAGTACGTCAGTAAACGCTAGCTGGCTAATGCTAGCATGCTGTGAAGTGCCGGTGTTGTGCCCCTCCGGCGACAAACAAACGTGTGCTTTATTATAAAGTTCGGCCCTTCACCGCGGCGAATCGATCGCTTTGATCGCTTTGATCCACTTCTTCCTTAGTATCATTTCAGTCTAGAATGAAAACTTAAGTATGTTTGGAGTTTATCCGATTTAAACAGTATAACAGAGCAGGAACGGCTGTCGTTAACATGGCCCGGAAGAGGAAGTGCCAAAATCCGGGAACTTCCGGTAAGCGTGATAATCCCCTATTGTACATATCCACCAATATGAGCACGTGACGTCATTGTAGTGCCAACAATAATGTAGCAAAAGGCAAGTTTTCAGAAACATTATAATTGGCCACATGTTGGCTAATACCTGCTAGTATCTGATATCTGGCAGCCAGATGTCCAAAATGAACTCCTCTGGCTGATTTAAAGTGCATGTTTCATGTTCTTTATAACGTCAGAAAATCATTCCCTGAGATGAGGCAACTGTTAGGTCTCTTAAGTTGAAAAGAACCAGGAAGTATTACTTAAAAAGGGAAGGGGAGGGGATAAAACTCTCCTTCACAATCATCGCATAGTTTTGGAATCATGTGACCTCTGACGTCAGAGCAGGTGAAGTCCTGTGAATTCCACAGCTGACCGATGCAAAACAATAACAGATAAACGGTGAGACAACAGCCGATTAGCAGCTAGACATCATCTTTCTGAACATCCGTCTTCTTTCTGAACCTCACCTCTACAGCTGAGGCTGAACTCTTCCAGCCAGCACCTTCTTGATCATCGCCAGAAACCTCCTCTCCTGCTTGAACTGACTCGGCAACAGCTGGATGTAGAAACCAAAACGTTAGCTTAGCTTTAGCAGCTGCTGAGTTTCTGAAGGTTTCAGTGTTTGTTTGTCGCTGTTCCTCTCAACATCAAGAGCTCAAAGCCGGAGGTGGGACTCATAAACGCCCGTACACATGATCCGTGGTGGAAAAAACAAAACGCTTTGCGTCCCATACAGAGAGAGTGATCATTCACGCTAATACTTTGTTGGACCGCCTTTAGCTTTGATTACGGCACGCATTCGCTGTGACATTGTTTCGATAAGCTTCTGCAATGTCAAAAGATTTATTTCATTCCAGTGTTGCATTAATTTTTCACCAAGATCTTGCATTGATGATGGTAGAGTCTGACCGCTGCGCAAAGCCCTCTCTAGCACATCCCAAAGATTCTCATTGGGGTTGAGGTCTGGACTCTGTGGTGGCCAATCCATGTGTGGAAATGATGTGTCATGCTCCCTGAACCAGTCTTTCACAATTTGAGCCTGATGAATTCTGGCATTGTCATCTTGGAATATGCCTGTGCCATCAGGGAAGAAAAAGTCCATTGATGGAATAACCTGGTCATTCAGTATATTCAGGTAGTCAGTTGACCTCATTTTTTGAGCGCATACTGTTGCTGAACCTGGACCTAAGCAACTGCAGCAACCCCAGACCATAACACCGCCCCCACAGGCTTGTACAGTAGGCACTAGGCATGATGGGTGCATCACTTCACCTGCCTCTCTTCTTACCCTGATTCGCCCATCACTCTGGAACAGGGTAAATCTGGACTCATCAGACCACATGACCTTCTTCCATTGCTCCACAGTCCAATCTTTATGCTCACTAGCAAATTGAAGCCTTTTTTTTCCCGTTAGCCTCACTGATTAGTGGTTTTCTTACGGCTACACAGCTGTTCAGTCCCAATCCCTTGAGTTCCCTTCGCATTGTTCGTGTGGAAATGCTCTTACTTTCAGTATTAAACATAGCCCTGAGTTCTACTGTTGTTTTTCTGCGATTTGATCTCACCACACGTTTAAAGTGATCGCCGATCACGATCATTCAGGATTTTTTTTTCCGGACACATTTCTTCCTTGAAGATGATGGGTCCCCACTATCCTTCCAGTTTTTAATAATGCGTTGGACAGTTCTTAACCCAATTTTAGTAGTTTCTGCATCTCTTTAGATGTTTTCTCTGCTTAATGCTGCCAATGATTTGATCCTTCTCAAACAGACTAACATCTTTTCCACGACCACAGGATGTGTCTTTCCACATGGTTGTTTAGGAAATTAGAAGCAAGTCATTGCACCAGTTGGGGTTAAATAACTTGTTGCCAGCTGAAAGATAATCCCCCATGCAGTTATTAACCAATAGGGCGCTCACACCTATTTGCTTCGTTAAATCCAGGTGGTGACTTTTTTTTTTGGTCAGGCAGTGTATGTTTAAAATGAAAGTTTGCCTTTAAGGCTATTTTGGGATCTTTGCTCTCCAAGCAAAATACAGATGTATCTCTCAAAATATGACAGATACAACCTCACAGTTTTCTGCATAGTATCGGTATCAGTATATTGGATATTGTTTTTTTAAAGGCCAACATTGAACTTTTCAAAATGAAAGCCTTTTTTTTCTACAATGAATGTCTCTCTGGAATAAGACTACAATAGCATGTTAGCATATTTCAGTCTCAAACAAGTTCTGTGTCAGTCTAAAGGCAACAAGGAGGTCAATGATGGTCCGTGTATCATTTGTTCATTTGGTTTTCAAATTAAAATAAAAATAAAATAACAAAAAACACTTGTTTTTTCAGTATTTGTATCCAAAACCAAAATGAAAAAACAAATAACAACTGAGTTTTTCGATTTTCCATTTGGTGCTCAGATGAAAAATGGAAGAAAACTAATAACAAGGTCCATGTACGGCGCTGTGATGATCTGGTTTTGGATTTTTCATTTGAAGCAGCAGCGTGAACTGGAAGTTCTCTCTGCACGGTGAACGTGTATTGATTACAAGCCTAAAACTGTGTTTAAATGGTTTCAGTAATTATACTAATATTTAGGAGATATCAGTTATTATTTGGAGTTTTTTCTTCTGTTTTATCACAGCACACTGTATTACATTAGATACTGAAGGGCCTGCATCTTTCTGTCGGACTGTTAAACCACCTCGTAACTAAAGCGCTGTTGCCCCCTAGCGGACATTAACTGCAATTACTGTGGTAACACAACAGTAAAGCCCCGTTTCCACCCGCGGGTCTGGGTCGGGTCAGGTCGAGCCAGGCCGGATCGGGTGGGTTTTGGTACAGATGTGTTGATTTCACGCTGCGTCCCCACAGCAACCTGTACCCACTCTGGAGGCGCTGGACAGCGCTGCTACGTGATCGCGTGACATCATCGCTGTGCAACGCCGTTTAACCAAAACACCGCGCCACACATGACAGAAACAAAAAAGGAGTCACCCCAGCTTTGTTTTTACGCTTGGTCATGCGGGAAGTGAGATTTTTCAACAAATCAATGTATTGCCTTGCGTTAGCTCCACCTCTTTGGTCCGGATCGGTTCGATCAGTACCCCTACCGAAGGGTGCCAAAAAAGTAGGCCGGGTCGGGTCGGATATGAGGGTACCCGTCCCAGTTTTTATCTGTGGAGACGCAAAAAAACGTGGACCGATCCGGCCCGACCCGACCCAGACCCGCTGGTGGAAACGGGGCTTAAGGCAGCAGGGGACGTTCTCTGCCAGCTGGTGGCAGTCTGACCACAAACTTTTATGAATAGCTGTTAATTTTACACTAAATTCTACTGTTAGTTTAATAACATGGAGCTGTGGGTGACTGTAAATAATGAAAATGGAACAGCAGGCAGCAGTGCTGCTGAGAGTTTCTATATTTATTTATATGCTCCGTTGGGCTCCTGAGGAGGCCAGCTGAGAAATGAAGTACTTTCAGCATGTCCTACTGTAGGTCTTCCTCGTCTCTCCCAGTGGGATGTGCTTGGAACACCTCCCCAGGGAGACGTCAGCGAAGGCATCCTAACCTGATGCCATTATCCGGCTCCTCTCCATGCGGAGCGGCTCGACTAGCTGTTCCCAGATGACCAAATTTCTCATCTTATCTGCAGAGCCCAGCCAACTTGTGAAAGAAACCCATTTTGCTGCTTGTATTCACGATCGCTCTTTCATTCACAAACCACAGCTATTGACTCTGGCTAGGTGAGGGTAGGAACGTAAATGGACCGGTAGCTACATCGAGAGTTTCGCTTTTTGGCTCGGCTCAGCCTCCTTCACCAGGACAGACCAGTGCAGAGTCTGCATCACTGCAGCCCCGCACTGATCCACTTATACAAGATCACATCCAGCGTGTCCTGCTGCCTGAAGACTAGAGAAAAAATGACCATATATATGACAAAAATAGAAAATTAACAGCCTTTACAAAAGAAATTTTTTATTGACCAACTTTTGATAACTTAAGCCCATACTTTGTAGCATATTGTGTTTTATATTCCAGCATGGATTTCTCCTGTAGGAGTTGTCAGGTAATAAATTCTGTTTCTCTTAGATCACAGTCGCTGATGTCTAACATGAAACAGAGAATAACTTTTGACATTGCGACCCTCATCTAACTGTGGACCACTGTCTAGAATCGTCACTCCAGCAATTCATGCTGCTGTCCATATCGGCAGACATCAGTTGCAGGTAACACTAGCGTACGCGTAGCAGAGAGTAGCTTTCGGTCCCGCAGGCAGAGAAGTCTGGGCTTCCATCCAGCTGCCCCCGTGATCCCACCCCGGATGCAACGTTGCAAACAGCAAATAATGTTACAGTTGGCAAATACATGCCATCAATATTCGGGTTAAAGTCAATATTCCGGCTTCTGAAAGATTAGGAATAATGCGTTTACATGCGTGACCACAGCAGACGGGGTTACTCTTGACAACTGCAATCATGTGGAATATCCCGACCCAAATCCAGATGCACAGGGAACGTCGTGGTAAAGATGGACTATCTGGGCCTGTAACAGTAGCTTTTGCTTGCACTTTGGTGCTGGTACTGACCCACCAGCGGTATTTGACACCACTGTGCATCGTGCTCCCCATTAGTAAGAGAGAACGCCGGTGGAAATGTGAAATGAAGCTGAAAATGTGACATGCACATCCACGCACCTTCCACCAGAGCCCCGGACACTTTGGATGAAGGTGTGATGATGGAGAGAGTGATGGGGCCCTGCAAAGAAGCTCTTCATACACCTGGGATGCATGTTGCCATCGTACAGTACTATATAAACTAGCAAGCAGTGCACAATACGCTACTATCTGATCGTTAATACAAGTACAGATGCCAGCATGAAAAAGTTCCCCTTTCTGCCAACTGCCAGCCACTTACCAGCGACTTACCAGCGACTTATAATTCAATCGCACAGAGAAACACCTGTGTGCCCAGGGGAAACGATTTCAGAGCATAAATGAATGCCCGGAACAAGGACGTTTCCACACGCCAAGTTTGGACACCGTGCACGATGACATATTCGCGGGACAAATCGTTCAGCCAGTGATAGTGCAGTAAAAGTGCACTATTACGGCACCACTTCTGGCAGAACTTTTTCATGCCTGCATCTGTACTCCCTACTCAGAAGTCCTTACTCAGAATACAATTTAATGTTCCGTTCTCTCATTGCAATATTCCGACATGCGTTTACATGACTAAATATTCGGGTTCGAAAAACAAACCGGGTTTATTGTTATTATTTTGGTTATTAAAGGGTTTTTGGCTGCATGTAAATGCAGTCAGTATGTGCTGAATTTCTTACTCTCAGCAGCACTGCTGCCTGGTGGTCCATTATACTTGATTACAGTTACTCACCGCTCTATGTTATAAAGCTAACAGTAAAATTTAATGAAAGTTTGTGCGCCGGTTGCCACTAGCTGGCAGAGAACATCCACTGCTGCATTACTGTTGTTACCACTGTAATTGCAGTTTATTGTCCGCCAGGGGGCGACAGCGCTTCAGTTATGAGGTGGTTTAACAGTCCGACAGAAAGACGCAGGCCCATCAGTATCTAATGTAATACAGTATGCTGTGATAAAACAGAAGAAAAAATCCATATAATAACTGATATCTCCTAAATATTAGTGTCATTACTGAAACCATTAAACACAGTTTTGGGCTTGTGATCAATACACGTTCACCGTGCAGAGAGAACTTCCGGTTCACGCTGCTGCTTCAAATGAAAAATCCAAAACCAGATCATCACAGCGCTTGTTATTAGTTTTCTACCATTTTTCATTTAAGTATTAAATTGAAAATTGAAAAACTAAGTTGTTGCCCGTTTTTTCATTTCGGGTTTGGAAACAAATACTGAGAAAACAAATGTTTCTGGTTATTTCAATTTTTCATTTAAATTTGAATAACAAATGAACGAATGATACACGCACCAATGACTGCTGCTGCTCATTTGAATTTGATTCAATGAAACTTTCTAAGAACTGACGTTCCTATTAATGTCATGGTCAAATAATGGCTCATCAGACAATTTCAGACCAAGTAAAGTCATTTTTAAAGCCGATAAGAAAATAATGCAGAGCAAATTCACCTACATACATAAATGGAAGCTAATTAAGACAAAATCTTAATTCAAGCAACTATGCCTGTCTTTTTTTCCTTGATCGAGAACACAGTCTGTCTTCCAAAGTTTTTTTTTTTTTTGGGGGGGGGGAATTTGTTCAAGTTTGTTTGTCTTTCATTTTATTTTGTTTATTTTTCTTTTTGTTGGAGTTTAAAGTGAATTTTTGTTAATCTGATATTATGGGGATTAGAAACTTTTCCAGCATTGTTTGAGTCATGTCTTCGAGGAAAAGCTCATCAAGTTTTACTTAATTTAGTTTGGAAAAAAACATGTTAGAAGGGAATATTTTGTAAGTGAAGCCCAGCAAAGTTTACTTGGCCATCTATAGAGATTACTAACACCAGCTTCTGTAGAACTTTACTGTACTGTATTAGGTAGGGCCTGTATTCTCAATGATGAGGTACAAACTAGTACTTAGGATTCCAACTTTTCTCTTGGTGTCATAGATCCAAAAAGGTGTCAGAAAAATTCCACAAAGATTTTGCTCCATATTGCCATGTATCACACAGTTGCTGCAGATTTGTCGGCTGCACATCCATGGTGAGAGCCTCCCCGTTCCACCACATCCCACAGCTGCTCTGTTGGATGGAGATGTGGTGACTGTGGAGGTCATTGGAGTACAGCAAACTCATTGTCATGTTGGAGATGATGTGAGCTTTGTGACATGGTGCATCATCCTGCTGGAAGCAGCATCAGAAGATGCTCCACTGTGGTCACAAAGGGATGGACATGGTCAGCAACCATACTCAGGTAAGCTGTGGTGGTTAAACCGCCATGGTGGTACTAAGGGGCCCAAAGTGGACCAAAAAAAATCTCCCCCACACCATTACACCAGCAGCAGCCTGAAGCCTTGATCCAAGGCAGGATGGATCCATGCTTTCATACTTCCAGTAAATTCTGAGCCCAGCGTCTAAATGTGGAGCTGAAATGGAGACTCATCAGACCAGCAACATTCTTGTACCAGATTTGAAGAGTCTGTGTGAATTGTAGAATGGCATCCAGTGATGATCAGCAGTTCCTGAAATACTCAGACCAACAACCATCCCACGTTCAAACGGCCATGATTCTATAACTACTAAAACGTCCACCAGCGGCCATTTTGACTGCTACTTTTAAACTTCAGTTAATTCCCTTTAAAAAATACATAGCTAAAAGGATATAAAGTATAATCAAATACCCAAAATGAACAAGAAAGTCTCAATTGTAGAGTTGTTTGATAAAGAAATCTCAACGTTAATCTGTGCAACCTACATATTTATTAAAAAAAAAAAAAAAAAGTAACAGAAGTACTCAGCCTGAAGTAGCCTACACAGACAGCATGACAAAATTAAAAGTTGGGCTGTATGAAACAAGAATATTTCTACTGTCGGAACAATCTACACCATTAACAATCAGGGTGAGAAAACTATTTAGAAATCACAGCGAAGCCGATAATGTTTCTTCTTCTGCTGCTGTACTGCCGCTGCCTCACATGCCAATGGTGTCAGGAGTTTTTTTGTTTTGTTTTTTTTCTAGCCTCTGTGTACCTGGCAATGCTTACTTTCAGTCTACAAGTCTGCTGTACGGTGGATTGCGCTGCTTTGTTGCCTGTTTTCCTTCATTAAACAGACGTTCCTCTGCTATAGAAACTCCTGTAACCTGTTTGGGTCCAGAGCACTTCATGAAGATGATGTGGACATGTATTCCTTCAAGAACCTAGTGATGGGAAGACCGATTCTTTTTGTTGACTCGGATCTTGTACTCTCGAACAGCAAAATGAATGAATGAGAGCTCCAAGTCATAGCTCGTAACTCACAGCATGACTGAATCATTCAGTTCACTCTGTTGTTCGGCGTCACTCACAGCAGCACACAAACGAAATAACTGGTGCAGCGGTAGCTCACAAAATGTGTTGTAGCCGGACTCAAGGACGAACCACTCACCTCCTTCCTCCTGGCTCAGTTGCACATAGGACCACACAGTGACAGTGTTAGCTCACGAATCACCTCCTCCCTCCGGCTCGCAGCTGCGGTCGCGCAGACTCGACTTGCAGTACACGAATCCTCCCTCCCCTCCCCCCTTCTTCACTCCTACACGCCTCAATAAAGTGACTTTTGTTCTGTTTCCTCACTGCTATTATTGTTTATAAAAGCGCGACAGTGACCAGGCAGCTGGTAGGTGACAAATAAACAAGGAGTCTGATCCGACAACGATCTATTGCTCGCCACAGCTTGAGCTGTGAACGATGAACGAGAAAGACCTGTTCAGCCCGAGCTGCTGCCTGACTGACACATGACTGCATGAGTGCCTTGAAAAGCGCAATATAAATCGAATCCATTAATATGTCTTTGACAAAGAAAGGTGACATACAAATTTGCTCGATCCAGTCAGTGGTGAAATCACTCATCTTAAAAATGAGTTAGATTTAATGGTCCATAAACAGTCAATATACAGCTGTGTGAAATGGTTTTTGCCCCCTTCCTAATTTCTTACTTTTTTCGCATGTTAGTCACACTTAAATGTTTCAGATCATCAAACAAATTCAGATGTGAGACAAAGATAACACAAGTAAACACAAAATGCAGTTTTCAAATAAAGATTTTTATTTTTAATGGGGGAAAAAATCCAAACTTAAATGGCCCTGTGTGAAAAAGTGATTGCAAACACTGTGAAGTGTTTGCAATCACTGGCAATGAGTCTTCTACAGCGCTGTGGAGGAATTTTGTTCCACTCATCTTTGCAGAATTGTTGTAATTCAGCCACATTGGAGGATTTTCCAGCATGAACCGCCTTTTTAAGGTCATGCCACAGCATCTCAATGGGATTCAGGTGGGGACTTTGACTAGGCCACTCCAAAGTCTTCATTTTGTTGTTCTTAAGCCATTCAGAGGTGGACTTGCTGGTGTGTTTTGGATCATTGTTCTGCTGCAGAACCCAAGTGCGCTTCAGCTTGAGGTCACCAACAGATGGCCGGACATTCTCCTTCAGGATTTTTTGGTAGACAGCAGATTTCATGGTTCCATTTACCACAGCAAGTATTCCAGGTCCTGAAGCAGCAAAATAGCCCCAGACCATCACACTAAAACCACCATATTTTACTGTTGGTATGATGTTCCTTTTCTGAAATGCCGTGTTTCTTTTACGCCAGATGTAATAGGAACTACACCTTCCAAAAAGTTCAACTTTTGTCTCGTATTTTCCCAAAAGTCTTTGGGATCATTAAGATGCTTTCTGGCTAAACTAAGACGAGCCTTTATGTTCTTTTTGCTCAGCAGTGGTTTTGGTCTTGGAACTCTACCATGCAGGCCATTTTTGCCCCCCAGTCTCTTTCTTATGGTGGAGTCATGAACACTGACCTTAATTGAGGCAAGTGAGGCCTGCAGTTCTTGGATGTTGTTCTGGGGTCTTTTGTGACCTCTTGGATGAGTCGTTGCTGTGCTCTTGGGGTAATTTTGGTCAGCTGGCCACTCCTGGGAAGGTTCACCACTGTTCCATGTTTTCACCATTTGTGGATAATGACTCTCACTGTGGTTCTCTGGAGTCCCAAAGCTTTAATTCAACTTTATTTGTATGGCGTCCATTCATGACAGAGACCTCAGGACGCTGAAACAGACAGAAAAGTTCAGGTCAGATTCATAATAGTCTAGTTAAGGAAACCAACAGATTGGATCAAATCAGAAATGGCTTTGGAACCTTTTCCAGACTGATAGATTTCAATTACTTTGTTTCTCATTTTTTACTGAATTTTTTTTTTTTTTTTTTGGATCACAATATGATGTCTAGCTTTTGAGGATCTTTTTGGTCTACTAAACTTCGTCAGGCAGGTCCTATCTAAGAGATTTCTTGTTTGAGAACAGGTGTGGCAGGAATCCAGCCTTGGTGTGGCTAGAGAAATTGAACCCTCTTTTCCAAAGATGTGATAAACCACAGTTAATTTATGTTTTAACAGGGGGGACAATTACTTTTTCACACAGGACAATGGAGGTTAGGATCCCCCCCCCCCCCCCCCCCCCCTCACTACTTGTGTTATCTTTGACTCACATTAAAATTTGTTTGATGATCTGAAACTTTTAAATGTGAAAAACATGCAAAAAAGTAAGAAATTAAGAAGGGGGCAAAAACTTTTTCACACAGCTGTAGATCACAATGCACTGCGGGCAGGAGTGCTTAATGGCACGAGGAAGCAAACACATGGAGCGGTGAAAGAAAGAAAAACAAACAAAAAAAATTTATTAATGAAATATTTTCACATAAAGGTGTGGATTTGATTTGGAATGACATCTTTCTGTGCTTCGTGGTTGCAGCCATTGTTGTCGTGGTGACAGCTGATGATCAAGTTATGTAAGGCAAGGAAAAAACATTAAGTGTCCAAATCACCATCTTAAAATGCACTTTATAGTGTGCTAGCTAGTGCCCTATGTAGTGAATAAGGAGTTAGGGGGTAGGGTGTACATTCGGACACAGCCTCTGACTCAGGGTTTCTTGACAGAATCAGTTAGGCTACCATGGTAAGAGACAGGGACTCACGAATGTCTCCTTTTGGAAAAGTTTCCTTCAGCTCAGGATTGATATACACATAGTTCAACATGGGCCACGTGGAACTGTTAGCATACACACAGGTCTGATCACTGTTGGTGTTCTGTGCTTGTGTTGAAGGTTTTCTCTCTATGGTTGGACTGGAAGCGCTGGAGTTAGTCATGTTGTTTAACCACGAACAGTTGGTGAAGTTCAATAGTTTCCTAGAAACAGAAATAAATGGAAGAATTGGGTTTAGCTGAAGGTTCACTGCTGACAAACTTTCAGCATCTACCCAATAAAAGGAAATCTCTGTTTTAAAAAACAACATTGGAATAAAAAAGAAAACAGAAATATAGCTATAATCCAGTTGTTCAGCAGTTAATTTTAAATAAAACATCTGAGCACTATCAGCTAACATTAGCTAAGCTTGCTAACTGAGGGTAGAGTGGTAACCTAGCAACAGCAGCAGTTGGTAGAACTTAGAAAAGAGTTAACAGATTTTAACTGATTTGGGACGTGGCAGAAGGAGACAGAAGGTGAAATTACAGCTGGATGAAGTCGATTTAGAGACACCACCAAGTGAAAATGTCTTTTTTAAAAGAAAATGAGGAATGCTACAGAATCCTGGATGCTCTTTTCAACCCCAGAGTTCACTTGCACAGATTAGGTTTGTGTTTTTCATTTTTCTTGTTTAGTCTATTAGTTTATGTTTCATGTCTTTAGCACGCTTAATGCTAGCTGCGCATTGATGAGCTACGCTGACTGGTCTGTCAGTGTTGTAGCTTAGCTCACTGGTTTCCAAACTTTTTGAGCCACGACCCCCCCAAGATAAATGTTGGTGTTAGCGACTGAGTGGTTGAAAAATAGTTAGAAATAATACTGAACAAATCAGGGAAGAGGAATATAGCTACATTGTTCAGCACAGTAGTTAATTCTTAATAAAACATCTGAGCACACGTTAGCCATCATCAGCTTAGCTTGTTAATTGAGGGAAAAGTGGTAACCTAGCAACAGCAGCAGTTAGTAAGCACTTAGAAAACAGCATAGTTTTTAACTGATTTTAACTGCTGTGAAGGATTTCTCAGGAGGAAACAGCAGGAGAAATTGCAGCCCGATGAGATTGCTAGAAATGCTGAAAGATTTAGAGATGCTAACAAGAAGAAAATGTCTCTTTTAAAAGAAAATGAGGAATGCTACAGAATCCTGGATGTTATTTTCAACCCTAGAGTTCACTTGCACAGATTAGGTTTGTGTCTCATCATTGCTGTTGTTTAGTCTGTTAGTTTTGTAGTGGCTGGGATCTGGACTAATGCTGGGAACTGGGCTGATGCTGGGAGCTTGGACTAATACTATGAGCTGGACTGGTGCTCGGAACTGGACTAAAAGACCCACAACGCAACTTTTAGCAGTTTTCTCAATGAATTGCCCCATGTCAACAGCTAAACTGGCATCCATCTTGCATTTTACTTGTACTGTGAGTTCACTCCAGCCAGTAAAAGACAGTCTTATCTTGACTCAGGAAATTGGCACTGACAAACCCTCTACATTGGCTCTAATGCAAACAACAAATAAATGCATGATTTTTGTTCATGATGTTTGTATTAATTAATCAGAATAAATAAGCTGAAGTCCCATCCATAAAATAGACATCATCTTTGTTCCATTCCATTTGATTTAATAGATCGTAGCTACATCATTTCTTTTGATCTGCTCTCTTATCTAACATTTACTATGGCAATGACACAATTTATATATAATATAAACATTTCCTCTGAAGTAAAACCAGATTAAAAGTTCAATAAAACAAATAATTTGAAAAAACGTATTTGAAACAACTCAAAGCAGGAGCAGCCATCACAGAGGATCTGTGTTTAATAGTGATTCGATGCAGAGAAACACAAATCTGTCCTGATGAGCAAATATTGTTCTGGACGGGGTTTATCAACTGGAAATGATATGATGTAAGTCTCGGCATTGACTATATTTACTACTACAGTAGTTACACACGTGTATTCCTGTGTTCCTTGCAGATAGTGGTCATCTGTCAAGAAATAAAGAACTTCTTCATGAATGGAATGACAGCGGGGACCAAGATGATCCAGAAGTTCTCAAAATAAAGGAGGAAGAAGAGGAAAAAGAAATCTGGATCAATGAAATGGCAGAGCAGGCTTTTGGACTGGAAGACGAAATCATCAATAACCAGTTGACCGAAGTTGATGTAAAGAATGAAGACAGTGGAGTTGCAGATCCTCCAACCAGCGGCTCAGTTAAGGAGATTGAATTAAAGGAAACACAAAAACAAACCAGTAACCAAGGTCCAAATATGAGTGGAAAGATTTCCACATCATCTCAAAATGAGGTCAGTGATCATGAAGATGGTAGTTATGAGGAATGGCAGATACCTTTGTCAGATGCTGAAGCTGAAAGTAAAGACAGTGACAGTGGACATGAGATGAACAGGGGAAAAGTTCAGAATAAGTTTGTGAAAGTGGATCAAAAATTAGAATCACAGATGCGAGGATGCACAAAAAGGAAAAAAAGTAATTGTGATGTTTGTGGTAACAGATTTACATGGCCTGGTAGTCTTAAAACCCACATGAGAATCCACACAGGAGATAAACCATTTGGTTGTGATGTTTGTGGTAAAAAGTTTACACAGCGCGGTAATCTAAAAATCCACATGCGAGTCCACACAGGAGAGAAACCATTTGGTTGTGATGTTTGTGGTAAAAGGTTTACACGGGCTGATAGTCTAAAAACCCACATGAGAGTCCACACAGGAGAGAAACTAATTGATTGTGATGTTTGTGGTAAAAGGTTTGTGAATCATTATCTTAAAACCCACATGAGAGTCCACACAGGAGAAAAACCATTTGGTTGTGAAGTTTGTGGTAATAGGTTTACACAGCCTAATAATCTTAAAAGACATATGCAAGTCCACACAGGAGAGAAACCATTTGGTTGTGATGTTTGTGGTAAAAGGTTTACACGGCCTGATAGTCTAAAAACCCACATGAGAGTCCACACAGGAGAGAAACCATTTGGTTGTGATGTTTGTGGTAAAGTTTAAATGGAGTGATTGTCTTAAAACACAGATGAGAGATCACACAGGATAGAAATCATTTTGTTGTTTGCGTGAGTATTGAAATATCTGCACAGTCTTAAAATATGCACACAACAACAAAAATAAAAAAAAATAGGGTGAAAGCTGAGTATTGAGCTGAGAATTTTTTGCATCGTTTAATTCTTTAAGTCAATCTGCTGCCTTTTAATTTTTTTTCTGTCTAGTTAACTAAAAAAATCTTTATTGTCTTTAATTTTGTCTCATTCTTTAAGATATCACTTAAATGATATGAAGACTTATTTATGTTTTATGCATAAATGAATTAAAATAAAAAAATGTTTGCGTGTAACAACATTTAAAACAATAGATATGAAAACAAAGATCTGCTATTTAGTGATGTCAGTTCTTAAGTCATCGGAGATTCAACATAATCACAAACACGTTATTTGTAAACTATTCAAGACAGAGCTCCAATGTAATTCTACTATTGTTCTAAAGCTGTTTTTGTCAAGAGTGGCTGTTATACTTTTGATACACTTTTAGAAAATTATTCTGTGGTGCTTCATGTTAACGACAGAAACCTGTTTAACTGTTATGCAAAGTTGGATGTTTTTTTTCTATTATTCATTACTGAGAACATTAAAATTTAAATAAAGCAGTTCATGAAAATGCTAATATATGTGGTTTTGTTATCTTTTTAAGCTCATATCTGTCACTGTTCTTTATAAAAGAAATGAAAGTAGAACATTTTTGAGGAAGTGTTGCTGAAAATCATCATGTTTTGTACGTTTTCCAAAGAAACATTCACATTTCAACGTCTAAACGGACAAGAGCAAAATAAGACAAATTAATTAATAAAGGATGGAGGGCTGGAGGCAAGGCTGAAAGTTGTACAATGCTGTGGCAGATCTCCAGCATGGTTCTAATCAGGGCTTTACATTAACTTTTTTGCTCACCAGCCACTGTGGCCAGTGGTTTTCCAAAGTAACTAGCCACTCAACATTTTCAGTAGCCACAATTTTGTTGTTGAGAAAAGATGTTTATTAGGATTAAAGCCGACTATGGTCTGCTAAAGTTCACTTAAACTAGATTTACAAACTTTTTAAACGTAAATGACTCTAACACTCCAGGTCATTATCAATCATTCAGCTCTGATAGCGTTCTGTGTAAAGCCCCGTTTATATGAAAATATGTAGTGTACTGTACAAAGTAATAAACAATTTGGTTTCTTTTGTGCATTTTAAAAATGGTGCAACGGAGTAAAAAACTTCACTGGAAAAAATCTAAAAACAATCCCTGTCTGTTTCAGTATTTATTTACATCAGTAGACTAAATAGGCAACTACAGAGAAGAAAAAATGAAAACAAAAGAGCCCGCTAAATCTTTTCACCCCCACATTCTTCATCCTACAGTCACTGTCTGGTTGATAATAATAATAATAATAATAATAATAATAATAATAGATTCAATATATATTGTGCTTTTACTGCTGGACACTCAAAGCGCTCACATTGGATCCATCATGTGTTCAATCCTCAGTAATAGTGGATGCTGCAGCTTTGTAAATACATTGCTGCAGCTTTTGGAATTGTTTATAAAACATGCTACCGTGCACGTTCAGGATGTTTACATCCCAAACTTGCATTGATGTGTGTGGATCTATGAGCACACCGGAGCTTGGGCAGATCTCCGCCAGCCTGCAGCAATCATTTTGTTTTCCATTTCTGTCAAGAATTTTCATTTTGGTGCATCCCTTTTTAAATACATATATAAAATTTATCATGTTACGTGTATATTGAACTGTTATCAAGCTAGAAGACCAATCTAAACCAATATCAGGTTTTCTATTTGATTTGGTTTTTATCTTATTTTCTAGTGTAAGTGTAAGATGTATCTGACATTGCCTTCAGTTCAAGTGGGATGATAGCGTAGTATCTTTGTGCTAATTCTTCATTCTGTTAACATTTTATACTTTTTCGTTGCACTATACCTGCTGTTTGCCATATTATAACTTTATTTATGTTTTTGTATTGATGTAGCTGCTGTAGTCTAATATTCATCTGGATGAACAAAATATTTATCTATTTGCCTTCCTGTCTGTTTCATTTTATTACGACTGCAACTACTGTAAAACTTCCGTTTAGAGGCCACAGTGCAATTTTTCTTATTATTTCATAGTTTTTTTTTTCACACTGGACTAAAAATGTCTGAATAAATCATTCAGTGAATAAGTTGTAAAAAAGACTTCTTTTGTAACACTGGACTTAAGTCATTGAGTGAATAGAATGTGAAAAAAGTATTTATTTGACAGTGATTGCGAATTTCAATGTGTAATTTTAAGTGAGTTTAGAAAATAGACAAAGTTTTCTTACAAGAGAGGATGAGTTCTGTGAGTATGACGATGATGTCCTGGTCCTGGAAAAGGACCTGGAACTCCATGAACAGCAGGATGACAGCAGAGATTCCAGGTCCAGGTTATATGGCTCCAAAACAAAGCGGTTGAGTAATTAGAAGGATGAAAACTGGAACTCCACGAATGGCAGGATGACAGCAGAGATCCCAGGTTCCAGTCCAGGTTCCAGCTAAATAGGGATTTTTTATCTTCTAAGCCCACATTGTGCTTGTGTTCACCGCAGTCCAAAGTCCAATAAAAGAAGATGGTTTGGAACACAACTGAGCTTTTACCTCTGTGAAATTATTTTCTCTGAGTTGGATTTTCAGTAAAATCAAACTGTGGTCTGCTGAGCGCTGCAGGGCTAAGTAAACAGCTGATCACTGCACTCTGACACCTGATTTCTACCGTGGCTCGGCTGCACATGTGACATATTCGGTGTTGAGATGTGAAGACCGATGTCAGAGTTTTTGTCTCAGCGACTGCCAGTGCCATGTTCTGCTTAGCCTGCCAATACCTGTCAGCTGCCTCTGGTGTCCCACAGGCAAAGAAGGCCCAATAAGATACTTTCAGCTTGAGAGCATCCCTCACTGCCGGTGTCCACCAGTTTGGGGGTTATGACCTGAACAGTCACCGACAACTTTATGACTGCATCTCCGACTAGTGGCTTCAGCAATAGAGGGACGGGACACAGCCAATTCCGTCTCAAGGTCCCCCGTTTCCCTCAGAACATGGTCGAAGCTCTGTCGGAGGTGAGAGTTGAAGCTCTTTCGAACAGGGGATTCTGCCAGACACTCCAAGCAGACCCTCACAACATGTTTGGGCCTGCCATGTCTGATTGGCATCCACCCCCACCAGAGCCCACTCACCACCAGGTGGTGATCAGTTAACAGCTCGGGCCCTCTCTTCACCCAAGTGTCCGGAACATGTGGCTGCAAGTCAGATGACATGACTACAAAGTCAATCATCAAACCATGGCCTAAGGTGTCCTGATGTCAGGTATACATGTCGTCACTCTCATGCTTGAACACGGTGTTTGTTATGGACAATCCATGATGAGCACATAAGTCCAACAACAAAACACCACTGGGATTCAGATTGGGGGGGCTGTTCCTCCCAATCACACCCCTCCAAGTCTAACTGTCATTGCCCGCATGAGCATTGAAGTCCCCCAGCAGAACAATGGAGTCCCAGGAAGGAATACTTTCCAACACATTGTCCAAGGACTCCAAGAAGGGTGGGTCCTCTGAACTGCTGTTTGGTGCATAAACACAGACAACAGTCAGGACTCGTCCCTCCACTGGAGGAAGGCTACCCTCTCATTCACCGGGTAAACCCCAATGTACAGGTACCAAGCTGGGGGGCAATGAGTGTGCCCACACCCGATCGGTGCCTCTCACTGGGAGCAACTCCAAAGTGGAGCAAGGTCCAGCCCCTCTCAAGGATGTTAGAGCCCAAGCTGTGTGTCGAAGTGAGTCCAACTATATCCAGTTGGAACTGCTCAATGTCGCACACCAGCTCAGTCTCTTTTCCAACCAGAGGTGACATTCCAAGTTCCTAGAGACAGCCTCTGTCTCTGAGGCCCGGCCTAGAGGCACTCGCCTCTGTGCCCTGTCTCCAGGCCTGGCTCCAGCGGGGACCCTGGCGACCCACATCCAGGCAAGGGACATGTAGCTCCAATGTTTTGTCTCTCCATGCGGGTGTTTGAGCTGCTCTTTGTCTGGTCCTTCCCCTAGAGACCTGTTTGCCATGGGTGACCCTACCAGGGGCATAATGCCCCAGACAACATAGCTCCTAGGATCGTCAGAACACACAAACCCCTCCACCACGGTAAGGTGGCAGCCCACGGAGGGGAAAGTAGGAAAGTAGGAAAGACAGGAAAGATATGAGTGTAAAGGGTTAAGAGTAAAGAGTAAAGAAAGAAAGAAAGATAAAGACCCACTGAACACTTAACACTGATTTTTGGTTGAAAATAAATTGATTTTCAGTTTGAATGTCAGCAAATGATTCTCACGGGGGTGGTACCCTTAAAGGTACTGCTGTTGTACCCTCTGAGTCCCAAGGGATTTTTGGCGCTGTATCTCTGTACAGTCAAAATCATCTCTGTCGTTATTGTGTGGCTGAAAATTTCTGTTGAACTATACAGCTACACTCTCAGGAAATAAATACCTAATTGTACTTTTTGGGGTACAAAGGATCGTCTCTAGGCTGGTACCCTTAAGGTACTGCTGTTGTGCCCTTAACAGTACAGTTTATACCTCATAAAGACCAATACTGTTCCTCTGGGGGTCGTCTGGTCTTCAAAAAGCACAAACTGCACTGTTAAGGGTCCAACAGCAGCACCTCTGAGGGTCCCACTCCATTGACAATCCTGTATACCTCTAAAGGTAGAATTAAGTACTTTATTTTCTAAGAGTGTAAACAATAACTACAAAGATCAGTGAATTAATTCAGATGTTTTATTGGGCATTTTTGAAACCAGTAAGTGTTCAGTGGGGTGAAAGGAAAGAGATAAGAGAGAGAGAGAGTAAACTGATTTAAAGCAAATTTAAAAATTAAATTTAAAAATAAAGTATTTTTCATTTCATTAAGATTTAAGATAAGATGCGGTTGTTATGTCAGAGTTGGTCTGAGCAGGGACAAAATTCCTCCAGATCTAGAGGAATTTTTTTTATGATGTCAGTTTGAGGGAGAAATTTCTTGTTTCCTCTTGTGATGGGGTTTTTGATCTCAGATTTCTTTTTGGCTTGTTCTTCTAGAAACTCAACTCGCTTCAATAAGCTAGAGGATTTTCTCTCTTCTTTTTCTTCTTGAGCCTTCCTCAGGGTGTATATTTTTTCTATAAGCCTTGATTTTTCATCTTTCCATTGCTGTTCCTGGTATTCTAGTTGTTCTTCAGACGCCATCACAGATCTTTCTATGGAAGCTTTAGCTTCTTGCTGCTCAACCAGGAGACGGTTCTTGTGCTGCTGCCATTGGTGTTTCTGCTTGTCAAGTTCTTCCTGAGTTTTCAGCAGAGCAGCCTTAAGTCTTGAAGTATCCTCAGCCTCCTGGGCCAAGCAAGCCTCAGCTCTCGAAGCTTTCGTTCTCTCAGCAGTGAGATCTGCTTCCATTTGGAGAACGTTACGAGAGACATCTGCTTGGAGTTGATGTTTCTTCCTCAGTTCGGCATACAGAATGGCAGTCTCTTTCTCAGAAACAGATTTCTGAGATTTCATTTGTCGTTTTAGCTTCTCCACCTCAGCCATGATAATTTCCTCGTCTGTGGTGTCCTGTTGTTGACCCTGTAGCTGAATATAAATCTGGCTCAGTTCAGTCTTAGCTTTGTCCATGTCATGTTGCAGCTGAGATACGGAGGTCTCAGCCAATTCTCTTTTATTTGTCTCCTCGTGGAGTTCCTCCTCTAGTTTCTTCACCTGCTCAGATGCTGATGACTGCATGATTTT
Organism: Atherinomorus stipes; assembly: GCA_023101725.1. Classification (NCBI taxonomy): domain Eukaryota; kingdom Metazoa; phylum Chordata; class Actinopteri; order Atheriniformes; family Atherinidae; genus Atherinomorus; species Atherinomorus stipes. The sequence goes on from JALJCO010003800.1 coordinate 547,532, forward strand.
AGTTTTGTGGACCTGATCATGCAGTTCCCTCAGCTGACTCAGCAGCTCCTCATGCTGTTTCTGCAGTGCTGAGATCTGCTCGTCTTTGACAGCCAAGGTGTGATGAAAGTGATGTTCTGGGATCATCAGTAGACCTTGGCCATGAGGGATGTTCTGTTTGTCAACAAGATTTGCGTTGACAGGCTGTTTCATGGTTGGTTCTTTGGCCTGCAGAAGTTTCAAGATTGGATGTAGATCTGCGGCTGGAGATGGTTCAGGCGGAGGTCCTGAGATCCTCTGGTCTTTGACAGACAAGGCTTGATGGAACTGGTGTTCTGGGATCATCAGTAGACCTTGACTGCAAGGGATGTTCTGTCCATCAACATGGTTGAGGTTCGCAGATTGTTGGTTGGTTGGTCCTTTGGCCTGCAGAAGTTTCAGGATTGGATGTAGATCTGCAGCTGAAGGTGTTGACAGCGAAGGGTTCGAGTCAGCCTGTGGTTCTGTTGGTGGTATTGCAGCCACAGTTTGTAAATCGACCCCAATGGGAATTTCTGATCTTGGGTTTCCAGATGTTATTGGGGGATTCCCCATGTTTTCAGACATCTTGCAGAGGTCTTTATGAGTCCTATCTATGTGATATTCAGATGTTTGACTCTCTGCCTGATGACATGACTGAGTAGTGTTTGCAGGCAGAGTATCAATGACTTTAGTCTCTGATGGTAGTTGACTGCATTCTGTAGACTCACCTTTATTCTGGATATTTGATGGGTCTTTAACCAACTTTGGAAAAAGAGGAACTCCCTTAAGATAATCCTCATAGGTAATTCCCCTGGATTCCAGTAGGAGAGCAAAGTCGGGCTCTACAGGTCTACTTTTCTTGCATTTCTTGCGTTGTTTTCTGTCTGGAGGCTGTAGGGGTGAAACAGTCCCAAGACTGTCCAGGTCAGTCTTTGTGTGGTCTTTCTTTCTCCTGTCTGTTGGATGTTCAGATGTTTGACTCTCTGCCTGATGACAGGTCTGATTGATGTTTACAGGCAGTGCATCGGCTACTTCAGTCCCTGATGATGGATGACTGATAGTCTCCTCAAATTGAACTTGTGTTGCTTTTGTTGGAGGCAGAGGTTCTGAAATGAGTTCAATTGGAGTTACAGATTCTGGCCCTCCGAATGTTATCGAGGAATTCAGGTTTCCAGAATTCGCTGATGAAGTCTCAGCAAAGTTTGGTGCCTGCAGAGAGGGCACATCAAAAATGGGTACCAAGGGTTTACGTCTCCTAACCCTCTTACCTTGTTTGATTTCCTCTGGAACTCCATCAATTACTCCTTTGGTCTTACGCAGTCCTTCAGGTTTCTGGGGCTTGGTTGTGCTTGTAAGGAGTTCAGTGGGGATTTCTGATCCTGGGCCTCCGAATGTTATTTTCTGGGGATTCTCCAGGTTTTCAGAAGTCTTGCAGAGGTCTTTCTGAGTCCTGTCTATGCGATGTTCAGCTGTTTGAATCTCTGCCTGATGACAGGACTGATGGGTGTTCCCAGGCAGCGCATCAGCTACTTCGGTCTCTGATGATGAAGGACTGAAAGTCTCTTCAAGTTGAACTTGTGCTGCTTTTGTTTGAAGCAAAGGTTCTGAAAGGAGTTCAACTGGGATTTCAGATCCTGGCCCCCCAAATGTAATTGGGGAATTCAGGTTTACAGAATTTGCCGATGAAGTCTCAGCAAAGTTCGGTGCCTGTGGAGAGGGCACCTCAAAGATTGGTACCAAGGGTTTACGTCTCCTAACCCTCTTACCTTGTTTGATTTCCTCTGGAAGTCCATTAATTACTTTTTTGGTGTTACAGTGTTCTTCAGCCTTCTGGGACTTGTTTGTGCTTGTAAGGAGTTCAGTGGGGATTTCTGATCCTGGGCCTCCGAATGTTATTTTCTGGGGATTCTCCAGGTTTTCAGAAACCTTGCAAACATCGCTCGGGGTATCGGTCCTCTGACTGTTGTGGTCTTCAAATGTCTGCAGTGCAGGGAATTCTTCACTCTTCAACAAAATGCCAGAGTTAAACTCCCCTTTGTCCTGGAGAGTTGATGGACCACTAGCTAACTTTGGTAGGAAAGGAAATTTTTCCAGGAAATCCTCATTGGTTTGGTCCATGGATTCTTGGAGCAGATGATAGTTAGGCTCTCCAGATGGACGCTTCTTTTTCTTGCGTAGTTTCCTTTCCTGTTGACCTCCTGTTGGTTGGTTGACTGGTTCTTCAATGAAAAACTTTATATCTTGAGCAACAGGTATTTGACTCCCCAATGGTGGTTTGGTGGAGGTCTGTTCTGCAGGCTTGTTGGATCCAGCTGCTTGCTCAGAAAGGGTTTCTCCACTTTGGAGAACCTGGTCCGCAACAGGGGTTTGGACAACGCTTTTCGTTACCGTCTCCGATAAATCTGGTTCAGCTTCTCTGACAGGAGGCTGTGCAGATGAAACATTCCCAGAACTGTTTCTAAGAGTCACTCCAAAAGTAATTTTCTTACTTTTCTTAGAAACTTTGCACATTTTAGCCTCAGCGTTTTCTTTCTTACTCTGGAGTCTTTTGTGTTCAGGTGTCATTTTCTCTAATGTGGAAAAATCTTTAACACGGAACGACATGCCAGAGCTGCTCTTACCTTCACTTTGGAGATCTGATGGAGTTTCTCCAAAGTTCGGTGAGAGAGAAGACTCTTGGAGATGTCTCATGACAATCTCAGGTTGTTCGTTGTAGACTTGACATTTTCCAAGTTTTTCCATTGTCAATTCTTGATGTGTAGCAAAGTGCGTAGCAATATGCATAGCAAGATGTGTACCGAGATGCGATTACCTTTGTACTGACTTGATTAGAACAGCAGAGGGTATTTATAAGAGCATGTGTCCTTTGATGTTTGTGACATCACAGGACAGTTAGGTTCCGCTTTTCATCTGAAATGTTCTTTAAACTGTTGCTAGGCAACACCAAACTGGACTCCGTCCTTAGGATGATTCCATCAGAAATTAGAAGCTTTGTTGGATGTTGCCTGGCAACGGGCTGCATGCAGCCAAACTTTTATTATTTTTTATTTTTTTATATACCTGTATATTGTTCCCCGAGCAGGATACTGATCCCTGAGGGGAAATTGGGGCTCTGCGTTTGACCCATCTCTGTATGTATGAGAGCAGTGGGCTGCTACTTCAAGTGCCAGGGGAGCAGTTGGTGGGGGTTAAGGACCTTGCTCAGGGGTCCACAGTGGTTCACCCGAGTGCTGGGGATTTTTAATTTTAATTTTTAATTCACTTTAAAATTAAATGAAAAATTCTTCATTAATTCCAAAGGGGAAATTCATGATTGCAGCAGTTAAAAGATACAAAGTATAATAATAATAATAATAATTAAAAGAGGTCTTGTTCCGGAGGCTGCTGGCAGGAATGATATGCTGTACCTCTCCATCTTACAGCAGACCTGAAGAAGTCTCCCACTGAACACACTGATGTTTCAGCACTGTGTTGTGTAGAGGGTGCGGAGAATCCTCCATCATGTTCAGCAGCTGGTGCCGCATTGTTTTTTGGACAATCAGCTCCAGCGGCTCAAGAGTTATACTCAGCACAGAACCATCTTCCTTGATCAGTTTGTTATTTCTCTTCAAGTCTCTGTCTCTGATGCTGCTGCCCCAGCAGATGCTGCAAAGCTGATTGGACTTTCCAACAGACTTATAGAAAATATGCAACATTGGCTTTTTGTCCATCACTGATACACCCCCACAGCTGCCAAGTTATCAGAGTATGTCTGCAGATGACAGAGCTGTACCGGAAATTGGAGGTCTATAGGGTAAAGAGGAATGAGAGTACAGTTCCTTGTGGTGCTCCAGTGCTGTTGATCACCACACAACCTTTCAGTCTCACAAACTGTGGTCTGTTTTTTAGGACGTCATAAACTCAGGTGGTCGTGGAGGGATTCCCTGGAAGTTATGGAGCTTCTCACACAACAAAGCAGCTGAATTGTATTAAAAGCACTTGAGAAATCAAAGAACATGACCCTCAAAGTGCTGCCTGATTGGTCCAGATGAGAGTGGGCTCTCTGAAGCAGGTAGATGATGGCGTCTTCAACCCCAAGCCCATTACGATATGCGAACTGTTATGGGTCCTGAATGGTGTTGACTTCCTTATTGAGGTGAACCAGTAAGAGTCTCTCCAGGACTTTCATGATGTCAGATGTCAGGATAACTATTCTGTAGATATCTGGGTCAGTTGGTTGTGGTATTTTAAGCACTGGAACAAGACGGGATGTTTTCCACAGCACTGGAACTCTGTTCTGTCTCAGGCTGGTGTTGAAAAGGTGCTGGAGAACCGGACATGGTCATTCTGAGCAGGTCTTGAGAACTCTGGGACTGATCTGGACCTGCAGCCTTGTACCGGTTCAGTTTCTCCAGATGTTTCTTGACCTGATTTCAGGACACAGACTGGAGGAGGAGGGAGAGGAGGTCTCAGGACAGGGGTGGGCAACCGCGTCCTCAAGGACTGGCACCCTGCAGGTACAGTATTAGAAGTTTCCCTGGGGCAACACATCACATCTTGTAACTTGTGCACAATTACCATTGATTGGAGTCAGGTGTGTTGCAGCAGGGAAACTCCTAATACCTGCAGGATACTAGCCCTTCAGGACTGCAGTTGCCCACCTCTATCTCAGGGTGTTCTGATGTGGAGGGAGATGAGGATGTGTTCAGGTCCATGACTGAGCTGCAGGGTGTCAGAGTGGAGGTGGGACAGGAAAGCCGTGGGCTCATGGAGGGTGTGTGATGGAGGCGGGCGGGCAACTGAACCTATTGAAGAACATATCCCCTTCATTAGCACTGTCCAGACCTCCATCTGTCTGATCCCCCCTTTAATTCTGTGGGCTTTTTTCCTGGATATGATTGCACAATTTTAAGAAGATAATAGAGAAATTGAGAGATATATTTTTCAGGGAGTGGTGGATGTTTTTATGCTTTCACCCATTTCCTAGTTTAAACCCCTCAGCAGCAATCCCACCTATCAGCTCAGGCTTCTTTTCACTAGTTGCTCTGTAACTGCTTTCAGTCATCATCTCAGTTAAACCAGAGGGAAGCTGCTTACAGAGGAAGTTCCCATGTAGTCGCTGTGAAACAGAAAATGAACTGTCCCTTCCGTACCAACAGGTATGAGGCCTGGGGGAATCCACCGTGCTCCCTCAGGACATATATGTGAAGATCATTTCGTGAAGATCGGCCACTGTAGTCTCTATACAGACTTAAAACTCCCAGGTGCCATTTAGCTTTGGGCTGCCCAGAGGAAATGTGCTGTCAGTGTGGTATGAGCTTCGCTGCTGGCAAATTCATCAGCTCACAGAGCTGCCCAGCAAACGTCAGCTTGTGGAAGCGTTTGGAGATGAAGGTTAAGCATAGCTGTATTCATCCATTTTAAAAACAAAACAAAAACAATCATATGAAGTGAATTTGAAAGGTATCGGGTATCCTTGGGCACATGCGCATGAATTTGCGGTTAACATCAGTTTTGTTCCTAGAGCCGGGAGCGATTAGGTTTCCTGCTGCTGCTGCCAAAAGAAAACATTTTAAACTCTAAAGCTCCCGAAGGAATCCTCACATGCGCTGAAATGTTCAACGTTTCTGACTCCATGCCTAGTGCCCATTCATGCTTTTACACCACTTTACTCTCTTGGATTTTCTTTCACATAAACTAAATATAATAAGACTTCAGTGGTAGAATTTAAAGGGATGTCAGAGGTTTTAATGACATAAGGTATTTCTAATTACAAATGGGAAAAAATGAGTCCCTGAACATTGATATGAAGATAAAAAGATCTGCAGTCAGTCAGAACAGAGGTCTGTGATTGGTTTAAGTTAAAGTTCTAATAGAAAGTTATACAACCACAACGATCTATCTACAAATAATAAATAAAATATATTCATATTGATGTACAGTAGGAGTATAATCCCCAACGTGAGTAAAATAAATCTCTGTGGAACCTGTATGACCACATGATGAAATACAGCAGCTGATGACAGTACCATGCTGTTCTTCCCATCAATCTGCCCGCTCTGTGCAGCTCTGAAAACCCCACTGACCCACCATGACGACCGCTCGCCACAACGAGAAAGACACATTTCACCGCTGCTGTTCTGTGGCAGTATATCATCCACAGAGACCGCTGGATGGGACTGCTGATGCAGCTCTGATTTAAGGGAGCTCTGATTTACAGGTTGTTGGAGGAGCAGAGCTGCATCAACAGGTTTTGGAGCCTTAAGTAGCAGATGTCCCATAACGAAGTGAACAGGCTGCACGCTGAAGCTCTAAACATTTAAAGACATCGAAAGGCACTTTTCTCTGGTACGTGTGGGGTGATGTTAATGAGTTTGCTCTGCTGTTGCACCTGATTATGATGTAATTGGAGAGATGCAATCAATAACAGTGTCTCCAGGCCAGGCTCATTGTAGTGATGTGCAATGCCACTGAATTGCCTTTCGATCCAATACCAAGTAAAATTGAAGCCAGTATCAGCGATACTGTACAAAAGCTTAATGTGTTTGGAAAATCACTTTATAAACATGCTTCACTGAGAAAAAAAAAAAAAGGAATTAGGAAAACCATTAAGCTTCAGACCCTTGATGTCCTGCATCAGTTTAGAGCTCCATGTTACAGGCATGTTGATGGAGACATGGGTGCAGGTGCTTTGCTGTATAATGCTTTGAACTTGTAAAGGTTATTTACTTTAATATTGTTTTGATCTGTGCTTTAATCTGTGTTACAGCTTCCATGCTGGTCCGGCTGTGCTCATAAAAGACATAATTTGATCTTAATTATCTGCCTGAAAAAACAAAGGTTAAACAAAAATAAACTGATAGTGTACATTTTTATGGAGTACTTTATGAAGAAAAATGAAATTATTTGTAAAATGCATAAATACATATATTATTGCCACACTGCATGTTTGATAAGAACTTGATATGAAAAATATTCACTTAATCATTGGTCTAAACAAATGAGAATATCACTGTCTCTATTTATCTATATATCACACACACACATATATATACAGGGGTTAGACAATGAAACTGAAACACTTGGTGTTAGACCACAATAATTTATTAGTATGGTGTGGGGCCTCCTTTTGCGGCCAATACAGCGACAATTCGTCTTGGAAATGACATATACAAGTCCTGAACAGTGGTCAGAGGGATTTTAAGCCATACTTCTTGCAGGATAGTGGCCAAGTCACTACGTGATGCTGGTGGAGGAAAACGTTTCTTGACTCGCTCCTCCAAAACTCCCCAAAGTGGCTCAATAATATTTAGATCTGGTGACTTTGCAGGCCATGGGAGATGTTCAACTTCACTTTCATGTTCATCAAACCAATCTTTCATCAGTCTTGCTCTGTGTATTGGTGCATTGTCATCCTGATACACTGCACCGCCTTCAGGATACAATGTTTGAACCTTTGGATGCACATGGTCCTCCAGAATGGTTCAGTAGTCCTTGGCCCATCTAGCACAAGTCCTGGGCCAAGCGAATGCCGTGATTTGGGCAGCTGTGGTTTAACGTTTTTTGGATACAATCCGGGTTAGCACCCGAACATCCCGTTCAGACAGCTTCCTCTTGCATCCACAGTTAATCCTGTTGGATGTGGTTCGTCCTTCTTGGTGGTATGCTGACATTACCCTGGATACTGTGGCTCTTGATACATCACAAAAACTTGTCTTGGTCACAGATGCGCCAGCAAGACATGCACCAACAATTTGTCCTCTTTTGAACTCTGATACAATGTTGTATGCATTGCAATGTTTTGAGCAAAACTGTGCTTTTTACCTGCTAATTGAACCTTCACACTCTGCTCTTACTGGTGCAATGTGCAATTAATGAATATTTGCCACCAGGCTGGTCTAATTTAGCCATGAAACCTCCCACACTAAAATGACAGGTGTTTCAGTTTCATTGTCTAACCCCTGTATATCCCTTTGGGGGAGTGGTAGCCTAGTGGTGATGTCATGGGCTTTGGCGTGGAGGACCCAGGTTCGAGTCTCTGACACGACATTCAGGTGAACCACAGTGGACCCCTGAGCAAGGTCCCTAACCCCCACCAACTGCTCCCCAGGCGCTTTAAGTAGCAGCCCACTGCTCTCTGGTACTACTGTACAGAGATGGGTAAAATGCAGAACCCAAATTTCCCCTCAGGGATCAAAACAGTATATATACATTTAAAAAACCCCAAAACAAAACAAAACAAAAAATAATAGAAAAGTATGGCTTTTGAATTGTGGTTGGAAATAATAATTAACAAATCAACAAAAAAACTGTCATGGACACATTAGAGCACCTTTCCTATGAACGATGAACCACAATACCTGACAACAGGTGTAGAAGTCTTTTTAAACATTAGAGAAAACACCTGATTGCAGTGATTGTCTCAACGCGTTACTCAACAAAATTTCAGCTTTGGAGCCCCATCATGCTTGTTTACTTGTTCAATTTTTTGCAGAATTATTAGGCAAATGAGTATTTTGACCACATCTTCTCTTTATGCATGTTGTCTTACTCCAAGCTGTATAGGCCCAAAGCCTACTACCAATTAAGCATATCAGGTGATGTGCATCTCTGTAATGAGAAGGGCTGTGGTCTAATGACATCAACACCCTATATCAGGTTTATTAGGCAAACATAATTATTAGGCAACTTAACAAAGACAAATATATACCCATTTCAATTATTTATTTTCACCAGGAAAACCAATATAACAGCTCAACATTCACAAATATACATTTCTGACATTCAAAAAACAAAACAAAAACAAATCAGTGACCAATATAGCCACCTTTCTTTGCAAGGACACTCAAAAGCTGCCATCCATGGATCCTGTCAGTAGCTGGGTTTACATGGACCCAAATATATCGATTGCTTTCGGTTTAAAAGCTCTTTCGGAATGAAAATGATCCATGTAAACACTTCTTTCCGAATGAAAAGGAATGAACTTTCATTCGGTTTCACGGGGGTAGAATATTCCTTTCCCCAAACCGAACGGAGTATCATGTAAATGCTGAATCGGAAAGTTGTGAGGTTGCGCCCTTACAGCGCATGCTTCGACAAGACGTCAATGTGCAACGAGTGAGGTTTCCTCACTTTGACAGATGTCTGTGAACAACGTCATTCCCTGAACAGCAAAAGGAAGTTTGTCTTTTACTCAAACACTGTCTCTACGCCTTTTTCTCTTGGTTGTCTGCAGTAGGAGCGCATGAGGAACAGCTGCTGGATTAAGTGTCCTGCAGAAACCACAACAACCGTGACGATTAGTTAGTCTGTATTAAATAACGTAATGTAACATCATTCTGCACATGTCAGACAGGATTATTCTGAATAAATATTGGCGCATGTATATGCCAGATCCGAATGAATAAGTTCCCATGTAAACAGCTGCCCTGAAATCCTCAATCAGAATGATTTCATTCCGAAAGGGGAAAAAGTCTCCATGTAAACATACCCAGTGTTTTGATCTGTTCACCATCAACATTGCGTGCAGCAGCAACCACAGCCTCCCAGACACTGTTCAGAGAGGTGGACTGTTTTCCCTCCTTGTAAATCTCACATTTGATGAGGGACCACAGATTCTCTAAGGGGTTCAGATCAGGTGAACAAGGAGGCCATGTCATTAGTTTTTCTTTTTTAGTTTTTCTTCTTGCCAGCCATGCTGTGGAGTACTTGGATGCGTGTGCTGGAGCATTGTCCTGCATGAAAATCATGTTTTTCTTGAAGGATGCAGACTTCTTCCTGTACCACTGCTTGAAGAAGGTGTCTTCCAGAAACTGGTAGTAGGACTGGGAGTTGAGCTTGACTCCATCCTCAACCCAAAAAGGCCCCACAAGCTCATCTTTGATGATACCAGCCCATACCAGTACCCCACCTCCACCTTGCTGGCGTCTGAGTCGGACCAGAGCTCTCTGCCTTTTACCGATCCAACCACGGGCCCATCCATCTGGCCCATCAAGACTCACTCTCATTTCATTAGTCCATAAAACCTTAGAAAAATCATCTTGAGAGATTTCTTGGCCCAGTCTTGACGTTTCAGCTTGTGTGTCTTGTTCAGTGGTGGTGGTTTTTCAGCCTTTCTTACCTTGGCCATGTCTCTGAGTATTGCACACCTTGTGCTTTTGGGCACTCCAGTGATGTTGCAGCTCTGAAATATGGCAAAACTGCTGGCAAGCGGCATCTTGGCAGCTGCACGCTTGACTTTTCTCAGTTCATGGGCAGTTATTTTGCGCCTTGGTTTTTCCACACGTTTCTTGTGAGCCTGTTGACTATTTTGAATAAAACGCTTGATTGTTTGATGATCACGCTTCAGAAGCTTGGCAATTTTAAGAGTGCTGCATCCCTCTGCAAGATATCTCCCTATTTTTGACTTTTCGGAGCCTGTCAAGTCCCTCTTCTGATCCATTTTGCCAAAGGAAAGGAAGCTGCCTAATAATTATGTTTGCCTAATAAACCTGATATAGGGTGTCAATGTCATTAGACCAAACCCCTTCTCATTCCAGAGATGCACATCACCTGATATGCTTAAGTGATAGTAGGCCTTCGGCCTATACAGCTTGGAGTAAGACAGCATGCATAAAGAGGATGATGTGGTCAAAATACTCATTTGCCTAATAATTCTGCACTCCCTGTAATTTGAGGGTATGAATGATTTTGAGGATGACTGTATTCATGGGTTTCATGTGACGTCACACTGTTTCAACAGCGCCATCTTTAGGACCGTTCTGAGACCGGAATATACGCTGTCATCATGCCGTCTATATGCTGTGCGGTCGGCTGCGATAATAGCAAAGGAAAACAAACAGGACTTACGTTCTATAACATCCCAAAAAACAACGAGAGAAGACAGAGGTGGATTGCTGCCATAAAAAGGGATCACTGGACTCCCACAGAGCACTCCCGGCTATGCGCTGAGCACTTTATCTCGGGTGAGTAACGACTGTACTACTACGTAGCTTAGCGTTAGCATGCTAACGATCTTGATATCACAGATTTAAAAATAGTGACGGTCAATGAAGGCAATTAGTTCGGATTGTTGATATTAAATAATGTTTTAGTTAGAGTCAATGACAAGTTATTTATTACTACATTTAGTTTCCTATTCTTTTTTATCTACTGCTGCAGGTAAAAAGAGTGACAATCCCCTTCACCCTGATTATGTGCCAAGCCTGTTTGCTTATGTTACACCTGAGCAACGGCAAAAGAAAGAGTACACCTACAGGAAGTTTGAGCAAACTCAAGCAATCAAACGTAAACGTAGTACAGTACAAGATGTTGGGATGGTGGCTGCCTATGGCATCAGCAGTGATCCTCACACTGAAGATGAGAACATGGCTGAAGAGGACCAAAGGGAGACTGCAGACCACAGCTACTGCAAAGAAACTATTTCCACCGAGGACACAGTACCATGCACCAGTGAAGCCTGCCAAGCTACTGTGAAGAGACTGACAGAGGAGTGCCGTGCACTGAGGGCAGAAGTTTGTCAGCTAAGAGAAAAGGTCAGCCAGTTCTCCTTCAGCCAGGAAGCTTTTATGAACAATGATGAGATGGTGCAGGACTTAACTGGCCTTCCATCACATGCAAAACTCATGGTTGTTTTTAGTTTTGTGTCAGGATTCCTGAAAGTTGGATCTGGACTGTCTCCCTTTCAAAGCTTCATTATGACACTCATGAGAATGAGACTAAACTTGCCTCTTCTTTTCTTTTCTTATATGTTTAATGTGTCAAAGCCTACTGTGAGCCGTATGTTTAACAGTACATTAGATGTTTTACACGATAGATTGTCCAGATTAATTGTATGGCCCCCTAAAGAACAGATTCAGATCAGTTTACCTATGTGTTTTAGATCTAGTAACTTCAGAAACTGTACCTCCATAATTGATTGTTTTGAAATTTTCATCGAAAGACCCAAAAACATGAGAGCCAGAGCACAGACCTATTCGCAATACAAACATCATAATTCTGCAAAGTATTTAATATCAATTACCCCACAGGGAGTCATATCATTTGTGTCTAATGGTTGGGGAGGGCGAACAAGTGACAAGCATATCACTGAAAACTCCGGCTACCTGGAAAAACTGTCACCTGGCGATGTGGTCCTGGCGGACAGAGGCTTCACCGTAGGAGATGCTGTGGGCTTGCACAGTGCTCACCTCAAAATACCTGCCTTCACTAAGGGGAAACAGCAACTGCATCCAAGTGAACTTGAGGATTCAAGGGGGCTTGCAGCTGTTCGGATCCACGTTGAGCGGGTCATCGGTCTTGTGAGGAACAAGTACACTATTCTACAAAGCACCATACCCATTTCTCTGTGCCAGACGTCAACTGCAGGAAACCTCACATCACTAGACAAAATGGTCAGAGTGTGCTGTTCTCTGTGTAACATTTGTCCATCTGTTGTCCCTTCAGAGTAGCATGGATGTCAGTATTGTGGCACTGTAAATAGTTTTTTTGCACAGGAGCTGCACAATGAGGCCTCCCATTCTAACTTCCCACTCTGCTGCTCAGGGTTCGAGTGTCTCTGCTTATGCATTTATTTACATTTTGTAATGGCATTAAAAAAGGTTTAATAAAATATGTATTGGGGAAAAAAAGCAAACAATCTTTCATGTCTTTAATTGACTTAGAATTTAATTTTACCCACATCATCCAAAATATAGAAGCAACAAGTTTGATAAAAGCCACTAAAGAATATTTAATCCATAAACTGATTAGTTGACTAATTTTAAATTTCAAAAACAGGAATGTTCACAGGTAGGTAGGTAATATCACTTCTTCCAAAGGGCCAGTGCAAGTCTGATGAAAAATGAACCCAAGGTCATTCTCAGCATGTTTACTGATCTGAAGCCCTCCAGTCTATTTTACTGATAAACACATTTTCTAGTTTCAAACAAATTTTAAAACAATATTTGTGATTAAAAAAATAAATAAAAAAGGAAACCAACTTGTTTGAAACTTAAAAATGTAATTATCAGTGGAAAAAAAAAAACTAGATTGCTTATTTGATCTGTAAATATGCTGAATATGATCAGGGCTCTTTTTTCACCACACCTGCACTTTTAACTGTAAGGCTGTATGAGCATAACTATCACACTGAAACAATAAGCATTTGTGGAGTTTAATCATATGTAAACATATTTGCATTTGAATTTTTTAAGTAAATCCCACATGGAAAAAAAAATGAACATGTAAATCACTCCATTCCTAAACTTGCTTTTTGCATTCCACACATTTCCATGTCTTGGGCACCCGGATCAGCTTCAGGCAGGACCTGTGAAAGTGCTTCCGTCTGCAGCTTCCAGATGTGCAGATGATGTAATCTGAGCCTGCAGGTTGACCACAATAGCATCCCAGTTCAGGTGGCTGTACAGTGGTTGTGGGGTTGGTGGAACCGAGGCGTGGAGCTGTGTACCATTTTCCCAGCAGCTCAGGTAGCACTCCTCTCTTGATGAAGTCCTCCACTTTGATGTAGGCATCATGGAAGAAGATGGGATCATGTGGGATTCGCTGGGTGAACACCTCCTGTGGTGTCCAAACCACAAAGTCACAGTAACTCACCTCAGCAACGTGCATTTGTGCCTGCATTTGATGCATGTACTTGTGGTTGTGTTTCAGTGACATAACCCCATCCTCTCCCATGGCAAGACAGAATGATGGATCCTTGCAGCTTTGGGTGAGGGAGCAGTGCCTGGTTTTGAAGGGGCATTTTATTTCTAAAACTCCATCACCATGGCAAGCACAGGAAACCAAACCATCAGGTGATGCTCCAATCCAGGGAAGTTCTGGGTTGATGATGAAGCCTGAAACCCTTACTTGGAAGTTTTCGTGGTGGTCCTGCATCATAGCAACATAGCTTGCCCTTGCTCTCTCCTCGCTCACCTGACCCCATCTGACAAAGATTGGAATACAAAATGTTAATCAAAATGTGACCATCTGTATTGTTGTTAAACTAGAGACATACAAACAGCTTCAAGGGACAATCAGCCTTGTATTTATTGCATTGCCAGCTGAAAAATTTCTGTTTGCTTACAACCCTGTGAATAGTGACCTGTACACTATTTAAATAAGGTTCTTCTCATCTACTTTTAGTAGTAATCTGTAAATACTTTTGCTTATTAAATGTAAATAATATCTGTCAAGATAATAAAAAATGTACAGGGATTGCAACTTTCAAGCACTGCAATATGTAGGGTCCAAGCCTCTGAACAAGTTATATCAACTGATCCTGCTTCATGCAAGGGCTTCTGGCATAAAATTCTCAATAGATGTTGTATGTTGTGCAGAGTTCTCCTGTCAAACTTATCTATGTACCTTGTGGCTTCGGTGGAGAACTGAGAAGCACGGGGATAGCAAATTCTTTTGATCAAGGACGCAGGTCTGTCTGCCCTGGCTGCCTCACTAAAAAGTGATGATGTGACTCTTCCTGCCCTCTGATCGAACCAAACTTTAGATTTACTTTGCTCCCTGGTTTCCTCCTCAACTATCACACACTGGAAAAAACAGTGACACATGAATATTAAGCAGTTCACTGAGTTCTAAATTTTACTGATAGACTTGAAACATCAGCCTCAGAACAACTTTCAAAATAAATTATATCTCCTAAACTGAAATATGAATGATGTTACCTTTAAACCATTTCAGCTATTATACTCCAATAAAATTAAAATGTACCTAATTTGAATTCAAATACTTGCCTGTTGATGTGTAAGATGAAGACTTTCAAAGACCACAGCACTCTCAACCAGAAGTGATGACAAGTCCATCTCTAGCCGGGAGCTTGAGTAGAAGTTTGAAAGAGGAGTGGGCAGGTCCAGCTGCATCATCTTTGGGATGAACCTGAGAGAGAGGGACAGAAGAAAAAAGAGAGAAGATGGATAATCTGTTCAATTTTAGAGCACCTTCTTTCCAACCATCTTTATCTTTGTGTTAAAATGAAGAGAAAGAAAAACATTAGAAACTTAAAATCAAACCTTTGTACAGTTTTGGATAAAGGCTAGCACCACATTTGAATTATAAATCTCAACTGAAATTAAAATTGCACACCCTGCAATTAAAAAAACCCAGCTTGGCCAGCTAAAACACCAGCTAAATGTGAACATAACACCTTAGACCAGACCAGCTGGTCTAAGGTGTTATGTTCACATTTAGCTGGTGTTTTTTCCAACAGGGGAAAAAAAAGTCTAAAAGTGAGACGTGAGATGCAGCTGTTCAGCAGTATTTATGCATCTCCAAAAGCCACCTAGAATTACACAACAAATCATGTCTGTTATCCTGCAGACATGACTGGGCGGATATGCAAAGTCTAAGGAGACACTTTTAGAGTCTCTCAGTGTATCTGAAACGAAACAGGCATTTCCTCTAGGAATCGCATTTATCTATGAAAAAGTAAAGGTTTGAAGGGCTTCCTCAGGCCATCTAATCTGTCTTACCTGTGGGAGTGGCCCTCTGAAACAGAGAGGATGGCACTTTGTTTGGGCTTGGACTCCTCCTTCTCACTGTCATGAAGCATCTCAAGAAATCTCTGGCACTCTTCATCTGATGGTGTGATGTCAGGACCAGGAACTTGAGTTTGGTGGGGCTCTTTATGAGAAAAGCTGATGTTGCGTATCTCTTCAAATGGCACCCCTCTAACTGATGCCCTACTCGGTTGGGTCCAAGCACAGGGCTTCTGCGTGCAAGCCTGCCCATTTCTAAAGTCAACAGCAGCCACGACTGAATACATGAGGGCTGCTGCATGAGAGCACACCTCTCCCAAGCCTGCTTTACAGGTGCAGTGAGCCATAACAATGGTCCCATCCTCCTGTACTGTGATCCACGGGTGTGTGGGGGGCAAAGTCAGACTCTGTGAATGTTTCACCTGCAGTTTACCACACACACGCACACACAAACAAACAAACAAACAAACGGAGGTTTAGTGTGCCAGTGAGAAAACTGCCTTTTGGTTAGGTCCAGTGCCAGATAATCAGGATATGATTAAGAGATTATCTGGATATTTTGACATCAACTATAATCAAAATTAATGGAAGAAAAAAAAAAAACTCCGCTAATGTTATGGTTGTTAAATCACACAGCAAACTAACGCACTGGTAAATAAACACTTAGCTAGCCAAAAACGAGATAGCAAACGTCACATTTCTCATAGTTTTAATCAACCATAAAGCTAGGAAAGTAGTCAAAAAAGACAAAACGTACCTTCCCCGTGATCAAAAAAAGATTTTTGTCCGCCAGGTGATGAAGTTTGGCCTCAGTTACCCATCCTGATATGAAGTAGCGGTAGGCATCGGTACTCTTGTATGCCTTTAGGGATTCCCCCGGTGTAGGGGGATGGATTGTGAATCAGGTAAATGTAGATGTCGGCAAAGGATAAATTTGGCAAATGTTGGGCAGATTTAAGAGGAGTCAGCAATTCAGATGAAATAAAATATGGATCAAACCCTAAAATACCGATTTTCTTTAAATAGCGTTCTTTTTCTCTGGCAGAGAGATGAGCGATTGCCATTTTTCCTGGGACCAGTTGATGGCGCTAGTAGGTCCTAAAGATGGCGGCCGTAAGAAAACCGTGACGTCAGTGAAACCCATG